>OZ018323.1:144920352-145454468 GCA_963969495.1 Ceratothoa steindachneri
GAGCGGGCACATGGCTGCTCAATTGTTTTGCGTCCATAAACGGCCACTTTTCAAAACTTTGTCTAGTCTTGACTTGAACTGGTCAACAGATTCACTGTTGACAACTTCCACTGGAAGTGCGTTCCACTTACCGCAGATACTGTAGGTGAAAAAGTTTCCACACAGATTGCGGTTGTAACGCTTCAGTTCAAGTTTGAAGCCGTGATTGCGCGTTCTGTTCTCACTCAGTGTGAAAATATCCCGGTAGTCAACATTGTCGAACCCTCGAAGTATTTTGAAGACTTCGATGAGCTGACCACGCAGTCTACGGGTTTCCAGTGAGAACAGATCTAACTCCCTTAGTCTATCCTCATAACTTTTATGTCGGATAGAGGGAATCAGCTTGGTTGCCCTGGCTTGTACGCGTTCCAATCTCGCGATGTCCTTTCGCAATGAAGGACTCCAAAATTGTACGGCATACTCCAGGTGCGGTCGGACAAGTGAGTTGTACAGGCACAGTACAATCTCCTGGTTCCGATAACCAAACTGGCGCTTAATATAGCCTAGCATCCTTTGGGCCTTTTTCTCCGCCTCAATGCACTGTTTCGAGAACTTGAGGTCACTAGTGATTGTTACACCCAAGTCCTTCTCAGTGTCGGTGGATTGCATAGCAGTGCCCTTAAGGATATACTGAGATTGGGGGTTTCTGTGGCCGATATGCATCACTTTGCATTTGCCCACGTTAAAAGGCATTTGCCACGTGTCCGACCACTCCCCAATCTTCCCAAGATCTTCCTGCAGGCGGGCAGTATTTCCATCCTTTGCAACGTTCATACCAAGCTTGGTATCGTCGGCAAATTTGGAAATCTTCGCAACCATGTCACCGTCCATGTCGTTGACGTAGATGATAAATAGTAGTGGTCCCAGGACAGAACCTTGAGGCACCCCGCTAGTAACGGGCATCCACTCAGAAGACTGTCCATTTACCACCACCCGTTGCCGTCTGCCACTTAGCCAGTTCTCGATCCAGCCGGCTACCTTTCCGTCTATGCCAAGCGCTCGCACTTTCCGGAGAAGGCGGTGGTGTGGTACCTTATCAAAGGCTTTCTGAAAGTCTAGGTAGACCACATCCACCGCCTTGTCCCGATCGTGCTCACTGAAAACGAAGTGGAAGAATTCCACAAGGTTCGTCAGGCATGACCGTTGCCTTCGGAAGCCGTGCTGGGAACTCCTCAGTAGCAGGTTTGACTCTAAATACGACGTCACTTTGTCCACCATGATGCTTTCCATGAGTTTACCGACTATCGAAGTCAGACTGATAGGTCGGTAGTTCGACGGTTGGTTACGGTCTCCTTTCTTGAAGATAGGAGTCACCTCCGCCTCACGCCAGTCTCTAGGAACGCATCCGGTCCGGATTGACATGTTAAAGATAGCGCACAGATGTCGTGATACTTCATCGCACACTTCCTTCAACACTTTAGGTAGAAACCCGTCCGGTCCAGGGGACTTATTCGTCTTTAGGTCAGCGATCTTTTTCTTTATTTCTCCTTCGGTGAAGTCCATTGCCTCCAGCTTTTCCCCCGAGTAGGAATCCGTCGGCTGGGGAATGGGACCACACTCTTCAGTAAACACTGAAGAGAAGTAGTCGTTGAGGAGGTTAGCATTTTCTGCATCTGAATGCTTTAATGTCCCCTCCTCATTCCTCAAAGGGCCAATCGTTCGACGGATTGGTTTACGGCTGTTCACATATCCAAAAAACTCCTTGGGATTCTCTTTACAGAGTCTCGCCACTCGGAGTTCCTCAGACCGCTTAGCCGCCCTTATGCTGGACTTCACTCTCCTGGCTAGCCTCCGGTATTCGTCAAAGTCACCCGAGATCTTCGATTGCCGGTACACATTTCTCTTCTCCCTAAGCAGTTGGCCGATTTCTCGATTAAACCACTTAGGTTGAACAGAAGACAGACGGGGGCATTTCAGAGGGATGAAACGCGATTGAAGACTCATGAATGTGGTTTTGAAACTATTCCACGAGTCTTCAACGGCATCGCACACTTCTAGCCTCACGTCAGTCAGTCCAGCTCGAAGGCTTGCAAAGTCTGCTCTTCTCAAGTCAAGTTTCTTTAATTGACCGGCAACAGACCTTACCTTCGGGATCTTGACGCTAAATCTAACTAGCTGGTGATCACTGCCACCGAGCTCTTCGCCTACAGAGATATCCTCAACGATATCATCCTCAGAGGTGAAGACCAAGTCGAGGATATTGTCTCCTCTCGTCGGTTCTCTGACCCATTGAGTGAGGAACTCGTTGTTGGCGAACTCCAGGAGTAGCGCGCTCTCGCCACAGGCTGCTCTGGTTTCCCAGTCAACTTGGCTGTTGAAATCGCCCATAACGATGCACACTCTGCCTTGAACCAGCTCACCCAACAGCTGGTACAGTTCCCTGTCTTTCTCAACAGGTTGGGAAGGGGGTCTGTAAAGCAGCAGGGTCCTGTATTTGGCAGGACCGATCTCTAGGTCAACGCCTAGGAGCTCGTGGTCGGATATAACGTTGGAGTTCGTAGATTTGAATGTATCCTTGACATACAACATTACACCACCACCCTCTCTGTCTGGCCTATCTTTGTGGAAGAGTTGGTAGCCAGGGACCGTGAATTCGCCTTCAAAGTCTCGGTTTGAGGTTTTTATCCACGATTCTGTTATGGCTACCATTTCGGGTTCTTCCGTCGCTACGAGGCCACGGAGCTCAGGAAACTTGTTCCTGATTGACCTCGCATTGAACAGAAGAACCTTCAGGGAGTCCCCTAATGTAGGACCCCCTATATTCTTCCGTTTCCCGGCTTCTTGTTTGTCGTGGTGGCACCATTTTTAACAACCTCCGTGAAGGTTGTTTGGGGAGTGACTCGGGCGTACTGGCGTACGTCCGCCTTCCCAATGGGCCGGACACTCCTTTGGGTGCGCTCCACGACATCCTGGATGAGGTTGGCTAGGAACGCCTTGCCCTTAAAGGAGAGGTGCACCCCGTCCCTTTGGTAGAGGTCTTTTCTACCATAGAACACGGCGTACGGGTCCACAAAAAAGACACCCTCAGCCGTACAGAGGTCTGCAAGGCGCCTGTTTAGCGACATGTTCCTCAAGCGGGCAGTCCGGCTTGGACCCCACCTCGGGAGCATCCCCACCACGAGAGAGAGATATATATATATATATATATATATATATATATATATATATATATATATATATACACGCCGCCTTGCCCTTTACTGGAGAGAGAGAGGGAGAGAGAGACAACAGACACCTAGGCGACCAACTTTGTCTGCACTAATGAAGGTGTGAAATTGTGCGACGCGGCGGTGACCTGAAATGCCGCCATCACAGGAAGCTGCGACAAGTTTGAGAGCCCAAAAGGTCACATCTGAAGTCGAACAAAGTTCGCCTCGCTGATTCAGGAACCTTCTCGCGCTCGCGCGCTAAAAGGTTGAGATTATTCTCTTCTAACGATGCGTCTGAACCTAGAACCCTCCCCTACGGACGGAGGGGGAAAACCCCCATTCGACTTCTATAAATCCTCCGGCTCCAGAGTTGGAAGCAGTATCCACCTCCCGGCCTGACCCGTCCGTATCCGCCGTCCGCACTTCCCCGTTCACCCGCTATTCGCGTCCTGTTGGACTCTGCACAATTCTCGCAGAACCCCTCAAGCTCCCGGTATTCTCGTTAAATCACATGAGTATACCTCGACCCGCTTGCTCCCGCACCTAGAACGCAGCGCACTTAGTCTCGATTTGTGTTATTCGAAAGCAAGATTTAAGTTCACCCCGTAATAGTCGTTGTCAAGAGACTATTGTTTGAACTTTGCGCCAAGGTAAGGATTACTCCCTAGGGCCAAATCTTCTAGGTAAACAGCAACGCGCAACTCTCCTGTGCAAGTGCTCTCAATACTCCTCCTCCCCCATCCAGTGTAAAGCCTTCATCATCGGCTTAGTATACGCTCAAGGTCATTCGAGCGTCTCTCGATCAATATTGTTCATTTGTATGTATGGTGACCATCCTCACCAAATCACCCTTCACCTTTTAGCCACTGAGACTGGTGTACATCTAATTTGTGTATAGCTTGGTTTAAAACTCCTTTTAATCATATAAAATAATATTAATTTGCATATTAGTAAAGTTATTTTTGTACCAGTTTTTCTGCTATCCCAGAACCTCCAAGATAGTCGACTGTGGCCAACCTACATTCAGCAATTTGCACTCTGCTTATATTATAAATCTACCACGCAATCGTAAACGCAGAAAGAGTTAACTTGACCCTATTATATGACATATATATTAAACAGGTATCAAGTTTATGGGGTTAATCTTGGTCAATCAATTGATTGAAATTTGATTAATCTATTGGTGAACCTTGATTAAAATTGTTAATTGCTGGCTAATCTTTGTTCAGGTTCTGGAGTTTAAAATGTGAGAAATAACAATTGCATACCTATTTGCGAAGTGTATTTGTTCCCGTCCCCATTTTTTTTTTTGTGTGTGAATTGATTGTCGAGTGACCGTGTTCAACTATTAATTTTATTTCCCCACGGAGTTGAATTGTTGTCCTTCGAGACCTCATCTCGTGCCGTAAGTTGAATGTATGGAAAATAGTATTATTCTTCGTATTGCTGTGCTAGGAGTGCTGTAACTCTCGTCTCAATTACAGTCAAATCTCGACGGCAAAGGCTCTCTCGCGAGTGTTTCGGCCCTCCCCCGACCATTTGTTGTTCGTGTTTTCGTTGGTTAGCAAAATCATTCGCACCTCCTTTCGTGCGTAAAGGAATCATTATTCCGCCATATTTATTGCCATGCGTTAATTTAATTCTTATTGTTGTGCCCATCGCGTAAACCAGCAGCATGTCGCCTTTGGAAATTCTCAAGGCCTAAGGTAAGTCACTCGGACTCACCTACATCCATGAAGAAAGAGCTGAAAGAAGAGAAGAGAGAATTTGCTCTCACGAATTGGAAATGAGCAGACCGAAGAACGAGACGCTCTTCATAAACTCCTCGAGTGTTAGACTAGACACACCGCAGTCCGCGACCATAAAACTCCCCGTCTTTAAAGAAGGCGAAGACTTTGGGTCTTATCTCATCCATTTCGAAAAGTTCTTCGAGGTAAACCAGTGCGACATTGAGACGGACGGCGTAGCACAATTATTGCCCCTGTTGAGCTCTCAACGTAGGGATATTTTTATCTCCCTTCCACCAGAGGCAACAATTGACCCCAGATTTATATCCAGCTAAATTTAGGCACTGTCGCATTCAAACAAACCAGCCGTTTCGACAGTTTGGCTACTCCCTACAGTGTCATTTTAATTTTGGGATTGACGCGTCTGAGGTGCATCATGAATACGACGTCCTGGTCAATAAAAGTACCCCTAGGGTCCTCCAATTTGAAACTGAAGCCGTGAATGGATGCCGGATCTCTATCATCGTCCATGATACATGGTCCACGTGCATTATTGTATCCGATGCCCTACTCCCCCCTGTAGCCCTGGACCAGTTTCCGTAGTGCATGATTACTTGGGGTGACCCAATAAATTCCCCGTTGTTCATTGCTACATTGAATGCGCGTTATTTACTGGTTGGGCTGAAGTCGTGGCAGCCCCCTTCAAGCTTTGCTCTGTCCTAATCGGTCAGTCCCCCGAGTTTCTTCCGCCCCCAGTGGCTCAACCCGTTACTACCCGTTCCCGCGCGAAGGAACTGAAAGCCTCTACACCTCTGTAACCCTCGTGTGCTCCCGAATTCTAGAGTGCGATGACCCATGACTTTAACAAAAGCCAGAGGGAATTTGAATATATTCGTCCCTTGTGGTTCAAAGCCCAGAAGAAGATATGCGAAACTGTCAGAGGGAATAAGGTGATTTCCTTCCTCGTCAAGGACGACTTCCTCTATCGAGTGTACACCAAGGAAAACGATACCGAGTCTCGCACATTATATGTAACCCGTTCTCACGTCCCTTCAATCCTGCAAACGGCTTACTATAGCCTATTTGCTGGTCATTTTAGTCACACGAAGATCGCTCAGAGGATCTTCAAATATTTTTATTCGCCTGGCGCGACCAACGAAATTCTGCGATATTGTCGTTCGTTCGACATTTGCCAAAAGAGGGCAATAAAAAGACGAGTCAGACCAGAGCCCTTGCAAAAGAGACCAATAATCTTTGAACCTTTCTCCCGAGTAGCTATCGACCTAATCGGAGCGATCTATCCCCCGTCGAGCTAATGCCATAGTTACGTTTTAACGCTGGTTGACTTTGCAACTCGATTACCCGAGGTTGTACCACGGAAGAAAATCGATAGCATTTCCTACGCCGAAGCCCATATTTCCATCTTTTCCCGTGTGGGCCTGCCCAAAGAAATCCTTTCGGATCGTGGTTGTTAATTCAGCTCCGAATAAATGGAATACGTTGGTAAATTATTGAGGATCAAGACTCTGTTTACTAGTCCTTTTCACCCGAGTGGGAATGGAATGTGCGAAAGGCTAAAAAGAAGCCTCAAGGCCTTCTCAGGAAGTTGTGTGCAGATCAGCCCACTGAATGGCACTGCTCCCTTCCAGTAGCAAACTTTGCCTACCGTGGAATTCCCCATCGTGAATTGGGATTCGCCCCCTTTGAACTTTTATATGGTAGAAACGTCAGAGGCCCCCTGAGTATCCTAAAGGAACTTTATTCCAATCAGAAATTCGATCAAAGTATCCAGATTTCTTATCGTATCTAATGGATTTAAAAAAGAGGCTGGAAAAGTGCGTCGAATTTGAGTCTCAGAACGCCGACGTCAATTTTGACAAGTATATGACATATTTCCATTGCAAGTCCAAAGAAAGGAAATTTAACCCCGGAGAAGAAGTTTTGCTTCTCATCTCCCCGTCAACAAATCATTGAGCCAGTGGAAGGGCCCCTACCCCATAGTCGAGAAGCGTGGCCCAGTCGATTACCTTATTGAAACCCCTCAGGAAGAAAGCTCTTCCATATGAATATGCTCAAACGCTACCACCGGCGCGCGAACATAAACCATATAGTTGCAATCGACGAAGAATCCCCCATGGAGTCTAGCTACCCTCTGGACCTCTTTTGAGTAATCCAAGTTGCCTGCGTGGAGCAAGACAAGGAATACCCGTTGCATGTCTTGCCCGACTTTAATAATTCCCCGCCTGCGGAAATTAAGATATGCGCCCTGTTACAATCTCAAAAGGATCAAACTGCAAGCGCTCCTGAGTCGTTTTGATGGCGTCATCACCGAGATCCCCGGTTGTGCTACCCACTTTAAGCAGAATATGCAACTAACCACCTTAGAACACATCCGTTCCAAACCCCACCCCTTGCCTATACATCTCCGGGAAGAATTCAATAATGAAGTGGATAAACTTCTAAGGCTTCAGATCATCGAACCTTCGAAGTCGAGCTACTGTTCTCCGGTTATCATAGTAAAGAAGGCCAATCGTTCTCATCGAATGTGCATTGATTTTAGAAAGCTAAATTCGGTTACCGTATTCGATGCCGAACTAATCCCACCATAGATCACCTTTTTGAGAAGGCCAAGTTCATCTCGGAGTTGGATTTATGTAATGCCTATTATCAGATCCCACTGAGGGAAGAAAAGAAGAAATTTACTGCTTTTCCCACTGAGAAGGGCCCTATGCAGTTCTAGCGGCTTCCTTTCGGGCTGGTGACGGCTTGCAGTAATTATAACCGGATGATGATGATGATTTTAGAAGGCTTACCCAATGCCACATTCTATTTCGATAATGTTTATTCGGCCACCGAAGATTGAGATCAACACTTAACCACCTTTCAAGCACTTCTGTATCGACTCCGGGAACACAATTTGACAATTGGCCCCTCAGTGACACTTCGCTTTTGGCACTATCGATTACCTCGGCTTCCATATCGGGAATAATCGATTAGCCCCCTAGCAAGAAAAGATCCGGGCCACCGTGGACATGCCGTTGCCCACTAATAAAAAGCAGTTGAGATCCTTCATAGGCTCAGCATCGTTCTATTGTCACTTCATACCCAACTTTAAGACTTTTTCAGCCCCCCTTCTGAGAGCTGGTAAAGAAGGCCCCCGAACGCTTCAAGTGGATGCCACTCTCAACTCATAACTTCAACCATTCAAGTAGAAGTTGGCATCCGTCCCTATCCTCCGGTTCCCTAACTCAGAAAAATTGTTTGGTATTCGCACCGATGCGAGTAACAACAAGGAAAGAAGGTACCCTAGGAGACCTTACGGTCCATTCAAAGAGGGTACCTTTGGACTAGCAATCGAGTGGGCACATGGCTGCTCAATTGTTTTGCGTCCCTAAACGGCCACTTTTCAAGACTTTGTCTAGTCTTGACTTGAACTGGTCAACAGATTCACTGTTGACAACTTCCACTGGAAGTGCGTTCCACATACCGCAGATACTGTGAGTGAAAAAATTTCCACACAGATTGCGGTTGTAACGCTTCAGTTCAAGTTTGAAGCCGTGATTGCGCGTTCTGTTCTCACTCAGTGTGAAAATATCCCGGTAGTCAACATTGTCGAACCCTCGAAGTATTTTGAAGACTTCGATGAGCTGACCACGCTGTCTACGGGTTTCCAGCGAGAACAGATCTAATTCCATTAGTCTATCCTCATAACTTTTATGTCGGATAGAGGGAATCAGCTTGGTTGCCCTGGCTTGTACGCGTTCCAATCTCGCGATGTCCTTTCGCAATGAAGGACTCCAAAATTGTACGGCATACTCCAGGTGCGGTCGGACAAGTGAGTTGTACAGGCACAGTACAATCTCCTGGTTCCGATAACCAAACTGGCGCTTAATATAGCCTAGCATCCTTTGGACACTGTTTCGAGAACTTGAGGTCACTAGTGATAGTAACACCCAAGTCCTTCTCAGTGTCACTCGATTCAAGAGCAGTGCCCTTAAGGATATACTGAGATTGGGGGTTTCTGTGGCCGATATGCATCACTTTGCATTTGCCCACGTTAAAAGGCATTTGCCACGTGTCCGACCACTCCCCAATCTTCCCAAGATCTTCCTGCAGGCGAGCAGTATTTCCATCCTTTGCAACGTTCATACCAAGCTTGGTATCGTCGGCAAATTTGGAAATCTTGGCAACCATGTCACCGTCCATGTCGTTGACGTAGATGATGAATAGTAGTGGTCCCAGGACAGAACCTTGAGGCACCCCGCTAGTAACGGGCACCCACTCAGAAGACTGTCCATTTACCACCACCCGTTGCCGTCTGCCACTTAGCCAGTTCTCGATCCAGCCGGCTACCTTTCCGTCTATGCCAAGCGCTCGCACTTTCCGGAGAAGGCGGCGGTGTGGTACCTTATCAAAGGCTTTCTGAAAGTCTAGGTAGACCACATCCACCGCCTTGTCCCGATCGTGCTCACTGAAAACGAAGTGGAAGAATTCTACAAGGTTCGTCAGGCATGACCGTTGCCTTCGGATATGTCTCCTCCAGTATGGGGATAACGGCAAAAGTTTCCCCATCGCCTACGCACCAGAAAATTACTCTCGCGTGAGAAAAATTATGCGGTATTTGAGAGAGAGGCCTCGCTATCATTTGGGGAATCTGTAAATTCAGAATGTATTTATTAGGCAAAGAATTTGTAGTGGAAACGGACCACAAACCATTTTCGTACCTACGTAACATCAAGAATAATAACGGTCGTTTGATCCGTTTGGAGCTTGTTTCTCAATGAATTCCAATTACGCATTATATACTTAAAAAGCACCGATAACTGTATGGCTTATAGTTTAAGTAGGAACTTGTTAGATCCTTCTCCAAACGAACTCCAAGCCATTTCCTTTTTTTTAATCCCTGTATTAATTTTGTTGAGAAAAAATTGTTTATTTAACCATATAATAAGAAAGCGCGTATCTTATATATATATATATATATATATATATATATATATATATATATATATATATATATATATATATATATATATATATATGTACAATGAATTCCTTTTATATCGTTTATTTGGGGGGGGGGGATTGTATAATCGTAGGATAACTCACCCTGGGGCCAGTGAGCCTCACTTAATGGTATCATAGAGAAAAAATGCATTATTCACAAAAGCCCTGGGAACGTAAATATCTTATCCATTAAGAAAAATAAATAACAAAAAGAAAAAAAAATACGCTTCATCAGGGGATGCATTCATAATACCCTAGCTAGACCTCCACAGGAGGCAATTTCTCTCTAATTCACGTATCCACAAGCCCATAACTTTGACCACCCTGACAGGAATTCGAAACAGTAAACATATAAACTAACAGAACAATACAAATTAACAGCCTGCTTGACATTTGTATACCTAAGACGAAAACTTCAGATACATGAAGGGCTTGATCCCTAGTGGGCAAAGTTATCTGTGGCTGCTGAGAAAGGAGAAGGAGGGACCCTAGTCAGACAACTGAAATGAGCAAAGCACAGCCAAGCTAAGGTACGAAGTTTACTTTCAAGTGGAGTCGTAACTTGAGTACCTGCAATCTTACCTCAAGGGTGGGTCCCATAAGGTCCCCCACGACGCTGACAAAGCCCCTGGCCGAGTCCGGGACAATGGATGGCGGGGGTTCGATGGCCCACTCCCCAAAGGAGTCCTCACTTGGCTCCAAATCTGAGAGATGAAAGGTTACCATTAGTTCCACAAATTGTGAAGGGGGTGGGGAATCTCTTTCCCTAAAAGTCTCTTAGAAAAGAGGGTGGGCGATAAAGTAGTGAAATCGGTGCAAGGTGTAGAAGGCATATGACCATAGTTTCCAAACGAGGACAATGTGGCACTAAGACTGGAAGGCTCCACGTATCTTTTTAACTCGCCCTTGCCCCATGCGTATCATCTAGAAGAACCTCAATACCAACAAATGCTGGGAGATAGACTCATTTTTACCTTTAGTGCAAATGTATTTAGACCAGGTCTTCTCCTTGGGTACTCCTTCGATTTGGACTAAGACTGGCTTCACCACTTTGTCCCTGCAAATAAAGATTCATTTTGAAGCTCTCACTTTGTCATCTAACTTATATGGGCGATATCTATAGTATGTTATGGAGTTGTTGGAACTTATCTAACTAAAAATCATTAAGATTATGACCTCGAAGCCAAGGATCAGTACACATTGCGTTCTGGTTTTAATAAAATGGCGGCTATAGTGGGCAAATAAAAGACGCTCAATAGTCCAAAACACTTGATTAAAATTTGTTCGACCAAACACACCCAGAGGTTAACCTGTTTGGCTGAATCAACTCACGATCGTGGGTGGTCCCCCTTGAAGGGGCAAGTATTGATGGCGTTCGTGTCCACAGCAGCAGTGACTGTGAGGTTGACCTCGCCAGTGTCCTTAGGCAGAACTCTGATGGTGAGGACGGCTTTGTCCCCTGGTGGAAGGCAGGAGACGCGCTCGCCATTGCCAAGGTCCTCGCCTGAATCCGCCAAAATGCTGAACTGAGCACTGTCTTCGAGGATGACCTTGAGCTAAATCAAACACGGGGTAAATTATTGAGTGGGGGAAGAATCTACTATAAACTTTGAAGAGGGGCTCGCGTATTGAGGGAAAGCACAGGTATAAAAATGGATTAGATCAGGTCTGAGGGACCACAAGCCGATCATGGCACTCAAACTCCTGGAGGCGGCAATGAGTATTTAAATCCTCTAGGGATAAAATAAAGGGGTTCGAACCCTCGGTCGGGGTTGGTACGTGAGTCTAGCATAATTTATCTTTTCCCTACTCGGACAGAAGGGGTGTCCCCATTCTTCCCACTTGATTACCCCCCAGGGTGATTTTTTTGTAGAGGTGAGAGCTGCGCTCCCTCTCGCCCTTACGAGTATGTCTCCCCATTCGGTGACTTGGATGATATGCGCCTTCCAAACATTTTAACCTTTACTAACTTCATCATATTACCCACGAATCTCTTTAAAAGGCTTTCGGGGATACCCTCGTTGGTTTGCCTTCACTTGCGCCATCATCAACACAACCTAACACTCGAACATTGTTTTGGTCCAGCCCTTTCACCCACCGGGGTCATAGCCCCCTTTCCCGGAATAAGTGGAGCGACTCACCGGCAGTTCATCCTCCAGGTAATTAAAGACGGAAATCTTGAGGGGAAATATTTCCCCACTCTTTACCGACGGAGGGAGTGTGAGGTCGATGAAGAAGTCCCTGAAGGCTGTGATTGAGGCTGGAGGCGAGAGGGCGATCCCGTTGGTCGGACTGACGCACACGGCGTCCCCCACCCACTCGGTGACGGAGTCGGGCAAGGTCAATTCCTCCTTTATCGATCCGCTTTCCCTGAATCAAGAGAGTCACTCTTCAGTCTCCCCCTTTTATTGTCAGGTCATCCGAGTCAATATGGCCACGTTCAATGATTATTGCTAGGTCAATCGAGTCAATATGGCCCCTTCATTGATATACTAGGAGGTCATCCGAGTCAATATGGCCATGTTCAATGATTATTGCTAAATCAATCGAGTCAATTATTGTCGTTTCCTCATTTATTGCGAAATCAACCTAGTCAATATGGCCACTTTCAATGATTCATTCTGATGTCAACCGAGTCAATATAGCCACTTTTCCTGATTTATATTTAAACATCAACCTGGAAAATATCCAAAAGGAAGATGGAGGATCGTGTCCTAAAACAAGATCCAAACCCAATGGGGATGGCATGCACGTTACAATGACCTATGTGACGTCGTCATACCCAGAATATTCATAACGTCGTTACATTCAGAACATTCATTCAAATGCCTCTGCCAAACAGTGGTCTATGCCATCGATCACATACCAGGGTCGTTCAAAACGTTTGCGGAAGATTATACTGAGACGAGGGCTCAATTTTAAAACAGATTTTTACAGAAATTTATTCAACCGATGTAAACTTCACGTTCAGATTTCCTGGACTGGGTAATGATGTGTTGAAAGATAAATAATTATTTTTTAGACTTTTGATTTTAGTCATCTGTTTCCCGATCATTTTGAATAACCCCGTACGGTGCGGTTAATTTTCGGATGAGAGGTGGGTTTGAATCGCCTTTGAGGTGTCCGCTAGTCATCACGTTAAACTTTAATCCTCGTGATATGAAAATTATAAACCACATGCATCTCCTTATGTACACATATGTCGACCACTTCTTTAAGATTGCAGAACTAGAAGTAGATTTGTCAATTCGTCCTGTAAACCTATGGAAAAAAAATCGATAGGTTTAGGAAGACCCCCCATCCCCACCCCATCCTGGCCATTTCACCGGTAAAAGGCCCTTAGTACTGATTCAGCTGATAGGGAACTCACATAACCGGAACGAGCGTCCAGAGCCAGGTTTCGGGAAAATAGGTTCTCTCCTCAGGTTGGGCGAGGCCGTTGACTTCCGCTTCTCCAACCTTTGCTTTATTCTTCGCATCGAATTGGTGCACTGGTTGGTCCTGTACGAACGGAATCGAGACTGCGACGGGTCTAAGTCGGAGACCGATTATTCCGATAGGCATCGCTGGAGAAAACAAGGTTTTTATGGTTACACAACTGCATTATTTAAAAAACTGTTGGTAGAGTTATTATTTGGGAGTGGTAGTAGCTATCCTTCCAGGTCGAGAGTGATGGTTTTAGAGATGGTTAATTGCGGCACCCGTGAGTAAAGTCCTCTGACCAGGATAAAGAAATTTACATACAGATCAGAATGATATTATCGATATTAGTACGAAATGGGGGGGGGGTCATTGGAGGAGGAGACGCGGGCCCAAATGAGGCCCGCGTCCGGTGAATGTGGATATATTTCCTAAATAAAATTCTAGGGTGGAATAGTGTCTGTGTGAAAGAGTAGGGAGGAAGAGATATGTGTTGTGATTGCCCACGTATGTGATGAAGCACGCCTCATTGGTTGCTGCCACCTTCGAGCGACAATTTTTCTTTTTTGTGTCCGCTTTCGCCGGGGATCGAATCCGGTACCTATGCGTGGAAATCCAACGCCTTATCGACTTGTCTATCGAGAGTTCCGATTGATTTAGATCTTTGGGTATATTTATGGATTCTCAAGTGGCTGGTTGATTTAATCCTGCCTATTTATGGACTTTCAAGTCACTTACGAGTCCAATTTGGGCTTTTAAATCAGCTCAACGTACAGGAGTGGAAGTACCAGATGGTAGATCGAGCATTGGTAGTCGCTGCCTTAAATACAGTTGTCGTGGCAACCTTATGTAGTTTTGGATACTAAGTTACATTCAAATCGTCAACATATAGACTCAAATGAACCAATACGGATCCTTGAGGGGCATTGCTAGTGTTCGAGGCCCATGACTTTCAGCTTGCAGTCGACTAACCAATTTTCGATTAATTAATTAAGCACATCTACCTTTATACAATGTGTTTTTAGAAATTCGAGATAAACAATATAGACAGTTTTATCTTTATCGAAATTTGAAATGATTTGGGGAAAAAAATCCAAAGGATTCCATCTACATATACGAGCGCTGCCGCCAAAAGCTATGTTGGGCATCATATGTTTTTTTTTAATCTAAATGCTCAAATGGATCAGACTCTAATTATAATTTATAGAATCAATTATAAACGAATGAAGTTATGGAAATTGGCCTAAAATTACCTAGAAAACGTTTCGATGCCATTTTTTAAAAATCAGATTCAGTTTGTCTCTCTAAACTTGTTGGATACTATTTCTTCGTTAATTGATTTTTTAAATTATAGTCTAAACTATTGTTACTATACGTTCAAATTCTGTAAGATAAAATGAGTAGCTTTCATCGGGAACAGGCGTTATGAATATTTTTGTTTCCTTTATATAAACTTGATTCGTTATCGTTTATATGACCTAATATTAAAAAAATAGTAGTTATCAACAAAAAATATCAAAAATGTTCATTTAATGCCTTTGCTACTTGGGCCAGGTCGTTTCTAACCACAACATTAGAATTACTTGTGTGGCTAATACATCCTGTGATTGGTTCATTACACTGTCGAACAAAATTTAGCTTTTTGTTGAAAACAAAGACTAGAATAACATTTTTTAATGTAGTTTTATGTGTAGATTTAAAAAATGGAAGTCATTTTTATCGAAATGACTCCAGGTTTTTGAAGTTACCAATTACTATTTTTGTCAAATTTTGAAGATTTTAACGAATTTCATTCTTTTATTTCTTATTTTCAAGTTATTAACCTGAATAAAATTTTAAATAAAAGCAACAACTTTTAATTAAAATGCCAAGAGAACAATGTAAAAATAGCCCAGACAAATCCTGCTGCATATGTGGTGCATTAACGTTTAAAAAAAATCAAAGAAAGATTTCTTCTCTAGTAAAAAAACTATATAATTTGTATTTTGGTTGTAAAATTGGCGACCAAGATAAACCATGGGCACCACAGATCTGTTGCACGACATGCTTTAATTATTTATCAAAATGGTCTAAAGGAAAAATAAAGAACCTTCAATTTGGTGTTCCAATGGTATGGCGAGAGCCCCAAGATCCTACCACTGACTGCTATTTCTGTTTGGTAGACATACAAAGTAAGTAATTTTTTATTGTTCACCCTACCTATATTTTAAAGTAGTATACTGTAATATTATTTTTTTAAAATATAAAATTAATTAAGTTTAGAACCACTTTATTGTAATCACACATATGTACATAAGTATAAATTAAATTTTATGCATATAATTTCCAGACTTTTTGGTAAAACAACGAAGTCCGCTTCAGCTGTGGTATATCCTAACCTTAGATCTGCTATTCGGCCTATACCTTACTCAAACTAAAGACATTCCAGTACCTGAACCACCTGCAGAAATTGTTTTGTCTAACTCTAATGAATTAGATATGAAATCATGTGAACCAGAAACTGAAATTTATGTTCCTGAAAGTGTTGATACTGCTCCAAAACCTTTCTCACAACTTGATCTAGATGATCTTGTAAGAGATCTAAACTTAACAAAGAAACAGAATGAATTAGTGGCCTCGAGAATGAAAGAAAGAAATTTAGTAGCAGAAGATGTTTGAATTACTAAGTTTCGCATTCGATCAAACAATTTACAAGACAAATTTTCATTTGACAACAATTTATGCTACTGTAATAATATTCCACGTCTCTTTGAAGAATTATATATACATTATGAACCTAGTCAATGGAGACTTTTCATTGACGCTTCTTTATATGGTAGTGAAGCCGTACTTCTGTATAATGTAAATATACTATCATCGATACTAGTAGCTCACTCTGTTGTTTCGAAAGAAACTTATGAGAATTTAGATTTCATTTTAAAAAGCATTAAATACAGTGAACAAAAATGGTTGATTTGTGCTGACCTTAAGGTAGTAGCCATTTTAAATGGTTTGCAGTTAGGCTACACAAAATTCATGTGTTTTTTGTGCCAGTGGGACAGTAGAGCTCGGGGATAACAATACATAGTCTCAGAATGGCCTTTAAGAGAAGAGTTAAAAGTAGGTTGTCATAATGTCATACGTGAACCATTGGTTCCTAAGGAAAACATAATTAAGCCACCACTTAAAACTAGGTTTAATGAAACAATTTGTGAACGCCTTAAAGCATGACCAGCCTTCCTTCTTATATTTAAAAACAAAATTTCCTAAGATTAGTGATGCTAAAATTTAAGAAGGAATCTTTGTTGGGTCTTAGATTGGACAACTTATGGTAGATAGTGAGTTTGAGGCAAAATTGAGCAAGCAAAAATTTTGAGGCCTGGAATAATTTCAAAGGTGTATGTAATGGTCTCCTTGGAAGACACATATCAGAAAATTATCACATTCTTGTTCAGAATTTGATTAGATCTTATAATGAGTTGGGATATAGTGTGTCACTAAAGGTGCATTTTTTGCATTCACATCTGTCTTTCTTTCCAGAGGATCCTGCAGATGTCAGCGATGAGCATGGTGAAAGATTCCACCAAGATATTGCTACTATAGAAAATAGTTATAAAGGAAAATGGAGTCCTGCAATGCTTGCTGACTTCTGCTGGAATCTTCACAGAGACAGACAAGATGTTGCACATAAAAAGAAGCCTAAATATTCTACAAAATATATGACTCTTGTATAGATTTCTGCAATTTTGAAAAAATCTTAAATCTTCATTATTTTTCAAAATATATTTTTATAATACTACACTCTGAAATATATTAAAATGACTTATTAATTTCTTTTGATGAATAAGCTTTTTGTTTCCACTTATCTTTGTACTTTTTGTCAATAAAATAAAAATAATAACAAATATTTCATACCTCTATAAACTGAATAATCTAATATTAATAAAAAAAATAAATGTGCAGATTTCATGAAAAATAAAGGTCATTTTCGTAATCTACACAAAAAACTACAATAGAAAACTACATTCTCATTTCTGTAGCATAATCATTGTTGGACAGTGTTATTATTAACATCTATAAACTCGCATAGGCTCGCGTTTGGATGCCTGCACTAGATTCTTTTCATGGTTCATCCTAGTTCTCCTTATTCTACATTCTACAAGATGATAAAATATATCGATTCTGGTTCCAAAAAGTCTTACTAAAGTTTAGAATCGGTTACGTATATTCATTATTTAATTTATTTATCCAATACGTTTTATAAGATTTAGGAGAAAGTGTGGTCAATAATCTAAGAGCTTATTATTTATCGTGAAAAAATAATACTGAAATGTCACATAGATTTCCTGGGAGATAACAGAGTGTAAAACTTTAGCCCAATTGACACGATTTAAGATATCGCGGAAAGATCATGAATAAAAATGATTTTAAGAATTTTAAATAAAAAGATTATGTTATGATCATCTTTTCCCGATGTTTCGCCAACGTGTATGCATATTTTCTACTAAATTTTTATCGGTCGTCATTTATAAATTCTACAGTTTGTTTTCCTTCATTGTCTGCTATTTCATTATTAAATTTTTATTTCGGGCAATAATTTCGTTTCGGTCTTTGTGGTTAATTTAATTGTTGTGAACATATACCGTGCCATGTTGTAGCACTTTTTGTATTTTGTAAATTGTTAAATTGTATGGCTGCAAGAGCGGAGGCCTAGGTCATAGTAGCGTAGGCAAGTATGGGGGAATGTACCGTTTGTAAGTGTGGGTAAAAGACTCTTTGGATTGTTCTAAGGAGGTGCCTGTGGCAGCTCGGAGAATGTTTATATATGTGATTGTTTTGCGGTGGGCTTGTTGTGTGCTGTCTGAGTATAAATTCTTTGCCAGTGTGACAACAAGCGTTGCTGGCGGTCTGTTTAAGTAGAGCGGGGTGCTTCAAGTGATAGCTCGTGAAAAGTTAAAGGATATTTTGAAAGGGGTGATGGTCATCAGGCTCTGTTGAGCTAGAGTTCCAGTTTGGAGTTGTGGCGTCGTAGATCGATTGTAATTCGAGTATCAAACGACTATGGTGACGTCATCTGCGTATCTGTTGTTTGATATTAGAGAAGGAAGAGATTGAAAAGGGCGAGGGAGAGTTCGGATCCCTGTGTGACTTGATTGTGAAGGCACTGTGTTCATGATATCTTCTCGTGGTTTAGTACTTGTGCATGACGGCATGTGAAGAAGTTGCAAGCCATTTTTTTCTAGTTGGCATTCAAAGTACTGTAATCCGTGAATCACTGTTCATGTTTTTTTTTGCGATTAGTGTCCCGCGAGGTGATTAATCTTTCATTTTTGAGATTGGTGATAGTGATGAGTATTGTGCTCGTTAAATGAGTTACATAGACGGAATCTGTGTTGGCCGGCGTCTCGTGGAATGTTGGGGTTGATTTTGTAGCGTAACATACCTACCATGATTTTGGAAGGGTTGCAGAGAAATGATATGGAGTGGTATGATGCGGGATGCACAGGTTGTTTGTTAAGTTTAAAGATGCTTATTAGAATGGGAGTGCGCAGTTTCCCTCTCGTGGTAGGATCAGTGGCTATATCTCTTTCACACATTTTTACTTTCTCTAGCTTCATACTTTCATTATCTTCACATTTTCTACGGGAGATCCCTCGTTTGTTTTATGTTTTGAATTTGCTGAAAAAAATTGTTCGTTTATCTCTTTCGTAGTCTTTTACCACGGTCTCTCTCGACTCCCTTCGCTCTTTCACACGCCTCAATACTCTAGACCAAAGGTGAAAAGAAAGATTGTGTTCATAGATAGATGGGAGTAGAAAAAGGAGGCGATGGAAAAATAAAGAACGAAAGTAGCGCGAGGTGAGTTGTAAATGGCTTCGTGTGTTACCGGCCTGCCGTTGGTGAATGGCTTATCGACTGCGCCAACCTGAGTCTAAAGAGACTCATTCAAGTAAAGCTTTTAAACCGCTCGCTTCCACTTCTCGGCACGGTACAAGTTAAACCCCTAAGAAAATAGACCCACACCCTGTTTTGCTCTCTTACTCTTGCCGTCTACCACTCACTCCTCTCCAATTCCTTCCACATTTATCTCAATCAGTACAAATTAGCTGAATTTACCTTTCCGGAACACGGTAGCATCTTCAACAAAACACTCTCTTGTCAACTCCCCGGCCTCACATTCCACACTTCAGCCTTAATTACGAAGGTTAGGCAAGCAGGTTCAGGAGAATTACGCGCCCTTCCGATTCTTTGTGCAACAAGTTATTTCCTTTTTAGACTACTCGAGCAACGTCACTAAATGGTGCCCAGTCCACCCAACGGCTAGGTGGCACTCGAGCCAAGAGGCGCCAATCAATTTATCCACGCACGCCGAAGGGCACTTCGTAGCGATGGGGACATTGCACCAAGCACCCGGACTCACAAACCCCCTCATCCATTTCATCCTCAGTCAGCTATTTCTCTCCCAAACACACTTTCGCATAATCAACATACCTTTTATGTGTTCTCCCGACCCTTCTCCCACCATAATAATCACTCTTGTACATTCTTTTTACAAGTTTATTTCTTCTTACGATGCTCATACTACCTCAAAACAGTCAATCACAGCCTCGTTCACACTATACATATCTCTAAAGCAGTTTCTCGTCATAGTTACCGTTCGTGCACCAAGTATTCCTCTCCAAATGTCTATTTTGGATAATAATAATAATAATAATAATAATAATAATAATAATAATCCGACAGATGGCTCTCTCCCTGAAAATTAAATCCATCAATTTATGAATAAATTTCTACTTTCCCTGTGAAGCTCGGGTAAGAGACTAACTGTGACCACACCGACATATGAAATTGGTAGAAACTCTGGGTTGGCAACTCGTCTATCTCGTGTAATAACAACGCCACGGATTACCACGACCTTCATTTTGTATCTCTCAGTTTCTTCGCACTCAAGCTCATGTCTTCCCATACCCTGCCAGCCACCAGTCCCCGGGGGATCACCGTCAACGTGATAATGAATCGTACTTACAGAAATCCGTGCAAGGTCTCGTCTCCAGAACAAGATCGGAGAAGATGTAAACGCCAGCTTCCTATGGAATAAAGTTCCTATTAGAAAAGGACCGACACCTCAGCTCCCTATAGAATATAAACTCCTATTAGAAAAGGACCGAGACCTTAGCTTCATATTGAATATAAGCTCCTATTAGCAAAGGAGCGACACCTCAGTTTCCTATGGAATATAAGCTTCTATTAGCAAAGGATCGAGATCTTATTAGTCTCGATCACAAGCTCCTCTCGACCACTGCATTCCGAGTTTTTTTGCATTTGGTCTTTGGTACTCTTTTTTTTTCAGTCGGTCACTCTTAACGTCCCTCCCTTTCCCCGTGGTGTTGAGCCAAGGTCTCCTTGCAGCTCCTCCAATCAGGTTTTTTTCCTTCAAGCTGCTTCGGGTGCCACAAGGACGAGTGAGGTCACCCTTAAAGAGTAATGCTCTTAACATGGGGAGTAGAATGGGCGGGATAAGTGGGTGATATGACACCTCGTTTCCTCACAGCATGGGCACTGTTTGGGAATCAGTGCCAAAGAATGGTGAAGTGATCAGGAGAGGCTAGACCGGCGAGTCTCCCAACCTTATTCAAGGTCATTCTTGGGAATATTACATACGAGTTCGACTTCCCAAGAATCGCTCCCGCGGGAGACGATGGCACTCGTGCCAAACAGCTTCATCTTCGGGTATTTAGCAATCTTTTTTTTAATTTCACTTCTTCATTTGTCTGCCCTCCCCTGCATTCCTTTGTATGCGTGGATAGACCCGATTCCGGGTGATAGAGGGCGTTTATCGACTTCATTCAAAACTCACATCGAACATGTGGAGAGCATCGATTTCACTGGAGTAAAATGACCCACCGAGGATTCTACTTTTCCTCCGCACTCCTGGCGATGGGAGAGAAACTGGAGGTAACAAAGGGGGTCTTTCTGCCGGAGAGAAAAAAGAAGGAATCAATGACACGATCAAATCTCCAGATGGCGCCGAGTTCGTGGGCAAAAGAAGATCGCAAACAAAAAGAGAAAAGAATTAGAAAATTGGACACTCGCCGAAAGAGGATGAAGTGAGAATTTAATTTTGATTGATCAGACAAAAAAATTTAGTTATAGTGCTTATGGGTTACGATCCTGTGGCTCATGGAGGAAAGGCGGAAAATGGTGCTGACTTCGTCAGGCGAGATGCGCGTTAAGATTGCGTAGTGAGGCATTGGAAGAGTTAGGCCTTGTCTTTTTAGAAATAACCTAACGTCGAAAGATGACATACGACAAGAAAATCATCCCGTGAATGAGACGTGGAGGAGAATGTTAGCACTCTAGCAACAAAACCTGAGGTAGTTTGGATCTACAGAGAGACGAAATCTTAACCATGTATTTTACCTTTGGACGGTTCCTTTTCTAGTTTTCTTAAACAGTAGGCGAAGTCATCAACTTGGAGGTTCTCAGTGCTGCCGACAGATGCCCTATCGGCCACTTTAAGCAGCGACTTGAGGGAGAGTGTGTCTTCTGCTGCAGAAAGAAGCTGTACGCTTTTGTCCACCACACCTGCCAATAAAAAGGTTGTGATACATCATACGGAAGGACGCTGGGACGAACGTGGCCCTGGGAAAATCCCTATACAAGCTAGAACATTATCCCATGATGCTGAACAATCAAGGAGATGAGAGAGAGAGAGGGAGAGAGAGAGAGAGAGAAAGAGAGAGAGAGAGAAAGGCCGAGATGGGGAATGCGATCATTAAATAGCCAGGGGTGTAAGTCTGACCCGAAACCCCAATATTGGGGAGTGGGAGTGTATTCAATTTTTAACATCGAACACAAAACGCCGCAATCAATTGACGATGGAGGGAAAAGACTCCTTGTTTCCCTGTCCTTGCCAATATGCCCATCATCGTCATACTTAAGGAAACAAGCGTAACCATGGCAACAAGGTCGGTGTGGAAGAGAGTGGGAAGAAATGAAATAGTCCATAGTTTCACAATTACTGATGAGGGAGGTCGGGGTGGTGGGTGCCATCATGAACGAACTCACCCAAGCTGCAGATGGAGAATGGCTGTGTCTGAAGAGCGAGGGTGACAGGCTCTCCAGGATGTGCCACATCCGATGACCAAGTAATGTTAAGAGAGTTGGCGAGACATTCTTCTACATCCAGCGTCCGTACATCGGAGACCACCTCTCCATCATCCCGAGCATACCAAACAACCACCTAAGAGTGGTACTCGCGTCAGGTTTCAGAAACAGAAACAGCTCCAACTTAAGCACAATGGCGGACACAGAAAACCACTGTTCCAGCTAGACCGATTTTAGTTTTCAATTTTACGGTGTGTCGGAAAGGTCAAAGCCATACCACGAGGATGTCACTTGATATAAAACATCGTCGAACATCAATTAATTCTCCGTTTTATTTTCCCCTTAGTTGGGGAAGTAAGAATCCCATTAACATTGTATCAGTTGTACGTCGCAAGCGATTAAATGTAAGAACAACCGAGGATGAAGTGGACAGAGATGGTAAAGGGGAACTCGCTATGAAATAATAATCTCATGAGTTAGGGAGCTACTTTCTTTACGTCCTATTCTTATTTTATCTTATATAGACGTCCAAAACCCCCAATTATGATGCAGTCTGTGTGTAAAATTGTAAAAGTGTAAATTTAATGTAAAATAGAACGATTCAGCCATACATCTCTAACTCGGAACTCCACATTTGAAAGGAAAGTGATACATTGTAGTTCCATCACAATGCGAACTCCATTGTTAAGGCTATGATGCATCACGCATTGAAATGGGTAGTGATGTTTAATAACCGGATCAAATCGCGACATCAATTAGCGAAACCCAAACATCATGTTGTAATGTTATCGCTATGTGCTGGTGGACACCTAGAAGGAGAGCAACGCTCTATGGGCAGATAGTCCAATGAAGACCCGTGGAATCTGCCCAACGCAGGACCCAATATTGGCGTTGCCTTTCTTACGTGTGTTTTTGGTGAGATTGTCTTGGGGAGACTCAAGGGGATGGTAAAATGGCCTCGGACTAGATTTGGAGTGACAGAATCCTTGAGGGAGTCGAGGAGGAGACCGTCATCGACATACATTGAACCTCCAGAGCGGAAGGCTCTCTCCAACGTCTTGCTGAACTGAATTTGCCCGCGTGAAATCACCTGAAAATAAAAGTACGGTACGGGTTTTATTTTAAGTGAATATAAACGGGGGAATTTCCCCGAAATAACGACTTGAAAAGTAGAGGAGGAGGAGGAGGAGGGGTGGGGGGAGATTTGATACATATGGCAGCTCGTATTGAAGAATAAGAGTTCAGAAAGATGGGAGTTCGGAAAAGGAAAGGAGAGTTAGACACATAATAAATAGTTCGCACCAACCAAATGACTCGTTCACGTTTAATTAACTAGAAATGAAAATCAAAAGGTGCAATGTGTTACCGAACATTCCATTCCGCCAAAGATGTTATAAAGATACGGCTAAAGGTATAAAGATGCTGTTGGAAATTATGTTGATATTTTAAAATATCTACAAGGAATAGTGTATAATTTATCTTATTAACTTGGCACTCCATCCTTCGAGAGTGCTCCTAATTTAAGTATACATAAAAAAATGTTTCAGGTTTCATTTGACTTCTATAATTTTTCCTAATTATAATATTTAATTTAAAATGAAATATTTAGGTTTTGCCAGTATTAAATTTTAGTTTACTGATTATCCTCATTTTATTCATGCAACTATAAATTGTGTATATGTGTATCTATATTTGTCCGGGATGAATTGATGACGCTGAAATAATCGGATACCAAGGTACTCAAAACCTTGTTTTCTTCTAACAAGGACATAATCACAGTGTCGAAACCCCTCTTAACACATATGGTGGGTCGTTTCAGAACGGGAAAATAGAGAATAAAAAGTTAAAGAAAAAATATTAAAGAAAGGAGGGGATTAATGAGTATCTAGGTCAGTGGTTCTTAAGGTTTCTCAGCCTCGATACCACAAAGTTCAACTCCAAGTCAACCTGATACCCTTCTCTAATATTAGCCTTCTGCTGCCAAGTTTTAATTCTATGGAGTCTTCTTTTTTTTTCAGGAAATAAATAAATAAAGCAGTAACCATTAGATTATTGTACATTTTTACACATTAAATTATTGTTACACAACACTATTTGTGCTGATTCAGCATGATTTTCTTACAACTGTGAGCTGCATGGGCTTTGTGCACCTCTTTTTTTCGAAGCAACCAAAGCCTCAATTCTAGGGCGCACCCGGCCAAGGATGACTTTTAGATACCCTCCTAATCCGATTTCGATACCTCCTATGGATATTGAGGCACTACTTTAAGAACACCTGATCTAGCTCATGCCAAATCTTGGACTCAAAGGAACGCCTACCCACTTGGACAGTCACGTTGGCCACATTCTGGCCCACGGTGGCGAATTGGACAGGCAAATCTAGGTGGATCTGCTCCTTAGTCGCGCTGCACGCAACCTTCTCATTGGAGGTTGCAATGATCAAGGACGAGTTGGAGGGTGAGTAGTACTTCTTGAGCAGGATGTTGAACCACGAGGAGTACATGATGGACCGGAAGGAGGTGGGGTCTTCCACGGCGGTGAAATTCAAGGAGCTGATCTGGAACAGGGTAGGGAACATTTTATAAAAGGGGATTAATGTCACTGACAACCTTAACCAGATATTGATAAAGATAAATAAGTACTGGCAGAACAAGATGGCGGTTGAAGGTAGTTGGGTCAACGAGCCCCCTGACCCAAAATACTGGGCCGAGAGGGTGCACTCAAAGATGCCTGGAAAAAAAATTTAACCAATTGCAGAGGGGCATAAAGAAATAATGGTTCGAATCCGCTCGAAGAAACACCCTTACCTACCCCGATACCCGCGATGCAAACACTGCCTCGCCCTTGACGGTTATCATCTCGAATGCTTCGTTGTCATGCCGACCGAGTCAGACCCATCTCACTTTTAATGTTTACAAAAAACATGAGAAAACTAATCTTTAATAGAACTTGCGCAGCCAACGACTACATGCAACCTTGCGCCGTTCGCTGCCTACTTAGCTGGCAGACACGGGGAAGAAAGAATCAAGTGTCATGCACATACCGCTCTCGCTGCCACCATCGCTCAACGCCAAGAGTCAGTTTTCAGTGCAACTTCCAAGAAACTCTCCAGCCACGAAAGCTGCGAGCTACTTGACTTAAGTCAATCAAGAAGAATTCCAACTTGACCTTGATAATAATAAATAATATAATTTGTGAGCGTGTATGCATAACCAACCTATCAAACATTTTCCGTCAACCTATCATGACTTCAGAAAAACTCTTATACAACCACACAATCGACAACTCAAACAAAACAAATCGTAGAAGGCATTAACCACAACTCTCTGCCATTCCGCGTAATCATAGCCACAATAGAAGAGTGCAAGCATGTTAACTCTACCTTCCGGCCCCGACCATGAATGAGTGGATGGAAACTGATCGGCGACTAGCCTGCGATATTAAGCATTGTCCAAGAAAAACAGATGAGAATGGGGTTTTAAAAAAGTAAAAAAGGGGCAAATAGATATCTAGAAGGAATGAAGTCCAGGTATTTTCAAACTATGTTAAAACTACCTGAAGCAATGGAATTTATAGGGTGTGATATACATCGAGGTTCCAGATGTAAGTTCACACGGCGTACCCCTAGCGGGCCACAGATTATCGAGTCCCCACATCCCAATCTACCCAGCAGAAACCTAAATACGTCCACTTCCGCGTTTACCCCTTTTCATTAAGAAATATAAGTAATATCCTTTCTGGTAACGATGTAAAAAGAAGTCGGTACGATTCTTATATTTAAAACATTTCCACAAATCAATGTTTAGTAGGATTTTTGGGGGGCGTCATTTTACGCGGCCTAATTCTATTAATTTTTAAGAAGCAACAACTAAAGAAGGTATGTATTTTTAAGGACAGGTGTAGTGTGTGCCAAGAAGTGAAGTTAGGGGAAGTCAAAGAGACGCCCTGGAGAATTACAGTTTCATTATTTTCAAATTAAGAAAAGAAAACGAACGTTGGCATGAGTTTGTGAGGAGTAAAGTTAAGGGAAATGAAAAATGTGGCTGATAACTTACGAGGAGCCTACCTCCGCTATGCGGGTCACCTCGCGCCACTGGTCGTTCTAGCCACCGACCTTTTAACTCTTTCTATCTTTTCCTCTTCTAATACTCGATCTCTTGTGGTCTCAAAATAGTGATACCTTTTCTGTTCCTTTCTATTCATTATTCTTTTTCGTTTCTTAATTATTTACCGTTTGTCCCAAAGATGGCCCGTAAAAAGGGTTGAAAGACGTCTTGGCTTTCTGAAAAGTGTCTTTGAAAAGGTTAAAAAACCTCAGCGCAAACTCAACCAACAGCAATCCTTAAGTTGTTAGCTGCAACATGCTTATACATCTTTTTTTCTAAAAGTTTGGCACGTTTGTGAGAGTTGTGCGCCCATGGTCCTGAGTGTCGCAAGTAGGCAATCTTACGCCCTTTCCTCTCCCCCTAACTTTACTGTTCAGCAGAGTTATATACTCCTCACAAACTCATACCCTCGTTGCTTTTCATTTCTTAGTTTTTTAAATAATGAAACTGGAACTAACTACCCTACACTCGTCCTGACAAATCTATTTCTCATGTTGGTTGTTGCTTCTTAGAAAATAATAAAAATGGGCTTCGCAAAATGCCACAAAAACAACAAAATCAAATATATTCCTACTAAACATTGATTGGTAGAAATGACTTAAATCTAAGAATCGCACCGTCTTCTTTTTACATCCTTACTAGAAAAGATATTACTTATATTTCTTATTGAAAAGTGTTAAACGCGAGAGTGGCGCCAACATCTCAAAGACTTGTTCACGCTAAACAGAATATCCACCTAATCAAAAAATAATCGAGTTGACCCTCTTTGTAAGCCCGACAAACGCGAATCAAACCTCCAGCCACACATGTTCCACTGCAAACCTCTCCCACTCAATCCTTAAAATAATTCTACTGGGCATCACCTTAGACACACATATGACCTTTACTTCCAGCACAAACAAAATTCCTTAATCCAGAAGCTATATATAACACACTCCTACACAAGAGTAGCTCTCGCTAGCCTAGTTGATACGGAGTAGGTTTTCTATGGTCAAAGCGTCGGTTTTAATCTCATGTGAGAACAGACATAAACTTCAGCGCACGTAGAGGTCTGGCCACCGATTAGTGGAGCCGCAGTGCTTTTTTTTCCCGCGGCGGTAAGTAGATCTTACGAACCACACATATCTAAATACAGCACACGCTTCTCCTCTGTTCCGAGGAATCTGGTCAATAGGGAGCTGTATCCACATATCCTTGAGGTGAAATGGGGCCCCCTTCATCCCGAGATGAAAGTTCCTACCTCTTTACTGGTTGTTATAAACAAAACGAAACAAATACTTCCCCACCCAAAAGGACCGCCCCCTGGTGCCCTCGAACTCACCATCGATCGTCAGTGATCTGTATAGTTTCATTATCCGTTCAGGGGCGTTATCCCGCCCATGAGATGGATGGCGTCTCCTACCTACCCAGAGGTGGGCACTAAATACATTTCAAGTATTTAAATATTAAATACATGAGAAGAATGTATTCAGATACTAAATGTATTTAGATACATTTTTAAATAAATTTCAAATACATGATATATAATGACAATCGATAAGGACCATTGGTATCACAACAAAAAATATCCATTAAAATGAAATTGTATATTATAATTACTATGTAGGATTTGATGGCAATTGGACTTAGGTACTACAAAAATAATAGAAAGTTCCATAGATGAAATTTCAGTTAGTTATTTATATCAGCATTACATTTAAGTAATATCAGTTCCTGAAATTTTTCGTCAGATAAAGAATTCCGTTTTTGGAGATAAGGTCAATCCTCCTAAAGAGAAGAGCCGTTCGACAGGAGCTGATAACTTTTATGTTTGGATATCTATCTAAACTTTGAAGTGTTTTATTTGAATCTTGGATGTAACTAGACAATTCTAAATCTGCGGTTGATCGTGTTTGAGTAGGTTTTGTAAATCCAAAATAATCGTCACTGTCCGATACACCACTGGTTGATTCAGCTTCGAGTCCCTCTGCTAAATTCTCAATCAATCGAATCACAATATTTTTAAGTCTTGGTGGCTTGAACTGTCCCATGAAATACTGATATCTAACCAGCGGAGTTTGAAGAATGAATGGCTTGTTAATGTAATAATGGCCTCTGTGACGCTGGCTTCATTTGCAAAGGTAAACTTAGATTGGTAGCGCTTTCCAAAGCCCTTAGTGACTGCACTTAGAAGAGGTTGCCAAAATTTCAGAGAACTTGACTGAAGGCTCTTCAAACTTTGCTCCGCAGAGACCAAGGTAGGGATCAATTTTCCATAAAAATAGTTTTGTTCATCCTGTAGGCGATCAATTGCTACTTCTATAGGAGCCAAAACTGAGACATACTCCCCAAGAAATTCAATTTCATGACTTCTGAACACTGGGATTTCAAGGGACGTTATGAGTTGATGTAATTTGCCCTTGTGTTTTAAGAGTAATGACGATGCATCAAGCGGAGAGTTCCACCTTGTAATGCAAGGCACCTTTAATGAGCAGTTGATAACAGTTTTGATCATCTCTGCTGATTTTGGACGATCGTTTTTGTTCCACACTGAATGTGTGTGAAGGACATCGCACATGCTTAGGTAGGCTGAAGCTGCATGGGTCTTCTTCCTGATCAAAGGCAATTCTCATTAAGAAACTATCCTCAGCTCGTGCTCACCCTGATCTTCTTCACCTACCTGGATTCTATCTTCTGAATCAGTGGACACATTTGCAGCAGTGACTGCAAATTCCGTAAACACTTTAACAAAATTAGAGCCGTTATCAGTGACAGTGCTCGAGATTTTCTGCAGGGGGATATCGTACTCATTGATGATATTTTTCATATGTTCAGCAATCTTGATGTAATTAGGTTCTCCTTTGAAGCGACAGCATGTCAATACTCCACTGTGACGGACAAGAGCAGCTTCCTCAAGCTGAAAAAAAATGAAACAACAGTCTAGTGTTTGTCTCATAAATGTTTCCATAAACTTTACATACTAATATAATCGAGATAAATTCCACCAACAAATAGGTCTGCTTTCAGCCAAGAGCTGATAACTCTAACTGTAAAGACATTTTCAATTTCATATTCATAATGAGCAAAATCTTAACATACACACTTAACTGTAACGCCCAAAAAACTACGGTGACGAGTTGTCCAAATATCTGCAGTAAGACATAAGTGAGAGGTGCTGTCTAGTTTATTCTTCAGTAGAGCTCTTGTCACTTTCTCTTCTTCTATAAGATTTCGGCCTAGCGTCCGCCTTGAAATGACGTCAACTGAAGAATTTAGACCTGCGGTAGTGGAATGTGTGATTATTGTGAGTGAAATTGATTTTTACCGTGAAATGAGAATATATTGTATGCATATACAATTTTATATATAAAATATAGCTATATGAATATCCTATAGTTATATAGGACTGGTACATTATTTCATAAATATATTATTTGTCCTTGATATTCAGAATTACATAGTAAAATATTGACTTTCAGTATTGTTAGGAATATATACATTATCAATCCTTATTTCCTACATTTTTGACGGGTGGGCATGTTAGTTTTAACATAATGATATACAAGTATTGCTACTATAACGAAATACATCGTTATAGAAATTCCTTCAATAACAACATATAATTGATCAATAATTGTACTAATTATTCCTGAAAAATTTTATTCAATAATATGACTGCTTTGCTCGCCTGAGTTAGTCGTGCCCCTTCTCACTCGTGACTTTTGAAAAAGCCAACCTTAAGTTTGTTTTCGCTTACGTTTTGTGAATAGTGTTTTCGCGCAGTTTAGTGATTGCTCACCCAGGAGTTTTGAATCGGCGTACGTACGAATTTGTCATTGCGTTCCTATACGTAAAAAGTGAAATTTCGCTCGCTTCGTGCGTCGGTAGCGAGGGTGAACTTGTTTCCGCCCTCCCCCTCCATTTTCCACCCCGGACTCCCTTTGTGGTGGACCGGAGACCTGCAGGCCCTCGAAAAGCGCCTGCACCAAAGGTAAAGTGCCATATTTGATCGGGTTTTTCTTTTTTTTTGTGTTTTGGACAAGGATTACTTCCTTTATCTATTCTTTCTCACCGGTGTTAAATATCACGTACTCACACACACAAACACAGCCACGCACCCCGAGTCTTCGTAACTCCTTTATTTTCTTCAGCTCCCATGCGGAAATGGGGATTTAAATGAGGGAGACTCGGCGGATACCGCTGAGGACTCTCTCCGATGGCCCCAAGCCAGATCGGGGAGAAGTCTTCGCGATAACCCATGGGGAGCTAGGGGTAACCTTAGTACGCCTCATCGACACTTACAATGGCTACTCGGCTATCTGCCAAAAGGAGAGTGACTGCGAGGTCCTCACCTCTCAAAAAGCGGCAGAGTCGTTGAAGAAGATTAACCTAAGACCCCACACGCCTCCACAGATAAAAACACATCGCAGCATAATTCTTAGACGCCTCGATCCTTGGGTAGGCAGCCACAGCATTGAAGAAATTCATGCTGAGGTTGAAAAAAACCACCCCTGGGCTAAAATTGCGGAAATCCTTAAATTTAAGGATTACACGCATGTCTTTAAGATAGTGTTCACTGATTCGGCAATGGCGGTTAAGGCTACGGAGTGCGGTATGCTCCTCTTTAACGTTCGAATCTGCCCCGAGCAGATCGAACGTGAGGAGTTTATCGACCTCCAGATGTGCTTCAAATGCTATAAGTATGAGGAGCACACCACAGCCAACTGCCCCAAAGGGAATGCTACCTTATGTTCCATTTGCGCCTCGGACAACCACTTCTGGAGGAGCTGTAAAAGCACCACCATGAAGTGTCTGAACTGCGCGGGGGAACATAAGACACTCTCCATGGCCTGCCCCATCAAAAAACAGATCCTAAAGAATAAAGCCGCTCAAAAACGAACCGACGAAGAAAGGAAAGCTAATACTACTTATGCAAAGGTCGCAAAAGCTGCGGTAGCGGAGTCTAAAGCGAACCCCACATATCTCCACGTCGAGAACGAAAACTCGACTAAAATTATGTGTTGCATATATTATGCTCATATTGCGAATCTCTCCTCCCCGGGGTGCTTTGCAGATGAGCTTAATAAGATGCTAACCAATAATGGAATGGAGAGTATGTGGTTCCCCTCGAACCCGCGGTCAGAAGAGATCCTGAAAATTAGTCTCAAACCCCAGTGCGAGACTAATTGTCAGAATCTCCCAACCCCCAGCAATGCCACAACCTCAGCTTCCTCCAGAGACCCCAGGATCCAGGCTGCAAAAGCACGCACGGATCATAAACAACCCAAAGAAACCGCAAAAAACAAAAATACCCACGCAACCACACCCACAAAAAAAGTGAATAACGAGAGTACGGAGACTGGAGTTGCGAGAGCCGAGGGAGGGGCACGTTCGCCCCGCTCACGGAAAACCTCGCAGCCCCAGAGACGCCCGAGATCGTCCTCTTCTTGTAAGAGGGAATCCAGGCACGCATACCATTCAAGAAAAATTAACTTGAAGGTATTCGCTGCCGAAAGGTCCCCTTTTCCTAAGGAGATGGATGCCCTTGACGTATCCGAAGGCGTAATAGCCGGAGTATACAAATGGGAGTTCACCTCGGACGAACTCAGTGAAAAACAGGTCGAGGAGGCTTTACTCCAAGGCCTGATAAAACTGACTCCGGACTCTTTTATCACCCTAACTGACGGCGAATACAGGAAAAAACGCACAGGAAAAACCATAACGCCCCCAAACACTCCACAAGGACCTAAACTCGTAAGAGAATAAAGTCCTGAAACACCATACTACACTCGAAAACCCTTAAGTGAACTACAAAATGACGACTCTAAAAATTTTACATTTGAACTCTGACGGATGGACAAACAAAAAAATATTATACGGAAACGTATTAAGACAAAGTGACCCAGACGTTATCTTTATTTCTGAACATGGAATAAACGACGCTAATCAGTTAAAAATCTTTCCCTACGAAGTCTTGACCAAAAATCACAGCGGAGAACGTTTTGACGGATGCGCCATAGCTGTGAAAAGAGGTCTTGACTTCAGATCAATAAGTCGACTCGACGAATCTTACCTTGCTGTGGAGGTCCGTACGGCAGTGGGACCCCTGGTCCTGGCAACGGGGTACCAACCCCCAAGGAGAGGGTATTTGCCCCTCCCAAACTTCTTGCAGTTATGTGGTCACGGCAGAACCGTTCTCTTTGCCGGTGACCTCAATGCAAGAAGCACTGCCTCCGGTTATACGTCGACCAACCCAGCAGGCAGGAATCTCGAGACACTTATTGATAGAAACATTATGACTAGAATTGGACCAGACTTCCCCACATATATTACTCACAGGTCAGCAACAAAACCTGATATTGTGCTAACCAGCAATATATTCCCTTATAATTACTTCATTGAGCCGGGCCCCCCTATTCCCAGCGATCACCAGGCTATCCTTATTAAAGTCTCAACCTCCCCCATTCAAATCCCTATCCCAGAGCGAAAGAGCTATGCTCGAGCCGACTGGGATAAGTATAATCAACTCCTCGAAAATTATAACCCAGAACCCTTAAATGATGCCTCCCTTGAAGAAATTGACGAGGAGTTGGATAAATTAAATGAAAAACTAGTAAAAGCCGACAAGGAAGCCATCCCCCGAGTTAAGTATAAAACTCTCCCTGCCCCCTCATGGACCCCTAGAATGAAAACCCTCGCGAGGGAATATAAGGAACGGATCGATGAAGTGAACCTCACTGGCTCCAACATTAACACACACCGACAAACACGACTCATACGCGACGAACTAATGACTCTTATAAGGGACCAACAGAGTGTACTCTGGAATAATTTAATTGACGGACTGAATGTAGAAACTGACTCACGTACATTCTGGCAGACGGTAAAACGACTTAAAGGCGGACAACCACCAAGGACCGTTAAACTTATACGTGACGACACTGAAATTTCTGACGTAGAAAGAATCGAAGAGGAATTCAGACTCTTTTGGGCATCTATCTTTAAGATTTCCCCGGAAGAGAATGATGACTTCGATTTGGACTTCGAAAACGAAATTATTAACGACCTGAATGACCAAATACATAGAACGCATCCTCATCATTGCGTATCACAGAACAGGGAAATGGAGGGACTCGGCGGTAGAATTACTGCCGAGGAACTCTCTATGACCTTAAAATCCTTCCGACAGCGAGCACCGGGGCGTACAGGACTGACAAAGGAGAATTTTATTCGAGCCCCGCCCAATATCTTACTGGGGCTCATGAATATCATGAACGCATGCCTAAACGTGGGATACTTCCCTGACCACTGGAAGGTTGCGAAAATGATATTCATTCCAAAAGCCGGTAAACCACCGGACAGTCCAGCTAACTTCAGGCCCATATCTCTCCTAGAATTTTCAGGGAAAGTCTTGGAGAAGATATTGGCCAACAGGGTAAACATGTTCCTCGAGAGAAATAACTCTCATAACATCCAACAACATGGCTTCCGTGCGAAGCGAGGAACAGACACGGCGCTAGCCGTAATTACCGAGAAGTTGGCAAAAATAAAATCAGAGAAACGCCATGCAAATCTGGTGCTACGCGATGTCAAAAAGGCCTTTGACAAGGTATGGAGGAGAGGCCTACAATATAAGATCCTTCAACTAGGCCTCAATCCCATACTTGAAAGGATTCTTTGTGACTATGTGATGGAGAGGAGAGCGTTTTTAAGTATTAAAGACTACAGCGGCCCTGAGTTCGAACTCGAGGCGGGGGTGCCCCAAGGCGGGTGCATCTCTCCCCTGCTCTATAACATCTACACTATAGACCTTCCCCAACCCTTGACTGAGGGTTCCTTATACGTCCAATTTGCGGATGATATAACGATGATATGTACGGGGCCTTATCGGAATGCGAATTTCATGGCACGAAGTACGGCAGTGGAAATCGAAAACATCAACTCCTTCGAGAGAAGATGGAAGATATCCACCAATGCCCAAAAGTTCCGTGTAATTCCATTATTCCGAAGGACTCTGGCAGACATCCGTGTGGGGGGTGCACGCATCCCATACCGCACGGAGGGCACGGTTCTGGGACTACAAATTACGACCGGTGGGTATAGGAGCCATGTAGCGAGAACTACACAGAATGCACGGAGGGACTTGGGCGAATTTTTCAAATTCGTAAACCTGAGTACCTCCAACAAACTTAAGATCTACAATGCGTGCATTCGCTCAAAACTCCTGTACCCCCCGATCCCTATAAACGTAGTTTCCAAAACCCAAGTCCTTAAACTGCAAAGAGTCCAGAATAAGGCAGTATATGTCATCACGGGAGCCCGAAGGAGAGAAGGGAGAAGGCAGAGTGAACTCCATGGTGAACTGGGGATGACCCCCATAAACGTGGAGCTTCACCTAAGAGCAACCAAAATCTGGGACAAGGTGCACCGGCACCTCCCCCCCGAGTTTGTACTGGAGCACATCGACTTCGACATTTTACCTAACTTAAGACGACCAATTAGTTTCAAAAGCAGTAGACTACCGAATGACTTTAACGTCGACCCTAAGTTCACTTAAATACTAAATAACCCCCAGTCATAACACAAAAACATGAACAAAGCCAAACGAGTTTAGCCACCGAATTAACACTTGTTTAATTTGGTTTTAATTAACACTTCCCCAATTTTTTGCGCGAAAATATCGCCAAAAACGTACAAACAACATCAAAAATCCAAATCTAGGTGTAAAACACCCAGAATTGAAGATAAAAAAATCTTCCAAAAGCCACGTAAAGATACAATGTATTAATACAAAGGCTCGAATGCCCACCGCATTCATCAGATAGTATAGTAATATGCTATCAAAAAACAAAACCAAAACGCAAAGAAAGCCAGTGATACCCTTTCACCAGGGATCTGTCTTTCATTCTACCTTTCGTTTTCACTTTCCTATTATAGTTTTCCCTATTTTCCCCACTATTTCTCCTACTAAAACCCTCTACTACTATATTTCTCACTTATTATGTCCAATGTCCAATTCAATAATATCTTCAAGTAAATAATAACGCGCATTAAGAATATATGTATGTAAGTGGATTCTCATAAAATTATTGCAATATATTAACTTCTGTTGTTTGTATATGTCTTCCTTTATTTAACTTCGTTATATAGCCTACATAGTGACCAATGATCCGAATGCTTTAGTATTTGTTTATTATAAGAGCTTAACCTGTACCACTAATACTATAATTGTAAACAACATTTGTAACTAAGAACTCACCTTTAATTAATCTCACAAAAGCTGGTTGCTCCATGGTTGACAGGAGATGCACACCTTGTATGATAAAATCTGAAATCAAATTATCAACAACAGATTGTTTGACCTTCTCAGTATTCACCGCAAAATACTCTAGTAATGTTTTTACTTTAACACCGCTGCATGAAGGACCATTGTCTAGAACTGAACATTTTCTTTTTGACTTTTATTTGAGCTGTCACCTAGTTATCCACTTTTTGCACCAAAGCAGGATTCTTTCTCTGTTGATAAATGTACATGATCAGATAATTGAAGGACATTGTTTCACGTTGCCATAATTCACGTTAAATTCAATCAGCATATACCATAAATAAAGGTGTTAGAAAAGGAAGCAGTAGATTCGTGCATGGTAAACCTACGCTACTTATCATTATCGTTAGCTATTATCAATTTTGCCATTTTTATTAAACAGGAAATAGTGAAACTTGTCAATTCAATTAAGTATCATATAATTAGCTTTAATAATTTCTTACCCTCAAATGAATGCGTAGATTGGAAATAGCAATGCTCGCCGCAGAGATTTCGCCATTGCATGATATACATACACACTTCACTTTTTTGCGTCGGAAGCTTTCACTCTAAAAAATTACTATCTAGTAAAGGATGACTATAATTACATGATTCTTTATCTTCCTCGTCTTTATTATTGTCTAATCTCTCCATTTCACACTCTTTCGAAGAAGCTGAAGTTGTCATGCAGCAGTTGAAATAACGCTGAGCGCTCTCACTATACAACTGAACACAACTGAATTTGAACTGATGCAAGCAATCTTCCCTCCCTGGCTCACGCAGTCAACCATTTGTGTCATACAAGTTGCAACAAGCTAAAATATGCATTACACGTTCTTTACAGCTATATAAACCTATTATCAGAAAGTATTTGCAAAAACTATTTAAATACATTGTATTTAAATACTTCCAAAAGTATTTAAATACATGATTTCAAATTTATTTATAAATTTAACTTTAAACACATAAATGTATTTAAATACTACCCACCTCTGTACCTACCTACAAACAGTCCGTCACCGCACAATGGGTGCATAAAATCCACCCCTGTATACCATTTCAAGGCCGAAAAGAGCACCGATCTAATTCTATTATCTCCTTTCTTCGTTCATCCCCAAACATTTTTCAATATAACAACTCGCTGTGACGTCATTCCTGATAGGTGCCGGGTTTTATTGAATAGAACAGCTGAGCAACAAGTAAACACCATCATCAGACCCGTTGGTCCGGGAAGCGACAAAAATCATGACACCCAACCAGCTTTAGCTGAGCTTCCCCCCCCACCCATCATCCTATTCATGGCCGCTTTGAGAAACACATTCCTACTTACCAATATCTTGTCTCTCAAGTGCGGGGGGACGGCGAATTTCAAGATCCCTTTCAAGTTCGTAGTAAAGTTCTTGCACGTTTTGGACACGCAGACGCTCATCGGCTCGTTGACCGCCGGGCTCTTATCAGGAAAAGTGACCTTGACCTGTGGTAGAAGTGGGAGTGGGAATGGGAGTGTGAGAATGAGGAAGAGTAGACATGACCAATAGTGGAAGGAGTGTGATACTGGAGTGAGTGATTCTGGACTGTATTGGAAGGAGTGGGAGAGAGGGAAAGAACGAACCTGACCCGTGTTGGAAATTGAATCTTCCTGCGGCTATTACCTGGTCGAGATGGCACGATTCGGCGCCACCCTTTGGGTGCCAGACTGGCCAGCATGTAAGCTCATGTGGTTATGGCAGCGGAAATAAAGAGCCCTCGAATAAGAAGCGAATGATACAAGTAGGGCTCTCCTCTTGCGGGCATTGATGGGTTATTTGGGAGGCTACATAATAAAGATGAACAGTCCTTTTGCCACACAAAAGATAATGATCAGAAATGAGCAATCTATTCACCAAAAATAAATCACAACAAGATCCGATAGAGGATTTGTGATTGAGAGGGTACAAGTTCGTGCTTTTTAATCGGTGCACTTGTTTTACGAACTTTTACCGGAGATTCAAGATGCGACCTCCCAACCTTAGTATCCAAGGTTGACGAAAATGACCACTGCAGTCTTTTATCTTTCTTCCCCTTTCACTATCACTCTTCGAGCATTTCCCCATCCCTTTCTGTCTATGTATCTTTTCGTGGAAATAACCCCTGTTGGTCACATCAATTAGAAAAGTTAAATTACCTCGCCTACATATGGAAGCTCTGGTTTGTAGAACCTTTGGACACTGATGTCATCGAAGTTCAGGACCTTCCTAGAGATGTCGAAGGAGAGCTCCTTGGCACTCAGCACCACGCCGGTACCTTCCTCGGTGACGTTCGCTGTGACACCCAAGGAAAAGACGAAGAAATCATGCCCGTTGAGCAACAGCTCCGTTGAGTTGATGGCGAACGTCGTGCACCCAGAGATCTGAAGCAAAGTTCGACCTTAATTTCTGCACAATCTCCCTGTGGATTCAGCCGCACGTCTCAGTAAACTGTGATGTTGTCTACGGCTAAAATATTAGGAGACGGCCGACTGAGAACTCCATTTATATGAGATTCCTCAACACCAACTCGCCGTAAGGACCTCTATCTATCTTCTATTCATTTAGGGAGGGAAGAGGCAATACCATTTGCCTATCTTTTGACATTGACGCCTGTCAACACGGTGGTAACAGTGAGGATGATAACAAAGTTTCGCAAGAAGACCCTTTCGTCTTTTAACCACAAACACCGTAGGCTGTTTTACACAAACACCAAATCACCAGAACTTTTTTTTTGACTCACCGGGCTTTCTTTGTTAACGGTGATCTTGTACGAGCCAAATCCTTTATTATTGACACTCAATGTCGCGTTGCCCTTCACCGGTTGACCAAAGGTGTACCTGAAATTCACATAAGACCCTGAAATTTGATCATCTTCGTCGCCTGAATCAGGTCAATGTGTTCAGGGTCAAAGATCAACCAAACATCGCATAACAACCCTTAATAATCCCTAAATGATCGCCGATAACGAGAGTCTTCTTTTACCTCGAAGGGGTGGCTGCATGCGTATTGTTCTTAGTTTCTTCCAAAGGAGTATTTTGGAGGGATATTTTGAATGTACCCTTCTTGCCCCAGCATTTGGGGGTAAAGAGCTCCGCCATTGAACTACTTATGCACACTTATTTTTTTCACAATTCGTCTTCTTTTCCCTCTGTTTTACTTTTAACTCTTCCTCCTATATCCTCTCAAGTTAGTGCCCACCTCTCAGATAGATTACCACTTTTTTGGAATCCGAATTATTTTTTAGATCGGGACTCTTCCCCACCCCCTCCCTCTAATGAATTTTTGAAGTGAAGACTTTGATGTAATGTTATGAAAGAGGAGTGGAAAGAGTGTGGGCATTCCTTGCCAACCAAGAAGAACCGGGATATACAGGAGAGTAATTAAACCATCCGGCCTTGAGTAGTGCCAATATTCGTTCAATAAAGTGACCCTCTCTGCAACTGGGGGGAGGGGGCGGCGCACACAATCCTGGACGTGTTTTAGACACGATCAACGAGGGATTCGAATCCAGGCACAACAGAAATCTGTTTGCGGAAAAAGTTAAAACCAATGAGAGAACTTCGCCAGAGAACTTTTGGAAACATGTTCGTGATGAATTTGGGTAAATGTGTGAAAGAGAGACTCTCCCCAACTCTAACCTCTACAAGTAAATCCGATCTGGAACTCACTTGGCACAGACCGTTAAGTTGAAGGACTCCGAGACCCCGAGGACGTAAGGGGGCGGCTTAATCTCGACCTCGAAGCGGGGCAGGACGTACTCCTCCACCTTGAACGGACAGTCCTTGGTCTTTCCATAGGGCGTACGGACACGGACTTTATACTCCCCCTGGCGCAGAAAGAAAGGGGTCCTTAGGATTCTAAAATTTAATTATTTATTATCGTTTTAAACGTGAGAGAAAATCGACAAGGGAATTTCCATTTGAGGGGTATGGAATAGTTAGTAAAGAAAGTGGTGAAATTAGGGGAAGTGACAATTTAAAGGAAGGTACATTGTCCGAGAGCCTAGAGAAGAGACTAGTTAGGGCGTTCATGACCGGGAGGGGACGCAACTCTCCTGGACCTATGAAGTACTAAATAAGGAAGGGAGATACCCCGGCGAGGGTCCAGAAGTGACCCCCTCCCTCCACACCGTTTATCAAAGCAAAATAAAGGGGGAGGGAGCGGACAGACCGGTAGTATCACCTCCAACGAGGAAGCGTCACTTCATCGGGGTGGGGGGCGTTCAAGAGTGTTGCGCGCTTCCCTTCTCACTGCGACAAGTAGTCTCCTCTCTTCTAGCGTTATGATGAACTTATCACCACTTCCCCACCTTTCTCACTTCGGGGCCCGTCCTGGGGAAGATGCCCTTTCTGTCCCATAACGAGGGCATCTCGGCTCACCTGCTCGGGTTCGTCGGAGAGGGTGAAGGACAAGTGCACCAGACCCTGGTCGTTGGTCACATTCAGCCACTGGGAGAGCCGAGTACCAGAAGGATTTTCGATCCAGATTTCCTCATACTGAAAATAATTGGCATTATTATTAGTCCCATTATTTAGTCTACAAAAATCAAAACAATAATTAACACTTTTTACAAGAGTCAAAGGATCAAATAAGAAATCCATACAATCCAATTTGTATCTAAAAAAAATGCAGCAAAGGTGGAAAAGGATCTGGTAAAGTCACCGACAAGGCGAAGAATATCAATCAAAGCCACGTTGTATACAGAATATAATTCAAAACCACGTCGTATACAGAATATCAATCAAGCCACATTCTATATAGAATATCAATCAAAGCAATTTTGTATAAACAATATAAATTAAAGTCACATTGTATAAATAATACACTATGTATCACAATTTTTGGTCCTGGCCAGTAATTGTTATTTCTCAACTCCTGTTCTACGAATCAATAGAAAATAGCCATTATTTATTTTAAACTGCTTTTGGGGCTGGTATGATGAAATATTTACCAAAAAAAAGCATTTTTTTTAGCCATTCTAGGGCTAAAAACAAAAACTTGAATTTCTAAAAAAAATTATTGAAACTCCCACAAGGAATATATAAAAACAATTAAAAAAATTTAGAAGTGAAAAGTTTTTCTCGATTTCCATTTGTAATGTTACAAGCACCCAAATGTAGTTTCCATCATTTTTTTATTGTATTCTCTTTGGTATCTATGTTCAAAATTCGGTATGCTCCCATATTCTTCTTGAACTTGCCAAGATGGGCATCAAGGATATAGAACTTCAGGGACATCCGGCGGTCCATTTAGCCATAGCTTTTCACTAAATTCTAAACCCGTTCTAAATAATTGTCAGCCTTGTGGTTGCCCACAAAGCCCTGGTCCAAAGAAGACACCAGCTTTCACCTTTGGATTAGAGAGTATGGGAGAGAAATTTTGAAGTTACTTGAAGGCTGCAGACTCTTTGTTAAGAGCTCTAACAAAATGCTTCATGTAACCTAGTTTTAAATGCAATGGAGGGTACAAGAACTTTGGAGGATCTTTCAATTGCTCATGCCTTTTAACGTGAACAAATGCAAAGTGATGCATATCGGCCACCGAAACCCCCAATCGCAGTATATCCTTAAGGGCACTGCTCTTGAATGCACTGATACTGAGAAGGACTTGGGTGTAACTATCACTACATAGTGACCTCAAGTTCTCGAAGCAGTGTATTGAGGCGGAGAAGAAAGCCCAAAGGATGTTAGGTTATATAAAGCGACAGTTTGGATATCGGAACAAGGAGATTGTACTTTGTTTGTACAACTCCCTTGTCTGGCAGAACTTGGAGTATGCCGTACAATTTTGGAGTCCTTCGTTTCGAAAGGACATTACGAGATTGGAACGTGTGCAAGCCAGGGCAACCAAACTGATTCCTTCTACCAGACACAAGAGTTATGAATATAGGTTCCGGAAATTATATTTGTTCTCGTTGGAGACCCGGAGGCTGCCTGGTCAGCTTATCGAGGTGTTTAAAATGCTTTGAGGCTTCGACAATGTAGACTACAGGCATATTTTCCAGCTTAACGAGAACAGAACCAGAAACCACGGCTACAGACTTGAGCTGAAGCGTTACCTACCACCGTGATCTGTGTGGGAAATTTTTCACATACAGCATATGTGGTACATGGAACGCACTTCCAGTGAAAGTTGTCAACAGCAATTCTGTTGAGCAGTTCAAGTCGCGTCTAGACAAAGTCTTGGAAAGTAGCCGTTTGGGCACATAACCGTTGTGCGAGTGTTCTTCGAGGGCGTCAATTGACACTTTCGAAGACTGCGCCTGCTCAACTGTTACGCCAAAGGTACCCTTTTTGAATGGAGCGTAAGGTCTACTAGGGTACTTTTTTTCTTGTATCTCCTTGTAACAGAGAACTCAGTCCTTTCTGGTCAGTGTTTTTGTGGTAATGTGCCGTAAAATCCCTAATGTCCCGAAGACAGATATGACGTGAAAACTTGGTAAAATCTCCTTAGTGACCTATCAAAATTGCTACAATTTTGAAGTCTCTAATCACTTCTCAGCCATATCTAAACCAAAGAGACCTCAATGAACTTGTCAGAGATTTTGGCTTGTTAAAGTCAAATCCTGAACTTTTGATTTTCAGACTCAAAGAGTGGAATGTGCTGGATGAAAATGTGCAGGTGACTAGCTAAAGGGAACGACATAAATATTTCTCAAGATTCTTTACTTATCAAGCTGGGTTATGCTACTGCATACTGAATGAGCCAAAAGAAGGTATAGATGCTTATTCTAATTGTTGGAGAAGTACAGATTTAAAGCTTCTTTAGGAGCTATCAGTGAAAAGCTGCCATTCACATGAATTACAATGTAAGTCCAATTACATCAAACATACCAGATACATCATTTCAGTAGCATAACCCAGCTTGATAAGAAAAGAATCTTGAGAAATGTTTATGTCGTTCCCTTTAGCTAGTCACCTGCACATTTTCATCCAGCACATTCCACTCTTTGAGTCTGAAAATCAAAAGTTCAGGATTTGACTTTAACAAGCCAAAATCTCTGACAAGTTCATTGAGGTCTCTTTGGTTTAGATGGTATGGATTCCTCTCAACAACCATACCTCTTACACTGTAGTCTACATCTTGACTGATCTTTTTAGCTTATGAATTATTGTTTTCTTCTGATGGTTGTTTTGATGTTTAAACTTGGTTTAAAATGAAATTTGGATATTTTTATATGTTAAATTCTACAATTAAATTGTATTACAAATTTATTTTATTCATTCCACCATAATTGAATAATTGGAGTCAATAACTATAAATTCAAGACCACATAATTACTATAGGGGAATGGTGAATGGCTTTTGTGGTATTTTAGTAAAGTAAAGAAAAAATTGTTTTATATTCAGTTAAATTCTTATTCTTTTATACCCATAAATAAAATTATACTTCGAGTCTATAATATTATTGCATTAATAAAGAATTATCACCAATTAATCCTAAAATTTATCTAATTAATAACTTAAAACTGTTTTAAGTTTAAAAAGAAAATTGATACTTACTATTATTTATGATTGGAATAATTTTATTTATTATTATTATTATATTTTCTGTTGAATCTACATTGTAGGTTTTAATTACACAAATAAAGCCCTTAGTTAATCTACTATTCAACATTACACTATAATGTAACCGAGTTAGACAATGATCTTGTGTGCATATATAACATTGACAGAGAATAAAATAATAAATTGTAAGTCTTTATCTTGAATATTATCGAAAGGAGAGAGAGTCCTCAAGCCAAAATATATCCAGGAGCCTTAGTTACTCTTAATCAGCTACTTCAGTGGACAATTCCATTAATCTGTGGTCCGTTAATAACAAACATTCATTCTATAAATAATATATATATATATATATATATATATATATATATATATATATATATATATATATATATATATATATATATATATATATATATATCAGTCAGTTGCTTTGGTAAAGTACATATATTTTTATTCAGATTTTGCGTCCGAACCATGTCAGGTCAGAAGTCTGGGGCTCAAAAACAAAAAGAAAGGAAGCTACATAGAAAAAAATTTAAAAAGAGGACTTTGAACTCTCTTTCGAGTAGGTGTAAGAAATCTTGTTGACACCAATACATATCTCGAACAAAGTGCTGAGCAACAATGTACTGAAATTGCTGCAGTAAGCCAGATAACTGAAGATAATCAAAGAAAAGAGGAGCACCTGATGGTATTCAGAAATCGGACAAATAATGCCTTGCTTCCTGCTGAAAGTACAATGACAGGCTGTATGCCAGATGTGGGCATTGAAAATGCTTTGGCACTCTTTTCACCCTGTGGATGTCATACTTTAAATTTATGTGGAAAAGACTACTGAATGTTGCCACGAAGCCATCACTTTTTTCAGAATAATTCAGACAACACACCCTCTTCAGCTCCAATCTACGATGTTGGGAGATTCTTCTGAACGAGACAGGAAATCAGTCGCTTTACAAGTCCGATACAAAATGGTCTTTGAGAATAGATTGTGTAAAACCATTGCAGCAAACCTTACCAGCATTCGGGCTGCACTTGAAGAATTGTCAACATGAATCTGACACCTAAATAAAGGACTGAAATACATGGCGCTATTAAGTATGTCTCATCGTTTACTTGTGTGATTATGTCAGCAATTTGGTTCAATATTTTGGCACCAATTGATGTCTGCAACAAGATTCTGCTAGAGTTGATGTTAAAGTCACAAATGTCAACGAGTTGATAGCAAGTTTGAAAGATGTTTGTGGGAACTGGAAGAAAATCTGGAATGAAGCAAAACATGTTTCATCAAACATGGGGAATCCATTACGAACAAAGCCTGGATGCTGATTTTACAGAAAGGAATGAAGATGATGATTCTATAGAAGAGGCAATATTTAGGAAATGTGTATTTTACAAAATCCTCGACAACGTCATTGCTGGCTTGACTCTTCGGTTTTTCGCTTCAAGAAACTTGTCAGAAACCTTTTCATTTATGTGGAACTACATGCTACCTTCTGAACCGGAAGACTTAGAAAGCTGGCGAAAAAGAGACTCTGATTTCGTTGAGAAATACAAGGGTGACATCAACAGTTAGCTCATTCATGAACTGGAGTACCTCAAAATGGTACAACAAGGCAACTTTGAAAACATTCTATTGAAACATTTAGATTGTCTGAACAAAAGGACAGAATTACAGACTGAGAATGTATTCCCGAATATTTGCATTGTGTTTCATATTTTTATGTCCATCCCTGCAACTGTCACTTGAGCTGAGCGATCTTTCAGTAAACTTAAAAATTTAAAAAACTATCTGCCTAGTACTTTGGCACAAGTACGTAAACTTGCACGAAAAATCTAATTTGATGATGTCATCAAAAGTTTGCTGCCAAAAAAGCTCGAAAAGGATAATTCAGTATAGAATTATTTTTTAATATATTTTATTGTCCATTGCACAGGATGGCCCAGAATTCGCGCTTCTATTAAAAAAATTGCTACTAATGATATTTTTCGTTCTGCATTTTATATGATTTTTTAAGTAAATAAATTGGGTACTAATATAGAGTATGGACACCTACAAAAAGAAATAAATATTGTTTACCCTGTAAATTAAAATATATGTGTCTTTGTTTTTGAAACCTGAGGAGGGGGCCCAAATGTTATCTTGTACCGAGTACTATTTATCCTATTGATGGCCTATTGATGGCATTTCTCTTCAGATTTGTTCACTATGGTAGTTAGAGCTGAAATGATGGCACACCTGTGAATATAAATATTTCTGAAATAATATTCCAGAAGGTTCTAAAAGTTTCCAAGGGTGTGTTCTGGCAAGTTCAAGAACATTCTTCAAACTTCGTAAAATTCTACTAAATTCTAGAAATTTCCCATTAAATCTAGAATGTTTTGGTAGGTTTCCTTAAAATAGATATTATTCTACAACATTCCAATTTTCTACCATGCTAGGAAAAAATTAGAACCTAGTCTTTTATATATTCTTATTTTTTTTTTTTGTCCGAAGTGGACAGAAGACCTCTGGAGAGATGTTGACCCATGTCGTCTCGATAGCTGTCCTCAATTCCCTGATATTTGCAGGTGCCGGATCTTGGGTGTGAAATGACCCGATCACCGTGTCCCATAAGTGCTCGGTTGGGTTCAAGTCAGGTAAGTGTAGTAGTTAAACTATTCGTCGGAAATCGCCAGAATGTTCCTCGAATCAATTCTGGGCAAGTTAGGCCTGATGACACTGCATTATTCTGCTATAAAACCCCCACTGCTATAAAATCAGCGCTACACCCGAACCCTGCCATCAGCGCCCTCCAAAATGGAACAGTGACGTATGGGACCACATCACACGCTGCCAGTCCTCCAAGGTCTAATAGCGACGTCATGAGCTCAGGTGCGGTACCGTATCCGGTCCGTGGTATTAAAGAACGCTGCGCTAATCTGATGGATATTCGTTTGACCCCTTCTGCATTGAATATGGATTCTATTTAAGCTAGTGTTGCTTGTCTGCTACAATGAACAATTCTAGTGAAACACCGATGGTCACGATTCGAATTTGATAGCAAAAATTTCCCATCATGTGACATTTTCTTGAAAATTGCCGATTTAATAATTATGCAATTGATACCGATTTCCACGATACCATAAATGCATTTCGCCCTTAAAGTCAGATTAAATGTGTTTATTGTATCAGCATGTTTGTTAGCATTATATAACCTAACCTCACTTGGTTAGGTTCAGTGACATAGTGCATCCGAGATCTTGGTAGCACTTGATTATGCTCTCGCTGGGTCCCTTGGTGCTTTCTCAGAAGTCCTTTGCATACATCTTTGAATGCATGCCAGGCCACTAGCTCAGTTTCATCCATTCTCACCTCGAAGTCCTCACCAGCTATAAGACTTCTTTAATCTTGGCATCACTTATTTTAGGGAAAATCGCTTTGAGGTACTGGAAACATGGCTTGTTATGTTGCAGTGCTTCGGTAAATTGCTAAATTAGGCTTAGTTTTATATGCAGTGGTGAGGCATGGTGGTCCCAATGTGTAACAGAAACGCTTTTATGCTGTAAAGGGATGCATCTATGAATTGAATAACCTTTCCTCATTTGGTTCAAAGGTCAGCTCAAGGGCAATGAATAGACCTCTGATATCATTGCAATAAGTCAAGTTGTTTTCAAAAGTAAAGAATTGCTGTAGATCTGTAGAACGCTTCTTAAATACTGTAATTAGAGCATGTTAATCCAACAGGTTCCATTGTTGCAGACGTGAAGCCAGGAGTTCACTCTCTTGTCTAGTAAGTGTTAGATTACGAACTAGATCATGGAGTTCCGGTTGGGTGATGAGGTGTGGTTTCTAGTGAGATTCAAGTTGTGCCACATATGGTGTATCTTGAGATTCTCAATCGTCTGAGTTGCTCGTGCCATCGCTTGGTAGTTCAGAGGGTGGTTGTGGTACAGGAATAGCACTTGAATGTCAAACTGGGTGAATAGAAGACTGAAGATCTGGATACATGATAGATTTCTTGCCTTTTCTGTTGCGACATGCAGTGAAATAAAATAAAATCAGACTAAAAAATGGATATTACTGGCTGTGATCACTTGCAGAAATAGTGGAAGTACAACATAGTATGTATTTTGATCTTTTTAATTGATACATCTTTTGAAAATATATTAAAAACCAGGAAAGAAACCTCATTAAATATCCACCTTTAATATCTGTTAAGCAGAAGTAGCAATCCGTTGAATGGTCCTTTGGCTCCCTCCAGACCATTGGTACGCCAAACATGAGGCCAGGCCCTTTGCCTTTATCCCAGACAGAAAGGCAACTTGTACACCCGACACAACATATGTGAGGTGCCCAGCGTTTGTCCTGGACTTTACATCCAAAGTACAACTCATAAAGTTTCTTCCCATGTTTAGTCAACTCTCTCTTGTATTGTCTTAATGTAACTGATTCACATATATAACAGAAACTGTCTGGGGAATTTTTGCATTCTCTAGTCATTTTAGCTCTTTCGTCTCCTGTAAAAATAAACACTGTAGTATGTGAAAATTAATATAAATAGTAACAGCAACAAATATTAAATAAAAAAGTAAAAATATGAGGCATTTATAGTAAGTTACAAAATTATTAAGCGTCTCGCAAGTTACCACGGGTTTGGACCCATATAACTAAAGAAATATTGAATATACTTTCATAATTTCATACGTTAGGTTGACAAATACCTTAGAAATACTCCATTAAAATTATATCGAAATCCGTTTATAACTTTTAGAGTTGTCAGTTTCGGCCCAATCCTGCTTGAATTCAATCCCTACGGATTCATCAGTGTATTTAACGTAAGTAAGATGGTAATTTTCGAGAAACTGGAGGGTCGCAGAAAGAGACGGATGTTATAGTCGTGATTAACGCAAAAAATACCCCTAAAAAAGGGTATTCTCATTTCCGTTTTGTTTTTTTTCATTGTTGTACATTGTAATTCAGGCCGCTTTACCATGAACAGCTTCGTCGGCGTTTACAATGACCGCGAGATGTCAGCTCACAATTGATACAGGTCTGGCAAATTTCATTTTCTTGAAAATTGCCGATTTAATAATTATGCAATTGATACCGATTTCCACGATACCATAAATGCATTTCGCCCTTAAAGTCAGATTAAATGTGTTCATTGTATCAGCATGTTTGTTAGCATTATATAACCTAACCTCACTTGGTTAGGTTCAGTGACATAGTGCATCCGAGATCTTGGTAGCACTTGATTATGCTCTCGCTGGGTCCCTTGGTGCTTTCTCAGAAGTCCTTTGCATACATCTTTGAATGCATGCCAGGCCACTAGCTCAGTTTCATCCATTCTCACCTCGAAGTCCTCACCAGCTATAAGACTTCTTTAATCTTGGCATCACTTATTTTAGGGAAAATCGCTTTGAGGTACTGGAAACATGGCTTGTTATGTTGCAGTGCTTCGGTAAATTGCTAAATTAGGCTTAGTTTTATATGCAGTGGTGAGGCATGGTGGTCCCAATGTGTAACAGAAACGCTTTTATGCTGTAAAGGGATGCATCTATGAATTGAATAACCTTTCCTCATTTGGTTCAAAGGTCAGCTCAAGGGCAATGAATAGACCTCTGATATCATTGCAATAAGTCAAGTTGTTTTCAAAAGTAAAGAATTGCTGTAGATCTGTAGAACGCTTCTTAAATACTGTAATTAGAGCATGTTAATCCAACAGGTTCCATTGTTGCAGACGTGAAGCCAGGAGTTCACTCTCTTGTCTAGTAAGTGTTAGATTACGAACTAGATCATGGAGTTCCGGTTGGGTGATGAGGTGTGGTTTCTAGTGAGATTCAAGTTGTGCCACATATGGTGTATCTTGAGATTCTCAATCGTCTGAGTTGCTCGTGCCATCGCTTGGTAGTTCAGAGGGTGGTTGTGGTACAGGAATAGCACTTGAATGTCAAACTGGGTGAATAGAAGACTGAAGATCTGGATACATGATAGATTTCTTGCCTTTTCTGTTGCGACATGCAGTGAAATAAAATAAAATCAGACTAAAAAATGGATATTACTGGCTGTGATCACTTGCAGAAATAGTGGAAGTACAACATAGTATGTATTTTGATCTTTTTAATTGATACATCTTTTGAAAATATATTAAAAACCAGGAAAGAAACCTCATTAAATATCCACCTTTAATATCTGTTAAGCAGAAGTAGCAATCCGTTGAATGGTCCTTTGGCTCCCTCCAGACCATTGGTACGCCAAACATGAGGCCAGGCCCTTTGCCTTTATCCCAGACAGAAAGGCAACTTGTACACCCGACACAACATATGTGAGGTGCCCAGCGTTTGTCCTGGACTTTACATCCAAAGTACAACTCATAAAGTTTCTTCCCATGTTTAGTCAACTCTCTCTTGTATTGTCTTAATGTAACTGATTCACATATATAACAGAAACTGTCTGGGGAATTTTTGCATTCTCTAGTCATTTTAGCTCTTTCGTCTCCTGTAAAAATAAACACTGTAGTATGTGAAAATTAATATAAATAGTAACAGCAACAAATATTAAATAAAAAAGTAAAAATATGAGGCATTTATAGTAAGTTACAAAATTATTAAGCGTCTCGCAAGTTACCACGGGTTTGGACCCATATAACTAAAGAAATATTGAATATACTTTCATAATTTCATACGTTAGGTTGACAAATACCTTAGAAATACTCCATTAAAATTATATCGAAATCCGTTTATAACTTTTAGAGTTGTCAGTTTCGGCCCAATCCTGCTTGAATTCAATCCCTACGGATTCATCAGTGTATTTAACGTAAGTAAGATGGTAATTTTCGAGAAACTGGAGGGTCGCAGAAAGAGACGGATGTTATAGTCGTGATTAACGCAAAAAATACCCCTAAAAAAGGGTATTCTCATTTCCGTTTTGTTTTTTTTCATTGTTGTACATTGTAATTCAGGCCGCTTTACCATGAACAGCTTCGTCGGCGTTTACAATGACCGCGAGATGTCAGCTCACAATTGATACAGGTCTGGCAAATTTCATTTTCTTGAAAATTGCCGATTTAATAATTATGCAATTGATACCGATTTCCACGATACCATAAATGCATTTCGCCCTTAAAGTCAGATTAAATGTGTTCATTGTATCAGCATGTTTGTTAGCATTATATAACCTAACCTCACTTGGTTAGGTTCAGTGACATAGTGCATCCGAGATCTTGGTAGCACTTGATTATGCTCTCGCTGGGTCCCTTGGTGCTTTCTCAGAAGTCCTTTGCATACATCTTTGAATGCATGCCAGGCCACTAGCTCAGTTTCATCCATTCTCACCTCGAAGTCCTCACCAGCTATAAGACTTCTTTAATCTTGGCATCACTTATTTTAGGGAAAATCGCTTTGAGGTACTGGAAACATGGCTTGTTATGTTGCAGTGCTTCGGTAAATTGCTAAATTAGGCTTAGTTTTATATGCAGTGGTGAGGCATGGTGGTCCCAATGTGTAACAGAAACGCTTTTATGCTGTAAAGGGATGCATCTATGAATTGAATAACCTTTCCTCATTTGGTTCAAAGGTCAGCTCAAGGGCAATGAATAGACCTCTGATATCATTGCAATAAGTCAAGTTGTTTTCAAAAGTAAAGAATTGCTGTAGATCTGTAGAACGCTTCTTAAATACTGTAATTAGAGCATGTTAATCCAACAGGTTCCATTGTTGCAGACGTGAAGCCAGGAGTTCACTCTCTTGTCTAGTAAGTGTTAGATTACGAACTAGATCATGGAGTTCCGGTTGGGTGATGAGGTGTGGTTTCTAGTGAGATTCAAGTTGTGCCACATATGGTGTATCTTGAGATTCTCAATCGTCTGAGTTGCTCGTGCCATCGCTTGGTAGTTCAGAGGGTGGTTGTGGTACAGGAATAGCACTTGAATGTCAAACTGGGTGAATAGAAGACTGAAGATCTGGATACATGATAGATTTCTTGCCTTTTCTGTTGCGACATGCAGTGAAATAAAATAAAATCAGACTAAAAAATGGATATTACTGGCTGTGATCACTTGCAGAAATAGTGGAAGTACAACATAGTATGTATTTTGATCTTTTTAATTGATACATCTTTTGAAAATATATTAAAAACCAGGAAAGAAACCTCATTAAATATCCACCTTTAATATCTGTTAAGCAGAAGTAGCAATCCGTTGAATGGTCCTTTGGCTCCCTCCAGACCATTGGTACGCCAAACATGAGGCCAGGCCCTTTGCCTTTATCCCAGACAGAAAGGCAACTTGTACACCCGACACAACATATGTGAGGTGCCCAGCGTTTGTCCTGGACTTTACATCCAAAGTACAACTCATAAAGTTTCTTCCCATGTTTAGTCAACTCTCTCTTGTATTGTCTTAATGTAACTGATTCACATATATAACAGAAACTGTCTGGGGAATTTTTGCATTCTCTAGTCATTTTAGCTCTTTCGTCTCCTGTAAAAATAAACACTGTAGTATGTGAAAATTAATATAAATAGTAACAGCAACAAATATTAAATAAAAAAGTAAAAATATGAGGCATTTATAGTAAGTTACAAAATTATTAAGCGTCTCGCAAGTTACCACGGGTTTGGACCCATATAACTAAAGAAATATTGAATATACTTTCATAATTTCATACGTTAGGTTGACAAATACCTTAGAAATACTCCATTAAAATTATATCGAAATCCGTTTATAACTTTTAGAGTTGTCAGTTTCGGCCCAATCCTGCTTGAATTCAATCCCTACGGATTCATCAGTGTATTTAACGTAAGTAAGATGGTAATTTTCGAGAAACTGGAGGGTCGCAGAAAGAGACGGATGTTATAGTCGTGATTAACGCAAAAAATACCCCTAAAAAAGGGTATTCTCATTTCCGTTTTGTTTTTTTTCATTGTTGTACATTGTAATTCAGGCCGCTTTACCATGAACAGCTTCGTCGGCGTTTACAATGACCGCGAGATGTCAGCTCACAATTGATACAGGTCTGGCAAATTTCATTTTCTTGAAAATTGCCGATTTAATAATTATGCAATTGATACCGATTTCCACGATACCATAAATGCATTTCGCCCTTAAAGTCAGATTAAATGTGTTCATTGTATCAGCATGTTTGTTAGCATTATATAACCTAACCTCACTTGGTTAGGTTCAGTGACATAGTGCATCCGAGATCTTGGTAGCACTTGATTATGCTCTCGCTGGGTCCCTTGGTGCTTTCTCAGAAGTCCTTTGCATACATCTTTGAATGCATGCCAGGCCACTAGCTCAGTTTCATCCATTCTCACCTCGAAGTCCTCACCAGCTATAAGACTTCTTTAATCTTGGCATCACTTATTTTAGGGAAAATCGCTTTGAGGTACTGGAAACATGGCTTGTTATGTTGCAGTGCTTCGGTAAATTGCTAAATTAGGCTTAGTTTTATATGCAGTGGTGAGGCATGGTGGTCCCAATGTGTAACAGAAACGCTTTTATGCTGTAAAGGGATGCATCTATGAATTGAATAACCTTTCCTCATTTGGTTCAAAGGTCAGCTCAAGGGCAATGAATAGACCTCTGATATCATTGCAATAAGTCAAGTTGTTTTCAAAAGTAAAGAATTGCTGTAGATCTGTAGAACGCTTCTTAAATACTGTAATTAGAGCATGTTAATCCAACAGGTTCCATTGTTGCAGACGTGAAGCCAGGAGTTCACTCTCTTGTCTAGTAAGTGTTAGATTACGAACTAGATCATGGAGTTCCGGTTGGGTGATGAGGTGTGGTTTCTAGTGAGATTCAAGTTGTGCCACATATGGTGTATCTTGAGATTCTCAATCGTCTGAGTTGCTCGTGCCATCGCTTGGTAGTTCAGAGGGTGGTTGTGGTACAGGAATAGCACTTGAATGTCAAACTGGGTGAATAGAAGACTGAAGATCTGGATACATGATAGATTTCTTGCCTTTTCTGTTGCGACATGCAGTGAAATAAAATAAAATCAGACTAAAAAATGGATATTACTGGCTGTGATCACTTGCAGAAATAGTGGAAGTACAACATAGTATGTATTTTGATCTTTTTAATTGATACATCTTTTGAAAATATATTAAAAACCAGGAAAGAAACCTCATTAAATATCCACCTTTAATATCTGTTAAGCAGAAGTAGCAATCCGTTGAATGGTCCTTTGGCTCCCTCCAGACCATTGGTACGCCAAACATGAGGCCAGGCCCTTTGCCTTTATCCCAGACAGAAAGGCAACTTGTACACCCGACACAACATATGTGAGGTGCCCAGCGTTTGTCCTGGACTTTACATCCAAAGTACAACTCATAAAGTTTCTTCCCATGTTTAGTCAACTCTCTCTTGTATTGTCTTAATGTAACTGATTCACATATATAACAGAAACTGTCTGGGGAATTTTTGCATTCTCTAGTCATTTTAGCTCTTTCGTCTCCTGTAAAAATAAACACTGTAGTATGTGAAAATTAATATAAATAGTAACAGCAACAAATATTAAATAAAAAAGTAAAAATATGAGGCATTTATAGTAAGTTACAAAATTATTAAGCGTCTCGCAAGTTACCACGGGTTTGGACCCATATAACTAAAGAAATATTGAATATACTTTCATAATTTCATACGTTAGGTTGACAAATACCTTAGAAATACTCCATTAAAATTATATCGAAATCCGTTTATAACTTTTAGAGTTGTCAGTTTCGGCCCAATCCTGCTTGAATTCAATCCCTACGGATTCATCAGTGTATTTAACGTAAGTAAGATGGTAATTTTCGAGAAACTGGAGGGTCGCAGAAAGAGACGGATGTTATAGTCGTGATTAACGCAAAAAATACCCCTAAAAAAGGGTATTCTCATTTCCGTTTTGTTTTTTTTCATTGTTGTACATTGTAATTCAGGCCGCTTTACCATGAACAGCTTCGTCGGCGTTTACAATGACCGCGAGATGTCAGCTCACAATTGATACAGGTCTGGCAAATTTCATTTTCTTGAAAATTGCCGATTTAATAATTATGCAATTGATACCGATTTCCACGATACCATAAATGCATTTCGCCCTTAAAGTCAGATTAAATGTGTTCATTGTATCAGCATGTTTGTTAGCATTATATAACCTAACCTCACTTGGTTAGGTTCAGTGACATAGTGCATCCGAGATCTTGGTAGCACTTGATTATGCTCTCGCTGGGTCCCTTGGTGCTTTCTCAGAAGTCCTTTGCATACATCTTTGAATGCATGCCAGGCCACTAGCTCAGTTTCATCCATTCTCACCTCGAAGTCCTCACCAGCTATAAGACTTCTTTAATCTTGGCATCACTTATTTTAGGGAAAATCGCTTTGAGGTACTGGAAACATGGCTTGTTATGTTGCAGTGCTTCGGTAAATTGCTAAATTAGGCTTAGTTTTATATGCAGTGGTGAGGCATGGTGGTCCCAATGTGTAACAGAAACGCTTTTATGCTGTAAAGGGATGCATCTATGAATTGAATAACCTTTCCTCATTTGGTTCAAAGGTCAGCTCAAGGGCAATGAATAGACCTCTGATATCATTGCAATAAGTCAAGTTGTTTTCAAAAGTAAAGAATTGCTGTAGATCTGTAGAACGCTTCTTAAATACTGTAATTAGAGCATGTTAATCCAACAGGTTCCATTGTTGCAGACGTGAAGCCAGGAGTTCACTCTCTTGTCTAGTAAGTGTTAGATTACGAACTAGATCATGGAGTTCCGGTTGGGTGATGAGGTGTGGTTTCTAGTGAGATTCAAGTTGTGCCACATATGGTGTATCTTGAGATTCTCAATCGTCTGAGTTGCTCGTGCCATCGCTTGGTAGTTCAGAGGGTGGTTGTGGTACAGGAATAGCACTTGAATGTCAAACTGGGTGAATAGAAGACTGAAGATCTGGATACATGATAGATTTCTTGCCTTTTCTGTTGCGACATGCAGTGAAATAAAATAAAATCAGACTAAAAAATGGATATTACTGGCTGTGATCACTTGCAGAAATAGTGGAAGTACAACATAGTATGTATTTTGATCTTTTTAATTGATACATCTTTTGAAAATATATTAAAAACCAGGAAAGAAACCTCATTAAATATCCACCTTTAATATCTGTTAAGCAGAAGTAGCAATCCGTTGAATGGTCCTTTGGCTCCCTCCAGACCATTGGTACGCCAAACATGAGGCCAGGCCCTTTGCCTTTATCCCAGGCAGAAAGGCAACTTGTACACCCGACACAACATATGTGAGGTGCCCAGCGTTTGTCCTGGACTTTACATCCAAAGTACAACTCATAAAGTTTCTTCCCATGTTTAGTCAACTCTCTCTTGTATTGTCTTAATGTAACTGATTCACATATATAACAGAAACTGTCTGGGGAATTTTTGCATTCTCTAGTCATTTTAGCTCTTTCGTCTCCTGTAAAAATAAACACTGTAGTATGTGAAAATTAATATAAATAGTAACAGCAACAAATATTAAATAAAAAAGTAAAAATATGAGGCATTTATAGTAAGTTACAAAATTATTAAGCGTCTCGCAAGTTACCACGGGTTTGGACCCATATAACTAAAGAAATATTGAATATACTTTCATAATTTCATACGTTAGGTTGACAAATACCTTAGAAATACTCCATTAAAATTATATCGAAATCCGTTTATAACTTTTAGAGTTGTCAGTTTCGGCCCAATCCTGCTTGAATTCAATCCCTACGGATTCATCAGTGTATTTAACGTAAGTAAGATGGTAATTTTCGAGAAACTGGAGGGTCACAGAAAGAGACGGATGTTATAGTCGTGATTAACGCAAAAAATACCCCTAAAAAAGGGTATTCTCATTTCCGTTTTGTTTTTTTTCATTGTTGTACATTGTAATTCAGGCCGCTTTACCATGAACAGCTTCGTCGGCGTTTACAATGACCGCGAGATGTCAGCTCACAATTGATACAGGTCTGGAAAATTTCATGTCGTCATGTTACGGTGGCGCCGCCCACAATTACCCTATAGATACTGTTGCCCCATCATTTTGTGCACTTCAACGTATAAACCCCATTATAATTGAAGTAAATAAATATCTCTTTACCAATCTTTTATCACACACATTTATGTATCTTACGCACAATTTAAAGAAACATCAAAATTCAATAAGATGGAATACAAGCTAAAAACCTCTACAAAAATAATATCGAGAAACTGAAATTCAAAACAAAAAGGATATTGCGATGATAATAATAATAATATAATAATAATAATGACAACAATAATAATAACAACAACAAAAATAATAACAATGCCCCAAATAATAACAATATCAAAAATACTAACAAAAATAATCATAATAAAAATTAATAATAATAAAAAAAAATAATAATAACAAAATAATAATAATAATAACAAAAATAATAATAAAATAGTAATAATAATAAAAATAATAATCATAATTATAATAATAACAATAATAATAATTATTATTATTATTGTGTGGAGAAATCGCATATGAAAAATCTTTAAATTTTTAGAGACTCGGAAGATAACGACTTTCCTAACTTAATAGAGACCACGAGACATTCAAAGGGATCCGAGTCAAGACTCAGACCAAAGCCACGAAAATTAACAGAACCTATCAAGAGAAGCTCTGGGTTTCGAATCCCACCGCAGTGGAAACAAAACCCATTGAATATGGGGGGGTAAACACCGGCAGGATGACCCCTCACCCCCTGATTTTAAGACCTAAACAAAATACCCGTTAGATTACCGGCTCCAAGGAAACGTTGAGAAAAGGACCAACGACGGTAAGAATCCTGAACTGAACCGTCTGTTCCGCTCTGTAGAGGAACTTGTCGGTCTGGACGAAGGTTTCCGCCACGTCCTTGGCGATGCTGATCACTCTGGACTCGTTGATGGGCTTCCCGCCCAGATAGCCCTTCAGGAGGAGGCTCCCCTTCTCGCGGGTGGTGACAGACAGAGGGAGGGAAATGCAAGAGTGGGTCTCACCTGGGGAAGGTGAGAGGGGAATGTTCAGGAGTGGGGCGGACGATGGGGGTGGGGACAGCTAGGGGCGCCTCGGCTGAGACCGGAGAGGTCGAAGCCAATCCACTCCACTCACCTTCTGGTGGAGATATGTTGGTCGGAGGTAGGATGGCACTGTCGGGGCCAATGAGTGCCGCCACCTCGACGGCAATCGTGAGCTTATCCTCGGCGGAGACAGGTGCCGAGAGGGTCACGCACACTTGGTTGTCCGTCGCTGAGGTCCATTTGCGTGAGGTTGTCACCACATAGGTCCTGGAATCGAAGATAAGAGGTGATTGAGCCGTTGTAATAGAGAAATGGCGCTTATGAAACCAACGATAGATTTTAAAGCTACTCGTATATAGAGGGAATAAAGAAGCAGTGTGTCCAAAAAGAGGCACGGAAATTATGAGTCATTAATAAAAAGTTAATACTAACGAGGACAACTCACTCTCAAAAGATTTTAAGAAAAAAGTCTTGTGCTGAAGACTGTGGAGCTCGAGAGAAGTGAAAGTATGGAAGGTAGAAGATAGATCAGGTAAAGGAGTACTTATGACCCTAATGAACTAGGTGGGCGAAGCCTTTGTGCTCGAGCTACCCCGATTCTACTCTCCACCCATTCACTTTGGACAGAAACAGTGGGGATCCAGAAAGCTCCTTCACCATCTTCGTCTTTGATCTTTAGGATCCCCGACTCTCGGTCTACGCTGGTTGCCTGCTTCCTTATTTCAACCTCATCCTCCTCATTACAGTTAAAGTTTGGATGTCTAACTCTCCCGCTCCGCGCCCTACCCACCACCGTTTAGGCACCCCACCAATTGCTTCAATTCAATATATCGCTCTGGTGGGAACCTGCGATGCCATGGCAACCTAAAAGGTAGAAGCTAATCAATTGACTAATTTAAAAGAAAACATGCCTGCCTTTATCAGGACCCAAGCACGCAATCATGTTTAAAAATTTTAAAAAATATTGAGGAAGTCCGACACCACCGCAAAACTCTATGGCATCACAACTTGGTGCTCAAGAGCCTCCCCCAACACCCACACCTCCAGCAACAGCAGCGGTAGTAGCAGCAAGTGAAGGTACCGGGGCAGGGGCAGGTACAGACCACGAAGTACCTTCAGACTAGGAAATTCGACGAAAAAGTGGCGTATAGTCAGGATACCAAGAAGTCTTCCGGCAAGGGGTAATGTAGGAGGGGGGGGGGATTTGGAGACGACAGAAAAGGACTTATTACCGTCTAGATTTACGGAAATGGTGTAGATGCAATGGATCCGCAACTTTGAATTCCCGGTCGCCGTCTCCTAACCTATTTTCCAAACCATAGCGTTAGTGAGGAAAGATCTAACTTAGGCGCGGTTGTTTTTGTTGTGTAGACAGCCTGGGCCCCTCATCAGCTGGCTCGTTTAGGGCAACCCTTGCATGTTCAGGGATAGCACAATGCAATATCTCTCCCGCCTCATACTCGCAGTAACTCTGTAATCACGAATACCGCAAACAAGGTAAGGCGGCAATTTCAATGGTTATGGGCACTCTGCGCGTTCTGTGAGGCAATATGGATTAAAAAACGTTCTCTTATATGAACACGGTGCATAGCCCCCTCCCCCACATTCGACGTTACATTGCAATAACTTTTGGTGGAATGCAGATACAGTGCCTAAAACTGTCCTGCCTACTTCAAACGAAGGGGGCGCTCATGGAACAAATCTTCCACTTAAAGCTCGTAACGATATGTGGATACTGGCATGGCTCCAGTGTGATACGATGTATGAGCCAAGAAATACGGACGCAATACTCCTGGTGGCATGGAAACTTTGAACCATCGGCGCTACCGACCCTAGAGATAGGCAAAACTGTTGGAGTTTTCAAGCCCTGAACTCAATAACTTTAGGATTTAATTAATGTCTCTAATCGGCATATTTACCATCGCGATCGTACGCAGACGAAAGGACAGCCATTAACGAATGGGGTGCGTTAAACTCTAAAGGACAAGAGCATCGTACACTGTGCACAACGTAAAGCGATTGGTATATCACAAGCGCAGACAAGGCTCTTTATAGGGCACGTGCGAAAGCCACTAGTTTCTAAGTGGAGACTAGTGCAATTCACTGTATCATCATCTACAAGTGACGTTTGGGTGCATGCGAATAAACCACGCCTCTATAGTCAAGCTTTAAGGAAACAAAGAAGTAAAAAATAGATAAGGGTAGCGCTACTAGCTTAGGCGGGAACTGGCCCTTTAATCCAGTGATTCCCAACGTGGGCGTTATTGAGGTAAAAGGGGCCACTGTAAGAGGTTACTTCACTTAGGGGGCGTTCGGCTTTATTCAGTTTTAACCATATAAAGTTTAAATATTACTCAACCAGGCAATGGCTTCGCTACTTCACCCTACGGGGGGAGCTTGCGCTTTGCTACTAAGATTAAAATTTAAAATCTGAAAAAAAGCAGCCATGGTTAATTTTTATAAATTTTCTTAACTTTGCCAATTATAATAATTTTAAAAAGGAACTCTAAACTAAATTCCTCACCTCCTTTCAAAATATCACGTTGCTAAAATATAGTTATAGAAGATAGAAGAAGATATATAAAAGTAAATTTTCTGAACTTCAGCATTTGTAATTCTTTGGGCTTTAAAAAAATCACAAAATTTCGATACTTATATATATTTCCGATATTATAAAAGAATTATTAGAAATAACTCCGATAAAAAAACCTAAATCATAACCAAACTAAGATAAAATTATTATTAAATACTCAAAAAAATCCCCTTCTTAAATTATAGAGTTATTGATAGTGATGATGGTGATTATTATAGCATACCTACTTGTTGGACCTGTAGAAATCTATAGAAATACTTCAATTCTATGAAATTTTATAGAATTCTACAGAAAATTCTATTGGGTGGCAGTGATGTGTGTTAGTGTGCTTGTCTTCTCGCTCAGTTGGTGTTACACCGCAGGATTGCTAAATTGGCAATCTCGTACTCTTAATTCGTGAAAATTGATTACCTTTTAACTCTGTGGCCATGAAAAAATTAATTTCGATACTTATGTAAGTATAATTATAAATTTTACTGTTATACATATTTAAAATTATATGCATTATTTGCATAGCTTAATATTGTAAACGCATTGTATTAACAGTATTGTACGACTAGTTGTTGATACTTCTTCACGGGCCATTTGGTTTACGGTGACGTATTTGATGCATACTGATACTGAAAAGGTTTGTTTGATTACGTTTTAATAAACCTCTGATATCTGACTTATAGTTTGCTATAACTTTTTCTATAATGCCAAACATGCTTGAGGTTCGATCTGTACTTGTATAAAATAAGTACATACACAAAGCTTCCACTCGTTATTGTTGCTTTAAACTTGATCCGTTTTGTACTTTTATAAAACATGTACGTAACAGCCACACTCTCTTGGGTCCACGTCTGTTTTGGATTATTACTGTTAGTTTCCGCGTAAGTTCTGTGTTGGTAAGTGTTGTTCCTTTGCGTGATATTAGTTATTTAGAACCTTTTTGCAATAGTTTTCACATAAGCTTTGATGTTGTAATCTTTTTCATAACATTTACCCATATTGTGCCAAATGCAAGTAGTAGGAATGGTAATTTTTGTATAACTTTAATAACTATATACAAACTTAATCATCATCTTGCTAACACATATATTTGCTGTTTTCCCCTTTTCCAGTTTTATGTTTGTTGTGCATGATTATTTCAGTTGTGAGTTAGGCGTGTTCCCTTCAATCATTATTGGTGGTGAAATTCTGTGTTTGCCATTTGCTAATCTATTTGAATTATAGTGACCGTGTTTAACTACCCTGAAAAACTCATCAAAACGAAAGTGCAGACAATATAGCATTGAATATTTGAAGTTTAGATTTATTAGTTCTCCTATTAACAACCAACTGCCAATATGTCTTCTCTGTGAGAAAGTGTTCTCTAACGAGGCCGTGAAACCATCCCGACTTTCTGATCACTTAAAGAAGATTCATCCTGATAAAGAAAAACAGAATTTGTCATATTTTCAAACTGTGCGAGACAGATTTACCAACATAAAAACCATTGGCTCCTTTATAACAAAACGATCCCAAAAATGCGACGGTGGACTTGTTTGTTCATATAATATCTCCAAAATGATTGTCAGGTCTGGGAAGCCTCATACAATTGGAGAAGAACTGATTTTGCCAGCTATAGAGGAAGTCTTGCGTACGGTATTACATGATCCTTCAGCAAGTACAATTGCCAAAGCGATTCCATTTAATAATAATACTGTTCAAAGGAGAGTTGACGAAATGGCCGAAGACATTGAAGAAATCCTATGTGACACCTAAGGTTCAGCAATTTGGTTTAAAATTGGATGAGTCTACAGTGCCAGGCAATGAAGCACTACTTTTAGGATTTGTTCGCTTTATTAATGATAACAAAATTGAGCAAGAGCTGCTCTTTGCAAAGGAACTTGAAACAAAGACTAAAGGTGAATCTATTTTCACTGCAGTTGAACAGTTTTTCAAAGAAAGAGATATCCCAATGAGAAATATTATTGGTTGCACGATTGACGGAGCTCCAGCATTAACAGGACGATATAAAGGTTTTCTTGCATTTTTGAAGAAAGTTATGCCCGGTGTTTTTACAATACATTGCGTAATTCATCGACAACATCTGGTTACCAGGAACTTGAGTGATCGGCTTCATAAATCTCTCAACGTTGTTATTACATCAGTAAATAAAATAAAATGCCATTCCCTTAATTCTCGAATATTTCAACAGCTCTGTGATAACAATGATGAAGAATTTGATCGCCTCCTTTCACATACCGAAGTCAGGTGGTTATTGAAAGGAAATGTTTAAAGCGATTTTATTCACTTTTCAACAGCATAATTAAATTTTTCCCAGAGAATAAATGTGGTCATTGAGTGATGAACTCTTAGCTTACAAGAAGGACATTGCCTATTTATCAGATATCTTCAGCATATTCAACGATCTGAATTTGCAATTGCAAATTCAAAATCTAAAATTTGCGCATTCTTGGGCAAGCTTTCTTTCTTCAAGAATAATATTGGTGGTAAGAATCTGTTTTTTCCAAATCTAAATCAACTGGAATATGATGTAACTAATAATTTCATATTAGATGATGACCTCTTGATTTATTGTGAACATTTGAAAACGTTACACGAGGACATGAGCTGAAAATATAAAGATCTCATAGATATGAAAATACCTGACTGGCTGATAAACCTATTTACCGATGCTTATACAAATGAAACTAATCTTAAAGCCTCTATTCAAGCAACCATGCCAGGAACTTTGGTTACAAAAAGAAATTCCTGAAAAGTATCCAAAGCTGTGGGAAGCAATTAAACTATATCTCATATCTTTCCCATCTTCATATATGGCTGAAGGCGGGCTTAGTGCAGTTACTCGACTTTTCAATAAACAAAGAAACCACCTGCAAATCACAAAAGGAGGAGATTTAAGGTCATTTCTTAGTACGATGGAACCTAGGGTGCAAGAGTTAGCCAAAATGCACCAAAGTCTACCATCTCATTGAAACATATTGAGGTAAGTTTTCAATGAGATTCTTCTATTTTTTTTATTTAAAATACGAGTAATGTCTTATAACTTAAGAACGATGAAAAATTCCGTTGGCAAGGGGGCGATATCAAAAGATTTAGTGTCCAAGGGGGCTTTAATGTGTTACTGACGGTGTTCCTTTTTTGGATAGTGGAATAACTGACACGTTAGTTTTTACTGTAACAGATCGAGTAAGGGGTTAATTTAAGTTCTTCACTCTACTAAGTTTTTGTTCTGTTTCTTTTTCTCCACTCTATCGACCATTTGAATACCCAACAGACAATAGCGTGCGCCAAGTTGCGGCGCATACTGACCTCCATTTCAGTACCACGTTCAGTTGTTCAGTGTTCCTTGCACTAGCGGCATCGGTTCTCCATCGTCCAACTCAAGTCGTCTTACTTGAAGTTACTTAACATAAAAAAATGTGCACCCAACCCCAAGACGTGTTCAAGGATCAGCTCGGCCATCCAGGGGCTCATCCGTGCCACACTTGAAGAAATACTTCGCCTTTAAGTAGTGGGAGAAGAAAGATGCCGTCTTCATGTTTGTTGTGACGATTGTAGGCCATCATCTAGGGGCACATCAGCAGTCCGTCAAACTTGAAGGCGCTCGTCAGTAGGAAACATCGCCCAGATTACATGTATTAGGTTGAGGAATAAGTTCTTGCGTTTTTTTTTAATATTGTGTGATTTAAGTTTTGTTGACGTGATTTGTGCACATATTAAGAAACAATAATAAATAATGAGAGCAAAATTTGCAAAGGTTAGGCTACGTCTCTTAACAGCGTAGACTATTAGGCTTTTGCTTAGGCTACGTCTTGAAGTTGAGTAATAAGTCATTGCGGTTTATTTAAAAGTTGTGTTAATTTCATTTTTGTTCTGTACCCTCAAAGTGGAATGTCAAGTTGAAAGAAAGGCGCATTTTCGACACTTGTTGTTATTCATTTTCAATCGAGACGGGAACAATGCAAACGCAGCCAAAGCTCGTCGCGATATTTGTGCTGTATACGGAGAAAATGCTTTATCAGAAAGGACAGCTCAATGGTGGTTTTCACGTTTCAAAAATGGTCATTTCAATCTTAATGACGAAGAACGTTCTGGTCGCCCCATTAAGTTGGATGAAGATCGATTGAACGACCTTCTTCATGAAAATCCTCGTCAATCGACTAGAGAGTTGGCTGTACAATTGGCGTGTGATCAGAAAACGGGAGTGAATCGCCTTCATTCGACGTGAAAAGTTAAAAAAACTCGGTGCATGGGTTCCGCACGCTTTGAGCGAAAGCAACAAACTTTAACGCTCCACGATTGCCACAGGTTTGCTTGCTCTTCACAAAGCTACTCGTGGAAATAAGGACAAACTTTTTCACGCATCATCACTGGCAACGAAAAGTGGTGTGTGTTTGTCAACATGAACAATCGAAAACAATGGCTTAGCCCAAATAAAACCACTTCCGCGATTAAAGCAAGGACTTCATACACGAAAGACGAGGCTGTGTGTGTGGTAGGATTATGAAGGCATCATTCTTTATGAGCTCCTTGCGAACAATGAGACTGTCAATGCAGAACTCTACGTTCAACAAATCTATCGACTCGTCGAAGCTATTCGTGAAAAGCGACCTCATCGACGTTATGGAGTCCTTCTGCAACACGACAATGCTCGTCCTCACAAACGCTTAATTGTGAAATTCCGCCGCATCCTCCATATTTGCCAGACTTGGCTCCATTGGATTTCAATCTGTTCCGATCGCTCTCCAACAATTTGCGCGGCGTTTCGTTCAATACTGATGTGGAATTAAGAACCTGGTTAGACGAATTCTTCGAGTCAAAATCCAGAGATTTTTATTACAGAAGCATCGAAAAACTAGTTGAACGTTGGGAATAATTCGTAAATAACAACGGAGAATACATTATTGATTAAATTGCATGTTGTTATCAATTAAAAATGATTTTTTTCTAAAATTGTTAATGTTAATGAATAAATTTGATTAAACCGCAAGAACTTATTCCTCAACCCAAAAGATAAGAGAGCTTATAGTAGCTGCCCATATAAATAAAATTATGATTATTTAATATTAATTGAATTACTTAGATTTTAGTTTAGCCTTAAGCTTTAATTAACTTAATTTTCGTATGTTTGTTACTGTTTTTTTTTGTGTTCTGATTACATTCCCGAAGGCGCTGATGCGATATTTTCAGTATATATTTTTTTTCACTTCAAGCTGGAGAATATCCAATGGCCACTATCGCGAACTGGAAGTTGGCCGCAACAAAGCTTAAATGGAAATGACGGCGCAATGGGTGAATCACAAGACTCGCACCAAACAGCACGCAGACCTTGAATTCCTTTTTGCTCCGAGGCCATCACACACGAGGAGGCTCTGCAGGTTGTCACTGTTGCTATGAACCTCGTTCAGTACTCGTCCTATGGCGAGGACGGGTACGAGAAATACCAGCCCAAACACAAAGATGCGCGGCCCACATGTCAAAATTTCTGAGGTCAATTGATGCTAGCAGGGCCATCAAGCCTCGGGTCTGCATACAGAAGAGGCATGGGAGGCCACCCAAAAGAAGCTAGGGAGGATGATGGTGCCAAATGACATGCGTTGGAATTCCACGTACGACTCCATCAAACTCCTAAATCATTTCTTTGATATAGGCAAACGTCAGAGCTAAACAAGGTTATAGCAGAGCTGAAGATACAGAACTTCAGTAATTCCGTCTCTTCCCTAAATAAGCACAAACTGGTCTATGTCGACAAAGCTTTGGATGTCATACAGGGAGGGACCGTGGCTAACACGTGATGGAAGGATTCTTCCCACTGTGGCGTTCACCTTGAAGAAGTTGCTGGACCCAATATTGGAAGGCATCCAGAGGCGGTTTGAGGCCATTTTCAGTGAACTCGTTTGCTAGCTGGTCGCTATCATGCTCTGTCTCTACGAAGGAAGCCAGATCAGCAAAGTAAAAAGGCCATATAAATAGCAGTGGAGGGTGGTGATGCAGGTACTTTTTAGGGCATGACTCATTCCCAGAAGCCACAAGTCGACCAAGACCAAGGCGTAGGCCATCGTCAATGTCTAGCAAAAGGATATGTGTAAAAAATGAAGACAAGCTTCAATAAATCGCCTCCCACTATAAGTCAGTCCTGATGCGCATCTTCGCCAAATACAAAACACGAACATTCCTCGAGCGTCTCCATTGTATGCCTCTTTCCCATGGGCAATGATGTCATCATGGACAGGCGATCCCCCTTCTCTGATGCTAGTTTTAGAGAATCTCATTTTTCTCAAGGTAAAGAACCTTAGAAAGATTATATTTAATGTAGTTTAACGTTTTTTGTACTTAAATTACCTACTGTGCGCGATTGCAGAAGTTGCATGTAATTCTTGAAATATCTTTATGCTTAACCTGTAACTATTAATTAATAATTATAGGATAACTGGCAACATGCCTAGGATATAGGAGGGCCCACTGTGTGGAATTATCTCACCACGGCTTGCAAAAAGCAAACAAGGTAGCCCTTCGCCAGGAAACTGCGAAGGTGCCATGCATTCGGCTCCTGTTCGATAAAGTTAAGAGAAAGGCAAAGCTTCGCTCAGCTGGGTGTTGAGCAGGGTCAACATCAGTACAAACTGATATATTCAATTTGTCTAGCACTCTCCGAGCTTCTATTTCACATTTAGACTTAATCATTTTAACAACTTTATCGACTTCAGTTTTTCTAAATAGCTTCGCCCCTCATTAATACTTCTTTGAATAGTAAGAGAGATCAATCATTCTCAATATTTCACACATACTATTTTCTGAAGCTCAAATAAGTTTTTTCTCGATCTCGATTTTTAAGTTATATTTTTCCTCGTATTTTTTTGTGGATCGATGCGCTTATCTGTGGCTCTTTCTACGGTTCAAGTTATCTTTTGTGCTGTGTTTTAATTTTGTTTTTTGCAGTGTTATTGCCTGTGCTTTCACCATCTGCTGTGTTGTTTTTTTGTGCTTTTTTCAAGCCGCCTCGTTGTTACCTCCGCTCTGTCTTCCCGCCCACGCCCCCCACCCCCTCACCGACCGCTAATTCTGATTCGTCCCTAATTTTTTTCCCTCGTTTCTTGTTTCTATCGTAATTTTATTTGTTCACACTATTCGATTACTCTTTATTTTGTCTCGATTGTTGTTTCTCCCGTTATTGTGTCGCTTAAGCCACTCTACTTATATAGTTAATTTGCTTTTCTCCTATTATTGTGTCGCTTAGCCACTATGATTGATAGGTTAACGATTCTTGCCCTCAATGGAACAGCTACCAGTGTTTCTCAAAACACCCTTACTCACATTAATGCATTGGGAATTTCTCGTTCTCGCCGCCAGACTAAACGTGGTTTTCGTTTAGCTCCTGCTCTTAGAAAACTTTTTTACTTGAATCAACCCACCCCACTTAGCCCTGATTCTTCTTCACCTGCCCCGTTCTCTCAGCGTCTCTCCTCAATGTCAGAAGCCTCTCGAAAAAGGCTGACTAAATTCATGACCTGCTCGTTAACACTCGAGTCACTCTCCTTGGACTCACGGAAACTTGGCTTGCCCCTTCTGCTTGTTGTTTAAATCTCGCTACCCCTGATCGTTACGTCCACTCCCATACCTCACGTAACTCTCGCGGTGGTGGAGTTGCTCTCATTCACAGTGCCTCCTACGCTCTGAATAATCTGCCCTCTCCCCCTCTTCTTTCTTTTGAGGCGCTCATCAATGTATCTGATTCCACCCCCTCTCTAACTATCTTAGTCCTCTACCGCCCCCCCCCCAGCTCCTCCCTCGAGCTTTTTCTTGATGAATTTAGTAACCTCCTCGCTGGCCTCTCCTCCACTGGTTCGCTGCTAATCCTCGGTGATTTGAACCTTCCTGGCCACAATCCTAATTTCAAGGCCTTTTCTGAAATCATTGATCTCTTCTCCCTCACCCAACACGTTTCTTCCCATACCCACTCTCACGGTAACATTTTAGACCTTGTAATCTCTGACTCTTATTTCCAACCTGACGACTATAAATTTGTCCAATGCTATATCTGATCACTTCGTTATCAACTTCAACTGCTCTATCGAAATCCATATACCTTCTCAGCTGTCTCATAATCCTAAGCCTTTCCGTCGACTTGCCTCCATTGATATTCCCTCCCTTTCTAAGGATGTGGCCTCCAAACTTCCTCCCATTGATGCTTTTGCCTCTCCTGACCAGATTCTCTCTTCTTTGGAGCAAACCCCTTCTCACTTGTCTTGATGCCCATTCTCCCTTTGTCACCCCTTCGAACTCCCGTTGTCTCCGTGCCCCTATGGAACTTCTGCGTGCTAGGCAGTCCATGCGTGCCCATAAAAGAGTCCTTAGAAAGGCTCGCACCCGTGGGAAAGACACGACCCCTCTCTCGCTGGCGTTCCGACTTGCGAAAGCTTCCTACGTGGCGAAATTAAAATCTGCTCGTGAAGCCTACTCACGTAATCTGCTTACTGATAATAGGAATGATCCCCGTACCGTCTTCCGCCTGCTCTCCCGTCTTACTTCCCCAGCCCAGGTCTCCCCACCCATTAGCCTTGCTACTCTCTCGAATTTCTTCGCAGATAAGGTCACTAACCTCCGTGCCTCCCTCCCTCAACCTTCCGTCCCGGCTCCTGCCATTCTCCCTGACTTCCCGCCTCAGCCGCTTATCGTTTTCCCCGTTGTGACCGCGTCGAGCTTACAGCCCTGCTCTCGCGTTCTAAGAAATCGGGCTCCCCAAAGGATATTTTTCCGCCTAAACTGTTATGTAAAATTCTGCCTGCTATCCTCCCAACGCTTCTTCACCTGTTCAACACTTCACCTTCAACTGGTCTTGTTCCCTCTTCCTTCAAAAGGGGCCCACATCCGTCCGATTCTTAAAAAGCCTCAACTGAACCCCACTGACCCTTCCAATTATCGCCCGATTTCGCAACTTCCTTTCCTCTCTAAGGTTCTGGAGAGAGTGGTTGCTTCACGCATCAACTGTCACATGGTGGCCTGTAACATTGATGAAACCTATCAATCTGGTTTCAAGTCAGGTCACTTCACAGAAACCAAGGCATATCAGGCACCGTGCTTGACTGGTTCCGCTCTTACCTCTCGTCTCGTACCCAATCCGTTGTGATTGACGACGTTTCATCTGACTCTACCCCCATTTGCCTTGGAGTGCCACAAGGCTCTGTCCTTGGTCCTCTACTATTTAGTATCTACCTTCTCCCTCTTAGTTCCCTTCTCCATAATCTCGGTCTATCCTTCCACCTATATGCTGATGACACTCAAATTTTCGTTTCCTCATCCCCCACGTCTCTTGCCTACTTTATCACTAACCTCCTGGCTACCTACTCCTCCATTTCTGACTGGCTCTCTACCAACTTCCTCAGGCTTAATCACTCCAAAACTGAGATCCTCCTCGTTGGCACCCCTGCTCTTGTCAAAAAACCTAAATCTCTCTTTCCCTCGCTTACTCTGGGCGGTAATACTATTATTTTCTCTGACTGCGTTAGGAATCTGGGTGTTGTTTTTGATGAGCATCTCTCCTTTAAGCCTCATATCCGCAATGTCAGCAAATCCTCTCTATGTTTCCTTCGTAACTTCTCTCGCATTCGCTCTCACTTTGATCGCCAAAGTCTTGAGACTGCTGTTCATGTCCTTATCACCTCACGCCTTGACTACTGTAACTCTCTGCTCGTGAATCTGCCATCCTCCTCTCTCCGCCCCCTTCAACTTGTACAGAACTATTCCGCCCGGCTTCTCCTCCGTCGCCCTCGCTTCTCTCCCTCGAAACCCTTGCTGCATGAACTGCACTGGCTCCCTGTCAGATCCCGTACTCACTTCAAGATACTTCTCTTCACATTTAAGGCCCTAAACAACAAGGCCCCGTCTTACCTCTCTTATGCCCTCTCGCCACGCCATGTCCCTCGGGCCCTTCGGTCACCAAATGCACCTCTTTTGAATATTCCTCGTTCATCCCTCTGCTCAATGGGGGACTGCTCCTTCTCAATCTTCGCCCCTAAGTTGTGGAATGCTCTTCCTGCTGAAATCAGGTCTTCTCCCTCTCTTATCACATTTAACCGTCTCCTGAAAACGCATCTGTTCAGAATTGCCTTCTCCCCCTCTTGAATTTCCATTAAATTTCCATTCTCATCTCAGCACAACGTGCGCTCTGGAAATGCCTCAGGCCTTGAAGAGCGCATTACAAAACACTTATTTATTATTATTATTATTATTATTCGCCAATTAGAGCAATTTAAACAACCATTAGATTCTTATCTAGATTTAAAACTTCTTACTCAAAATTTTTATCACAAGTTTAATTGATTTAAAGTTAAAATTCTTGTTAATCTCCGCCAAACTGATATAATTACTTTCAAAACTGACAAACGTAAGAGGGGTCATTTTGGATGGTTTTGAATACTGGTCGAAAAGACACAATTTGCTTTCCGTTCATATTAAGTTTACTAAGCTGCTCCACATTAATCCTTTAAAACTAGATCTTAAAATTTGATCACAAAATTAATTTGAGGGCGATTTCTTCAAGTTCGTAATCATCATCATCATCATCATCATCATCATCATCATCATCATCATCATCATCATCATCACTAACTCTATAATTTAAGAACGGGATTTTTTGGAGTATTTGAATAATAATTTTTATCAAGGTAATTTCTAATAATTTCCTTAGAGTTTGAAAAAACAAAATAGTTTAGTTCAGAAAAAATAAATATGATTATCCGATGCTTTTTATAATGTTTTAAAAGAAAGTGAATTACAATTGGTGAAGTTCAGAAAATATATTAAAATTTAAGTAAGGCTGTTTTTTTTATTTTATCTATAACTATATTTTAGCAACGTGATTTTTTGAAAGGGGGGAAATAGTTTAGAGTTCCTTTTTAAAATTATTATAATATGCGTGTATGGACCCAAGGTCTAGGTTGTACACCTATAATTCCTCGACACTGGTCACTATAGTGAGGAATGCTATTAAGAGTTTTGAAGAGGCGGGAATACTACAAGATTAACAATGGACAGAACGGCTCAGAAGGAGCTCAAAGTCAAAGAATAAGCTCATCAGTGTTATATTTTGATAACCACCGCCTTAATGCTCTCGTAGTCGGTATTCAAACAGCCCCGACCTAGCAAACATTTCCGCCACAACAGTGAAGAGGGGGCTTATAGAACCTTTAATTTTCATTTGAGTGACAGCAAAGTAACCTCTATTGAGACATTATAATGTAGCAAACCGATTAACTTGTGCTAAAAACCATCAAAAGTGGGCAATCGATGAATGGAAAGGGCTTGACTTTTTTATAGCGATGAGGGCAAGTTTGTAAGTTTTGATTATAAAATTACAGGGGGAGGTGTATTATGCCTACAGTAAAGCATAGCAGAGGTAATATGCTAGTTTGGAACTCTTAGGTTGGCGATTGACTGGGAGATCTTTCTAAAATATCAAATGAATTCGACGAGCATGGCTATCATTCAATTTTGCATACACGCCATTCCATCTGAAACCCACGTATCGTTCAAAAAATTATTTTGGAAGCAGTACAATGTACTTTAGAACTCGTCCAGCTTAGGACGTAGTTATTTGAGAAGAAAGAACAGGAAGGACAGCTTACATTCATAATTTTGAACATAACTCCAAACAATCAAATATATTCATGCTGTGCAAACGCCCTATTTTGCCATTATTCTATCCTCTTATTTGTTTAGAAGTCACATTTAAATATTACAATTTTTATTTGTTATCCTTGAATTTTATCATGTGTAATTTATATTTATAAAACCAGAAGATGGGTAGAATACCCAAATGTTGGGCATTAAATGGGAACTTTTGGCCTTTTTCTTCCTTGGTTTTATACTTAATCTGAAAATAAGACTTTATATTTATATAGATGAGAAGCTGCTCCCAACATACACACACATATATATATATATATATATATATATATATATATATATATATATATATATATATATATATATATATATATATATATATATGTTTTGTTAAAGACGAGCTTGTATTTTGATTTTATCAATTTTATTTTCGAACATTCCAACTGGCGAATGCATTTTTTTGTATCTGGTTGGAGATTAAAGATCAGTTGAGGAAGATCCATTATCCATTTCATTTTTTACACCTAATTTGAATTTTGTCCGTGAGCTTTCGCCTTTCATAAGGCATCTTCATACGGAAGTCTACGTTACTGTTGAGGCTGCGTTGATTCGGTGTTTACCCTTGGTTTTGCCTCCTTTACCGGTGAGGTAGCTCATTGCTGGTCGTGAGCAGCGAGGAATGAAAAAAAGGAAAAGGTGTGGAAGTAGAGATAGAGAAAGATTACCAGCCCCCTTCCCTCCCTACTCCGGTGCTTCCGATATAAATCCCCCCCCAATTCCGGTGACACATGAGTTAATACATTTATACATCACCGAACAGCCTATCCTTAAAATGAAATAATTTGTCTAAAGGAGAGTTATTTATGTGTGGAAGTATCTTTGAAGAAACAAATATGAAGCATTGAAGTCGACAGTCATATTTGCATTAAGTTGTATACCTTCTCAAACCTCCCTAAAAGAGTTTTCTGTTGATCCTGAAGAGCCCTGAGTAAATACAGGATGTCATATATTTTTTTTTACTCATATACTTCTTTCGACTTTTGCGTCCTCATCCTCGGATAATTTTTTTTAAAAGAATGTACTTCAATCGTAGTTCCGGACCCTTCCTTTGTTCGGAGGAGGGAGAGGGTGCCAGTTTTGTCTTCCCCAGTTTGGGCTCAAGCAGATTGGGTCAGCCAGGAGTCGGGGGTGAGTGGAGAAGGAGAAGAGAAATAAGTTTTAAAAGAATAAATTTAGTAAGAGAGACTTTTAGTTGGCCGTAAATGACCTTTACTTACTACTTCGAGGAGAAAGGAAAGAGATTTCTGGCCTATGTTACTACTCTTGTTCATTTTTATCTGACCAGAGACGTTATTGATTAATATGGGGTCCTAACCACGGTTGGTGAAGTCATTATTGTGGCTTCTGCCTCAACTGATCTTTAATCTCCAAACAGACACAAAAGAATAATGCATTCGCCAGTTGGAACGTTCCAAAATAAAATTGATAAAATCAAGATATAACCTGGTCTTTAAAAAAAACATGTATAGATGAGAAGCTGCTCCCAACATACACACACACACACATATATATATATATATATATATATATATATATATATATATATATATATATATATATATGGCACCCAACACTAGCTCACTTCAATGCCGACATGCACCAACAAAAAAAATAAAGCCCCCCCCACAATAAACCAAACAATTATATACAAGAAAAAAAACCTCTTTCATTTTTCCACGAACAAACCAAACACCGCTCCTGAATAAGAAGCAGCATTCTCCTCACATTACTCTTCCCTATCCCCCCCCCCGCCCGCCACAGCAGAAAGATACCGACAGACATGACCACTCTAATCGTTGCACTGCACATTCGCAACCTGCCAAACAATACAGTACTACTGGTCTGACTAGCACCCATCCGAAGGGTACTAAAAGCAATTAACAAAGCAAGCCAAAGGTGCAACCACACAGCTAAAACACACCACATCTTTTGGCACATCGCCCAATCTTAGACGCCACCGCCACACACACACACAGCCTTTCTTCTGTGCTCCTCCCCCTCGCCAGCGGCTCTGGTGCGGATGCAGGACAACAGACGGCGAGGGGGGGGGGCAGTAAGTGGGTTTAGGAAAATACTATATATATATATATATATATAAAGGGTGTTCCATTAAGACGGATCGAAGTTAGCAGTAAATAAAACAGTGTTATTGGCAAAAATTTATTGATTTCACTATTGGATCATATTACTTGAGTCATGGCAATTATGTGTGAAAAATAATATCGCCTAAATGTCCGCCAAGGCTTCGGCGGCACACCTCTACTCGATGGCCAAAATTTTTTATGACGTCTCTGCATAGTTGCTCCTCGATCTCACCAATATTCCTTATTATCTCGTCCTTCAGCTGTTGAATTGCTGTTGGCTTGTTGGCATAGACCTAACTTTTGAGATGACCCCAAAGGAAGAAATCTAAAGGCGTCAAGTCACACGATCATGGTGGCCAATTGACCTCGCTGTTACGAGAGATGATGCGACCTGGAAACTTCTCATTCAATAAAGCCATTTTTGCATTGGCTGTGTGGCATGTGGTGCAGTCCCGTTAAAACCACAAATCTTCGACATCCATAGAATTTAATTCAGGCCATAAAAAGTTGGTTATCATGGCACGGTATCGCTCGCCTCTCACCGTAACAGAATTCCCGGCATCATTTTCGAAGAAATACGGCCCAGTGATTTCACTAGCAAAAAATGCACACCAAACAGTGACCTTTTGTGGATGCAGTGTCTTTTCAACAATCTTCCTGGTATTTTCATCAGCCCAAATGCGACAATTCTGCTTATTTAGGAATCCACCAAGATGAAAATGGGCTTCATCACTAAAGATGATTTTTTGCGAAAAATCATCATCGGCTTGTCTTTGCTCGTGCACCCAATTGACGAATGTACGGCACTTCAAATGGTCAACAGTCTTCAGTTCTTGTGTCAATTGAATTTTGTAAGCGTGTAGAGATAAATCTTTTTTCAAAATTCGATGTAACGTTGTTGTGGAGACATTCAATTCCTGCGCGCGATGACGAATAGATGTGTCTGGATCTGGGGGCCACATTCTCGCGCACTGCAGCAATGTTTTCAGCTGAACGGCGTAAACGAGCACGCAATGGCGTTTTCATATCTGCCACCGACCCCGTTTATTTGAATTTACGAACAAATTTCTCAATTGCACTCTCGGTTGGTCGATCATGTTGACCAAAAAAATTGCGAAGTGCCCGAAATGCGTTTCTGTTTGAACGTCCATTTTGGTAATAGGCTTCGATAACTTTAATACGTTGTTCGATTGTTAATCTTTCCATGGTTGAAATTGCCAAAGACTGAAGTTGTTAAATCTGAAAGAAAAAGAAAAAATCTTTAGACGCTTAAACTTAACTCATTTAAAATCGGTCCAAGTCATTGGAACACCCGTTATATATATATATATATATATATATATATATATATATATATATATATATATATATATATATATATATATATATATATATATATATATATATCCCTCTCTCTCCTGGAAGCAAAAGAATTTTCTCGCACACTTCGAGGCAGCACCTGATACAGCATAAGAGAAGGAGAGGGAGGGCGCATACTTCCACGCTAACGAGGCAATCGCTTACAAGGGGCTTCTAAAGGAGGTAAAGAGAAAACCCACTTCAACACCGACCATGGAAACCAAAGTCGTAGGAGAAACTTCGTCGTTAGCACCGGGAACCATGGAAACCAAAGTCGTAGGAGAAATATCTTGTATAATTTTCTTCACCTAGAAAATTAGACAGGAGGTTCCTATTGAGGTGATAAAGTTGGTGGACATGAAAACGTCTTGGAGATACATAGCCTCGGTTTCTTGAATAGGAGGAGACTACTCGAAGCGGCTGGGACCTGGACGGCACGCAACTCTTCAGTCTAACAAAAAAAAACCCCTGAATCTCAGCTAGGGACAGAAGGGCACAAAATCCTCCAGATATAGGAATACCCATGGTACCGCTGAGGTATTATTACAAAGGTATTATTCAGAACCCGGAAAGTGAATGCAACCCCATTTGGGGGAAACGAAAGCGAGCCTTCCAAGCCTGTTTTGATACCCTCCCCTCCCCGCTGAGACAAGCTAACGGTTCGTTGACGAGAACGGAATGCGCGAACCACCAGAACCAGCGAAAATCAGACACAACTGAATCTTGTTGCCCTCGACAACGACGCAAATTACTCATATTTAAATGAGTTTCATTTTATTTATTACAAAATCAAATAATTGAAATGCAATTTATACATGCTGATAAATTATTTATTCGTATGCAGTACCAGTGCCGATCACCCCTAACCACCAAATTCACAGGTTAATCAAGCATTATTTTGTATGTAGTTAATACGGATATATAATCCGATGGAGGTGCTTTGATTGCGAGGTCAGAAATAAATTAACACTACAGTGCATATTAACCAGTATAACCAGAGATGGTGGGCTTATTTATGACCATTATGAGACAATACACAGGAACACAAATATTATACGCAAATGGAGTTGGGGATGAACGTATTTTTCGTTGTCCAGGGCCTTACGTATTCGTCTGAACAAACGGCGGCCTCCAACGGGCGGAATAGAGCCACGATTAAATAAATATTCGATAAAAAGACATATCGCTAGCATAGGTTCTCCATATACATACATTAATTTCTTAAAGCTCCTTAATAATAAGGAAACATTAATAATTCCGTTAAACTCTGGTCTCTCTACGCAGCATCGATATTTCAATCGTAAATGATTTGTAAAACTTCCTTAATTAAATCATTCTTTGTTTTTTAAGGCAAACTGAATACCATAAATATTATTATAGCTATAATACTGCTAAATGGAATGTAACCCAGTAATAAAAACCGAAAATAATGAAACAAACATTCAAAATGATTCCCTGGAAAATTACAAGTCATTCGATGGAAAGGATGATAGATACAAATGGAGAAAAATGACTTACCCGAATGAAATGTGAAAATGACACAGGATCAAAGTGAAACACGAGAAACATTTCATATTCCAAGGGAACATGTTAACTGATAATTAGAAAGGAAATGCAGGCAGTCAACTGGTGATATCCTGACTTAGGCAGGTCTTAATATTTTTACGCTGGAAGTGAGATGCCAAATACCGCCATAATCCCAATTCCGCAGCCAGTTGAGGAAAACATCGAGAAGTTTTTCCCTAAATATGATTCCAGGAATTTGTTTTTCGGAAATTACGTTGTAGTGTGATCCATTTCAGAGGGAGGCGGAGATGAAGAAGGTTTTAAAATATTATTTAAGGCAAATAAAAGCTCCCATAAGAAAATTAAAGAAAAAAACAAACGAATGGGAAGTGTTGAATAGGAGAGGATATGGCAGTTCTCGAGGTTAATAACCACACTGTCCGCTATACAAGGTGTCCCAGAAAAAAGTTAACCGTACTTTGAATTAGTATAACTCAAAACCTATTAGAGATTTTTTGTTAGTCCTGTAAAACAAATATTTATTTGTCGATTTTGGAAATTTCATTAAATTCCCTTTTATGTAATTGATACACTAATGGGTTTAGTGGAGGCTATCGGAATTATGTTTGCGCAAGGAAGTAAAATAATGAAACTTCGAAGTTTAAAACCAACAAATATATTTAAATCCATTTTTAACAAAAACACTTCATATGGCCAATACAAATTCATTTTTTTTAATTTTCTAAGCATCGTTTCCTTCCACATGTCCTCCACTTCTTTCCAAGCACAGTTGCGCTTTTGATCGCATTGATTGAACAACTTTTTGATTAACTTGTGATTTTCCTTAAGTCTATTGACTTCACGTGTGATACTATCTCCTAACCGGTTGATGCTTTGTGGTAGAGTAGAATACACTTTATTCTTTAGATATCCCCATAAGAAATATTCGCACGGTGTTAAGTCAGGAGATCTTGGGGGCCATTCAATTGCATAATTTAGCGCGACAATCCGGGTGTCAAACGTTTCTCTTAATTAGTCTTGTCCTTACAGCAAGCGGTCTATGATCTGGTGTGCCGTCCTGAATCCACCAAAGTCTATTGAATTGATTGCCGTAAATCTGGCGGAGTTCCGGGAAGATCCTTTCGTTGATCATGCTCAGGTAGGCATCACCATTCAAGTTATTCTCGTAAAACAATGGGCCGACAAGGTAACCATTCCCGCATATTTCGATCCACAGAGACACTTTCTGCTGACAAATACGTGTGTCAAAGCTGAATGCTGGGTGGTGGTTCAGCCGCGCATTTTGCCGAATATTATGGCTATTTACCTTCCCATTCATGAAAAAGGCTGCCTCATCACCAATCACAATGTTTTCCAAGAAACGAGCAGGTTTATAGAGAAGCCATTCGACAAATTGTCTACGACGAGGAAAATCAGTTTCAAGAAGCTGGTGTCTTGTTTACATTTTATAGGGATGCCATTTTAAGTCATGTTTAATAATGAGGTTAAATGATGACGTTGACAGTTGTAACCCATTATTTCTGTTGAACTTATGGTTCTCATACGACCCGAACGGCCTTTATTTAGATTTAAGCATGTTCCTTCATGTTGGTATTTGCGAACATTTTTCCAGATTGTGGGCTTGCTTGGTGGGTCCCTACCCGGAAAACGTTGTTCAAATTAATCTTTTACTTGTTTAATACTGCCAGTCTTAATGAAGTTTGTGACTACAAATACGCGTTGATCTTTTGTTAACTGCATGATTACAAAGGTTCTATGGTAGTAAACTTTTACATAGAAACGCTTTGATTTGCTTAGTAAGCAATAATGACGAGACCATACCACAGCGTGGCTGAAAACCCACTGCAAAATGGCCTAGGTTTTGCTTGAAGAATCGCACAGTGACCTAGGCTACCTACGCTTCTCTTGAAAGTGCACGGTGGCATAGCCTTCCTAGGCTTGGTTTCATTATTTGACTTCCTTGCGCAAACGTATTTTTGATACCCTCCACTAAATCCATTAGTGTATCAATATATAAAAAGGGAATTTAATGAAATTTCCAGAATCGACAGATAAATAGGTGTTAAATTAAACACTTTTGGCAGGACCCCAAAATCTCAAATAGTTTTTGAGTTATACTAATTCAAAGTACGGTTTACTTTTTTCTGGGACACCCGGTATATTTACATTTATGTAATCTCTCTTTGAATTCATTCTTAATAAACCTCGTAACCTCGAGATCACCAGTTTAAAGGTGCTCGGTGTTAGTAGCGGGTCAAGAGTATATGGGCCTCGAGCGTTCTGGTAGTAGGCTTCGGCGCAGAGGGTAATTCGTTTGACCGTAGGCTTTGATATGATAGGCTGAGTTTACCAAAGATTTGGTATTAGATGGGCTGGGTTTACCGAAGGTGTTTTCGTATTCGGTGCGAGAGAAAGGAAGCAGCAAAAATATAACTTTATTCTTCAAATTGGATTACTCAAACGGAACAAGCAAAAACGTTTCGAGGTATTCGTGGTGAGTGAGTAGGCTTCGCCAGGCATACATCACGACGGATGGACGAGAGGAAGGAGTGATAGATTCTCTACATTTTGACTCCTGACTTTTGACTGATTTCTCACTTTCTTTGACTGTCTGTGACTCTCTCTGACTCTTAGTGTAAATTCGTAGTGTATATATATATATATATATATATATATATATATATATATATATATATATATATATATATATATATATATATATATATATATATATATATATATATATATGTCTTTGAAATAATGGTCGTGGCCTATTATTATACACTCTGATTGTTTGGGTGGAGTTTATCCTATGTTTGGGGAGGAGCCTATTCCACTCCCTGTTATCGAGATAGAAATTCGTTTCTGGTCAAAATACTAAGGCACGACTGAATTTTCGGAGACCTTCGCTATGCAAGCAATGGCCGCTGATAATTAAACAATCACCACTGCTACCGTGTTTTCAGTCTGCACCTGCATCTAAAATTTGCTTAAACTGCTGCCCTTCTATTGCGGCAGGGGAACCACTTTTGTATGTTTGCGTGCATATGTTTACTCAGGTGTCAACCTTTAGATAGCGTGTCCTTGACGAATTGCTTGCCCTACATGGACTGATGTACATAATATATATATATATATATATATATATATATATATATATATATATATATATATATATATATATATATATATATATATATAAGCATTGAGTGATGTACATTTCTAGATATATATCTACATTGACTGCTTGTTAGAGATCAGAGAGAGAGAGAGAGAGAGAGAGGTAGATATGCGCCGCCTCCCCCTCCAATGGAGTGAGAAACAACAGACACCTGGGCAACGCTTCTTGTCTGCGCTAATGGAGGGGCAAAAATATGAGACGCCGTAACACGCCGCAGTGAACTGAACTGCCGCCATCACATAAAGCTGCGACAAGTTTGAGAGCCCAAAAGGTTGGACAAGATTTAGCTTCGTTGGCTTAGGAACCTTCCCGAGATCGTGCTAAAAGGGTGAGACTATTCTCGTCTGCCGATGCATCGGACCCTGGAACCCTTCCCTTCGGACGGAGGAGGGAAAGCCCCATTCGACCCCACTATAAATCCTCCGGCGCCAGAGTTGGAAGTCAGTATCCGCCACCCACTCTGCCCCGTCAGTATCCTCTGCCCGCTCCCCGTCGGTACCCGCATTCGCGTCCCGTTGGACTCTGCACAATTCTCGCAGAACCCCTCAAGCTCCCTGTATTCTTATTAATTCACGTGAGTCTACCTCAACCCGTTTCCACCCAATTCTCAAACGCAACACGCTCAGTCTCAAAGCAAGATCTAAGATAATCCCGTAATAGTCATTGTCAAGAGACTATTATTTGAACTTTGCGCCAAGGCAAGGATTACTTCCTCGGACCAAATCTTCGAAGAAACAACAACGCGCAACTTTCATGTGTAAGTGCTTTCCTTACCTCCCCCTTCCCCAGTGTAAGCCTTCATTATCGGCTTTGTATACAATTAAGGTCATTCGAGTGACCCTCGGTCAATATTGTCCGTTTGTTTGTACGGTGTCCGTCCCCACCAAGTCTCCCTCCGTTAAGCCGCTGAGACCCGTGTACATCTAATGTGTATGTAGCGTTCGTTTTAAAACTTTTTAACCTTGTAAAATAATATTAATTTGCATATTAGTAAAGTTATTTTTGTACCCATTTTTCTGTTATCACGGAACCTCCAAGATAGTCAACTGTTGGTCAACCTATTCAGTTAATTTGCACTCTGATTTTATTATAAATCTTCCACGCACTCGAAACACCGAAAGGGTTAACTTGACCCTATTCGACGACATCTATATTAAACTGGTATCAGGTTTAATGTATTTGTTCCCGTTCCATTAATATTTTTTTTTTTTTTGGGGGGGGGGGTGAATGTCGACTGACCGTGTTTAACTATTAATTTTATTCCTCCACAGGATTGAATTGTTGTCTTTCAATGCCTTATCTCGTGCCGTAAGTTGAAGGTATAGACAAATAGTATTATTTTTCGTATTGCCGTGCTAGGAGTGCTGTAACTCTTGCCTCAATCACAGTGAAATCTCGAACCCAAATGCTCTCTCGTGAGTGTTTCGGCCCTCCCCCCACCATTTGTTGTTTGTGTTTTCGTTTGTTAGCAAAACAATTCGCCACCCCGTTCGTGCGCAAATGAATACATAATTCCGCCATAGTCATTGTCGTGCTTTAATTGAATTCTTGGTGTTGTGCCCATCGCGTAAACCAGCAGCATGTCGCCGTTGAAATTTTCAAGGCCTAAGCTGGGTCACTCGGACTCGGGTGGCAAAGATCTTATGGACTAAATCCAGGAAGAAGAAAGAAGAGACAGAGAAGAAAAGGAACGAGAAGAAAGAGAATTCGCTCTCACGAATTGGAAATGAGCAGAGCGAGGAACAAGACGCTTTTCATAAGCTCCTCAAGTGCTAGACTAGACGCATTGCAGTCTGCGACCATAAAACTCCCCATCTTTAAAGAATGCGAAGACTTCGGGTCTTATCCCGCCCACTTCGAAAAGGTCTTCGAGGTGAACCAGTAGGACATCGAGACGGACGGCGTAGCACAATTATTGCTCGTGTTGAGATCTCAAGTCAGGGATATTTTTATCTCTCTCCCATCAGAGGCAACAATTGATTTATCATGGTTAAAAGCCGAGTTGCTCGCAGCTTACAACATGACCCTGGATTTCTATCGAGCTAAAATTAGGCACTGCCGCATTCAACCAACCCAGGCCTTGCGACAGTTCGGCTACTCCCTACAGCCTCATGAATACGACGCCCTGGTCGATTCCGTCAGGGGAAATAAGGTGATTTCCATCCTGATCACGGACGAGCTCCTCTATCGAGTGTGCACCGAGGAAAACGATACCGAGTCCCGCACACTATGTGTACCCCGCTCTCATGTCCGTCCAATCCTGAAAAAGGCTCACGATAGCCTATTTGCTGGTCACTTTAGTCACATAAAGACCGCTCAGAGGACCTTCAAATATTTTTTATTGGCCTGGCGCGACCGACGAAATTCTGCGATATTGTCGTTCGTGCGACATTTGCCAAAATACAGCAATATAAGAACGAGACCTGCGCCTTTGCAGAAGGGACCACTAATCTCTGAACCCTTCTCCCGAGTAGCTATCGATCGATCACCCCCTCCCCCCCCTTCCACCTCCGAGCAAAGGCCATAGTTAAGTTTTAACGTCGGTCGACTTTGCCACTCGATTACGCGAGGCTGTACCACTCAAGAAAATCGATAGCATCACCTGCACCGAAGCCCTTATTTCCATATTTTCCCGTGTGGGCCTGTCCAAAGATATCCTTTCGGATTGTGGTCGTCAATTCACGTCCGAACTAATCGAGTACGTTGGTAAATTATTAATGATCAAACCCCTGTTTACCACTCTTTTTCATCTGAGTGAGTGGGAATGGAATGTGCGAAAGGTAAATGGAAGCAATGGTATTCTCAGGAAGTTGTGCGCAGATCAGCCCACTGAGTGGCACCGCTTCCTTCCGGTAGCCCACTTTGCCTACCGTGAAGTTCCCCATCATGCATTTGGATTCGCCCCCTTTGAACTTTTATATGGTAGAAACGTCAGAGGCCCCCTGAGTATCCTAAAGGAAATACATTCCTTCAGAAATTGGATCAAAATATCTAGAATTCTTATTCGTATCTACTGGATTTAAGAAGAAGGCTGGAAAAGTGCGCCGAAATTACGTCTCTGAACATCGATGTCAATTTTGACAAGTATAGGACACTTCGATTGCAAGTTCAAAGAAAGAAATTTAACCCCGGATAAGAAGTTTGCTTCTCCTCCCCACGGACACTAACAAATTGTTGAGCTAGTGGAAGGGCTCCTACCCCATAGTCGAGAAGCGTTGCCCGTTGAGTACCTTATTGAAACCCCTTCGGGAAGAAATCTTTTCCATATTAATACGCTCAAGCGGTACCACCGGCGCGCGAGAATCAACCAGATAGTTGCAATCGACGAAGAATCCTCCCATGGAATTTGGTTACCACCTGGACACCCTTTGCGTAATCAAGTCGCCTGCGTGGAGCAAGACAAGGAATACCCGTTGCATGTTGTCGAGGTTTGAGTGAGTGGGTAATCCCAGTCCCAATTCCTGGACATATATTTTATTACCGCACCGAGGTGAAGCTGAGGTGAAGCGTATCCAATACACCTACCTTAGCCACTTCCGGTAAATAAGAAAAACCCCAGTCCGTACCTTTTTGATCAAAACTAAGATGATGATCTTCTGAGTGTGTTCTCCACTCAGTATAAGCCAACCATGGGCGGGTCGGTAGAATAATGAGTTTTAAGCCGAGTGGATTGCTTAATAATTCCCAAGGGATCGTCCAAATTAGTTAAACACACATATACAAAAATAATCTTTAATGTACAGGAATTTGAAATAAACACAGCGTATATAAATATAAATAGGATTAATCTGGCACTGAATAAATAAGTCTACAAAAATGTCGTGGGGATTACTTGCAAATTACTCAATGGGATGTTTGCGTCTTAATGACACCAGACAGAACAAAGGGAATATTATTATTGAGTTATACACTGAATTAAGTAAGCACTTCTAATATTCGAGGGTATGGGCCCAGGATGATAATTCTAGTACACAAATAAACTAATGAAGTTAGGGGAGAGGATAATTCAATTAACGATACCTTTGAGTTCGTAAGTATTTGGGGGGGGGGCGGTGAAGATCTTCTTCTGGTGACGATGATCGCACCTAGTCCGGCCGTTCGAGGTTACCGAATGAGAGGGTAATCCTAGAGCGGTGATATACTGATCCTTTGCCGGATCACGAAGGTGAGCTAAGTGGTGACTCAATCGGACTTCTTCCTCGAAGTACCTATCCGATCATTCGGCTACTGGAGTAGGTAGCCAAAACCGATTACCTAGTTGCATGTAGGGTAATCCGCAGAGGGAGGTCCTGAGTAACCTCAGACCCTGAAGGGGAAAGGAAACCTGCGAGAAGTTCGGCACCTATAGGTACCGTGACGGCAACAACCAATTCCTCGAGAAGTTCCTCCTTACAGCGGGCGTACGGTTTCTTATGTGGATCGAGTTTCACACAAACTCGACGGAGGTCCAAGGGCTTCTGCCTGATTCCAGGGAGAAGTCTTCCTTTTATTCCTCCTACGAGCAAAATCGAGAGAGCGAATCGAATCCTCGTAAAATCTCTATCGCCGCGCGAAAGACTTTTTTTCATCTTTGGGCCGACGATATTTCTTTCACGCCTTCGAGAAACCTCGCAGTTTACGATGGTGCGAAAAGGGGTGATAAAAAATTCAAGGCTGGTGCATTTGGAAATAAGGGAGGGACACGTATTTTGTGTCGGAGTAGTTCTGCGTACACTTATGTACGCGGCAAGACTAAGGTGGTGCACTTCTGCCGCCATCCACGGCTCCACCCCGACCCAGATTTGTTTCTTAATGGGGTGTGCCTGGAAGTGGTTCAATCGCACCGTTTCCTTGGTCTTGTATTTGACCGACGCCTCACCTGGGAGGCTCATATTCGCAGCCTTAGGTTATCCTGTACCCTCGCCAGGAAAATTCTCCGTTCCGTCACGTTCAGCGCTTGGGGCACTGATAGGGCTACTGCCTTACTTTTTTATCGATCCTTTGTTCGTTCGAAGCTCTACTACGGATGCGAGTTTTATGCATCCACAGCCGAGCGTTTATAGCGGAAGGTGGACTCGATCCACCACACCAGCCTTCGCATTGCGAGCGGTGCCTTCTGCACTTCCCCCATTGAGAGCCTGTTGGTCGATGCTGGGGAGATGCCAGTGCATCACTCGCCTGTACGCGCGAGCCTGGCGCCTCCCTCAGTCGCCAAAAACTCTCACTGCATCCGCAGATGATCTCGACGGTGCCTATGCCACCGAGAGACGCAAGTCATACCCTAAGCCCTTTGGGTTTAGCGCCAGGAAACTCCTTCGAGAGCTAGGTATAGCTCTCGAACCGGTGGCGCCTCTGGCTCTACCCAGGACGCCACCCTGGAGGGTACCACATTTGGCTATTTGTCGCCACGCCTCTGCTCCCAAAGCTTGTACGGCGCCGGGAGTATTGCGTTCGACCTTTTTGGAGCACACCTCGTGTCACGCTGGAACCGTGCAAGTGTATACGGATGGCTCCAAGTCCCAAGATGGGTGGGGGGGTGGGGGGGGGGGGGGGGCGGGGGGGTGGGGGGGGGGGGGGGGGGGGGGGGGGGGGGTGGGGGGGGGGGGGGGGGGGGGGGGGGGGGGGGTGCTACGGACGATTACGTGACGTGCTAGGTTCGGAGACCGGATTGTGATCTATAGCGACTCTCAAAGCACCCTGAGTGCTCTCGGGGCATTGGAATCTCCGCATCCCCTGGTTCGCGATATCCGTAACGCCACGGTTTTGGCGAGCCGGCCGGATGTCAAGATTATCTTCTGCTGGGTTCCTGGACATGTAGGAATTGCGGGGAATGAGCGCGCCGATGAAGGCGCGAAAGAGTCCGCGAGGACTCTGCAACCGGAACAGCGTTTCGCTCTTCCTCACACAGACTACATGGCAGGAATATGGGCAGCTCTTCAGACTGCTTGACAAAGAAGATGGGAGACGGTCGAAGGGAACTTAAAATTGCGTGCCATTGCGCCGCGACTGTTCCCATATACCTATCCCCCAATGCCGCGGCGGTTTCAGGTCGCTTTCTGTCGTCTCCGAATCGAACACATTCGTGTGGCGCATCGCTATTTGATGGAGTGCTCGCCTGCGCCCTATTGTGACAACTGCGTCGTTGCCCAGACTGGTCTGCACATTCATGTCGAATGTCTCAGTCTAAGTGATCTTCGCGCACGTTCCTTGTCCCGGTACCCGGATGGGCGGAATGGCTACCGCCTGTCCCTTGTACTCGGGACGAGTGCGTGCACATTGACTTGTGGACTTGTTGACTTTTGGGAAGAGGCCAGCCTTCTCCCTTTTATTTAATTAGGTTTTGTTGGGTTTGGGTTTTTTTTATTGTTTTCTTTGTAGGTCGCACGCTCCTGCGACGGAGGGAGGGGCACCTCCCCCTGACGCCGGAACTTGCTTCCTAATTGTTGTAATCTTTCAATTTTATCATTGTTTTGTTTTCATTTATTTATTTTAAAGTAGACTAGAGGTAGGCTGTTTGTTTGCAGCGAATTATGCCCAAATGGGCAGTCGCCAGATAAACCCTTAATTTTTTTTTTTCAAATATGTACGCGGTATTTAGACTTCTACACATGTTTTGTCATACTTTAATAATTCCCCGCTGCGGAAATTAAGATATACGACCAGCTATCATCTTTTCAAAAGGATTAACTGCCAGCGCTCTTGAGTCGTTTTATTGATGTGATCACCTAGACCCTCGGTTGTGCATACTTCTTTGAGCACAATATCCAAATAACCACCCTTGAATCCATTCGTTCCAAACCCTACCCCCTGCCTATACACATCCGGGAAACATTCAATATCGAAGTGGATAAACCTATAAGGTTGCAGATCATCGATCCTTCGTGGTCGAATAAATGTTCCCCGGTTGTCATGATATAGAAGGCCGATGGTTCTTATCGAATGTGCATCGATTTTAGAAAGCTAAATTTGCCTTAAGAGGTTTCGACGGCTCCCTTTTAGTCTGGTGACGGCTTGCAGCAATTATAACCGGATGATGAAGATAATTCTAGAAGGTTTATACAACGTCACCTTCTATTTCGATAATGTTTATGTGGCCACCCAAGATTGGGATTAATACTTCACTACCCTTCAAACTCTCCTGTATCGACTCCGAGAACACAATTTGACAATTGGCCCCGGCAAGTGCCACTTCGCTTTTGGCACTATCGATTAACTCGGCTTCCATTTTGGGAATAATCGATTACATCCCTTCCCTCCCTTCCTCGCAAGAAAAGATCCGGGCCACCGTGGACATGCCGTTGCTTCATACTCAACTTTGCGACTATCTCCTCTCATATCGCTTACGCAAGCAGGAAATTACTCACGCGGTAGAAATATTATGCGGTAATTGAGAGAGAGGCACTCGCTATCATTTGAGAATTTTGTAAATTAGAATGTATCTATTAAACAAGGAGTTTGTAGTGGAAACGGACCACAAACTCCTATCATACCGGCGTAACGTCAAGAATAATAATGGTCGGTTGATGCGTTGGAGCTTGTTCCTCCAGGAATTCCAATTCCGCATTTTGTATTTAAAAGGCACCGATAACATTATGGCTGATAGTTTAAGTAGGAACCCGTTAGATCCTTTTTCAAAACAATTTCGAGGCATTTCCTCTTTTTTTTATACATGTATTAATTTCTGTTCATAAAATAAATTGGTATATTTAACCATATAATAAGAAAACGCGTATCATATATATATATATATATATATATATATATATATATATATATATATATATATATATATATATATATATAGTTTGTTTATCTGTGTAAAATGAATCCCTTTTATATCCTTTTTTTTTTTGTTTTTATTTTGTATAATCGTAGGATAACTGACCCTCCGTCTAGTGAACCCAACTTAATGGTATCATTAGGGAAAAAAATATCCTTCGGCAACCATGCTGGAGCATTGTATAACCTTGTGTAAGTGTATGGTACCCCACCCCCACTAGCCCCACTATTTTGTACTTTGGCACCTAGGTATTCTCAAATTTATGCGCTATTGTCATGTAACTTCAAGTTATATTCCAGCCTCCACTAATCATTCTCCGATGTTCCTTCTCTCCTGAAGTTCCATCTGGGGATGGAGGAGAGTCAGAGATAAGAGGGAGAGAGAGGAAGATTCGCGCAGCCTCGCCCATCAATGGAGGGAGAGAGAGACAACAGACACCTGGGCGACCCTTTTAGTTGCGCTAATGAAGGTGCGAAATTACGAGACGCCGTGAGACGCTGCAGTGACCTGAAATGCCGCTATCATAGAAAGCTGCAACAAGTTTGAGAGCCCTCCCTGCAATCGTCCTAAAAGGGTGAGACTATTCTCGTCTCCGATGCGTTGGACCCTGGAACCCTCCCCTTCGGACGGAGGAGGGAAACCCCATTCGACCCCACTATAAATCCTCCGACGCCAGAGTTGAAATCAGTATCCGCCGCCTGCCCTACCCCGTCAGTATCCTCTGCCCTCCTCCCGTCGGTATCCGGTATTCGCGTCCCGTTGGACTCTGTACAATTCTCACAGAACCCCTTAGGCTCCCGGTAATCTCTTTAATTCACGTGAGTTTACCTCGACCCGTTTTCACCCACTCCTCAAAAGCAACGCGCTCAATCTCGAAGCAAGAGCTAAGTTCATCCCGTAATAGTCATTGTCAAGAGACTATTATTTGAACTTTGCGCCAAGGCAAGGATTACTCCCTCGAACCGTTTGTTTGTATGGTGTCAATCCCCACCAAGTCAACCCCCCTTTTAGCTGCTGAAACCCATGTACATCTTATGTGTATATAGCTCGTTTTAAAACTCCTTTTAATCTTGTGGAATAATATTAATTTGTATATTAGTAGGTATTTTTGTACCCGTTTTTCTTTTATCCTGGAACCTTCAAGATAGTCGCTTGTTGGCCAACCTACATTCAGTTAATTTGCTTATATTATAAATCTCATACGCACTCAAAAGACTGAAAGGGTTAACTTGACTATTCTACGACACTGCAGTATATATATATATATATATATATATATATATATATATATATATATATATATATATATTGTTTCATTTCCTAATTCTCTTTAGTAGCATATTATTTTTTTAATTTACTATATAGCCTTTTAGGATTTGATAGATTCACCGAGTTGCCATTTGTGGAGTTTCTCGCTGGGCCTATTCAATCTTACAATTTCGGTGCCATAAGCCTACAGCCACAAGGAATCGTCCGACTAGACAAAGAATGGGATTGCTTTGGGTGCTAGTAAGCCGGTACAGAAAGCCCGCTTCCACAACGGAGAATCTCAAACTATGAGATACAATGAAATTGATTACATTCTGATCGCCCCCCCCCCTTCAATATAACGTTAATTATTTACATGTCCAATAAAATCAAAATCACTGATCCCAGGATGATCAGATTTACATACGGAACCAGCATAGGAAGACCCTATTGACATTGGGTTCACACAGGAATTGATTTTAGCACTCCCCGTAAGGGGCGCGGCGATTTGCCATCCTGGCCGCCGTGCTGACGGGATCCAGCGCCCCGTCCGGCCCCAGCTTAGCCTCTCTTCCTACCTTCAAAACACTTGTTTCCTCGCTTTTCACACAACTTCTCCCACAACTTTCAATGGTCAGCCTCTAATTTCACAGGGTAGATGCTGACCTTCCTTTCAGCCAACCGTCCCGCATCGGGGCTGAGGGGGTGGGGGACAAAGTTCCCTAACCCCTGAGCTCCGGTCTGGGGTGGCTGGTTTTTAACAACCTGCTTCATCCCCACCCATACCTTCCACACATCCCTTTTCCTCTCCTCTTCACAATCTATATTTTTTACGCCGTGTCTAAGGTGGAGCCGCCATGCCGATGGACTGCCAGGCCACCAGGCGGGAGGGGTGGTCCCAAATGGCGGCGCCTGGCTCTGCCGGGCTTGTAAGCACCTCTCGCAGTGCGGGCTACTGCGAGAGGTGTGCGCGATTGCATCCCGTGTTTAAAAAAGGGTCACCATGCCCAATGATGAAGATAAAAAAAAACAAACCCAACCCTCAACTTCCCCTGTTCCATCGACGGAGCCGCCCTCGGGCAGCTCCAGCCAAAAAATGGAGGCCTTCCCCCCTGTGCTTGCACAGGGGACCCTCCATATTTCTCTAACCGGAGAGGAGGCTTACTCCTCTCCTTCGCCTACGGGTGCAGGAGACTCCCCCTCACCCCCTTCTCTGGAGGTGCTTTCGGGCACCTCCCTTTTCCCAGCGGCAGTCCCCTCTTTTCTTTCCAAGGGGACTGCCAAGAAAGCCAGCAGGCAGCCCTTAGCCAGCCGCTCCCCATCAAAGCGGCTCGGTAGGGCAAACCCCCTTAGGGGGAGAGGGAAGCTAGGCCCCTTCGGTCGCTTCCCTCAAAAGACCTGCTGGCAAGAATTTTGAACCTTACTGGGGTCAAGGCCTGTGCCTCCCCACACAAGACTGGCGACACTGCCAAGGGGACCTGCGATGTCCTGGGAGGGGATGGCCAACTGGAGGCCCCTCCTGTGATAAACATGGTCCTTGAGGAGACCCAGCCTCAGACGGTAGGGCCTTCCATGGGGGGGAATTCGGGCTCGGCGCCAAGCACCGAACCCGAATCCGCCCCTATGCAAGGTCCTCCTCAAATGGCCGAGGGCTCCGAGGCAGTAAAAGGAGGGGAGGGATCTCCTCCGACAGGTGCCCCTACGACAACCAGGACCTTCTCCATTTCGGAGAGGGACCTGGCTGAGGCCGGTCCATCTGGCCTGGGGGCTTCTGCCGGCGGAGGTGAAAAGCGGGTTCATTCCCCGCCCTCCTCTCCAAAAAAGAAAAAGACAAAGAAGACTAAAAAGACTCGGGGCTCCTCTCCATCCGCGGGGGCTGCGGGGACGGATGGGTCTGCTACCACTTTGGTAGGCGACCAAGCCAAGATCTGCACATCCGGCCCCTCTACCCCCTCGTGTGCTGAGCCCCTGACCGAGACTAACACCAAGAGTGCACAGGGCGGAGCCTCGATGACATCGGGGCCCCTCATTCAGAGGTTACCTGGCGTTTTCGAGCCCGCTGGCTTCAAACGCTTCCTCGTTATTTGCTCCACTGATGGCACCATGTTGTCCAAGGGCAACATGATCCATCAGAGGAGAGGATTAGCTAGTGCAATTGGTAGAGAGCCGAAGGTGACCCGTTTCTCGGAAGGCAGCCTTCTGGCGAATTCCACCGAGGCGGCCAAGATAAGTGCTCTTCGGACACTTCATGGCACCCCGGTGAGTGTGACGCCGCACTCTACCATGAACTTTGTGAAAGGAGTAGTTTATGCGAGGGAACTCGTTGACTACTCCATTGAGGACATCACCCTAGAGCTGGCCGACCATGGGGCGGTCAAGGTCGAACGTGTGATGAGAAAACAGGGAGGGGCTTCGAGACCCACCCCTACACTCTTCGTCACGTTCGACTGTGACAAGCTCCCTGAGTCGGTGCGTGCCGGTTGGTACCGCTACCGCGTGAAGGCATTCGTGCCACTGCCGCGGCGGTGCTATTACTGTCACTGCTTCGGCCATACGAATCGCTCATGTAGACGTGCAAAGTCAGGGTCACCCGAAGTCTGTGTAAATTGCTCCAAGGTCGCACACGATAAGTCCAAATCGTGTGTGGCCAAGTGTGTCAATTGCGGAGAGCCGCACCCTGCTTCTTCGAAGCAATGTGGTGCATATCTCCTGGAGAAAGAAATCCTGGCCGTTCAGGCCCAGGATAGACTCTCATTCCGCGAGGCTAAGGACTTGGTCCTGGCACGCCTAGCTCTGCCTGGAACGTCATATGCCTCAGTAGTTCGAAAGGCACCCTCTGCTCCTGGCCCATCCAGGCCAACGAGCACGGTTGTTTCCGCGCCCATTCGGAGCCCTTCTGCGGGCTCTACCCAACCCGGGCGCTCCCCTGGTAAAGCTGGCGGCAAAAAGGGTTCATACCCAGCCCCGGCTAAAACCAGGGCTCCCCCCTCTTCCCCCAGCGTGACCGTTTCCCGCAAGGCGAAACGGCCACGCGCCTCCACCGAGTCGTTAGACTCAGAGGAGGCAACACCCCTGAAGATGGTTGCTAGGCCATCTTCAGGGGTTCCTAAAGCTGTCCCCTGAAAGGAGGACAGCAACAAAGGAGCTTCGGCTCCTTCCCCCACGCCCCGAGGTGGAGCGAGTGGCTCGGAGACGGTGGTTCCTCGAAAAGAGGCCCCCCCGCCTCCGAAGCCGCAGCGCCCGCCTAAGGTTTCGAGGCGGAGGGACGAAAAGACTCGCATGGCGAGCCTAACCTCCCCCAATAAGTCCTCGAAGGCGACAGCGCCTCCAGCGCTTTGTCCGGCCAACAGCACCTGGGGTTCTGCCCCCGGGTAGCGTACGGCCATTCCCGTGAGGGTCTTCAATTCGAGGAGGGCCCCCGCGTCTCCTCCGAGCTAGGCCTGGAGGGCATATTCCTTCAATGGAATTGCCGTGGACTCCGGGCCAACTGGGACGAGCTGCGGAGGCTCGCCTCGTCCTCTTCCCCGTTAGCTATTTTTTTGCAGGAGACCATGCTAGGCGCGTGCCCCCTGCCTGCCCTCCCGGGGTATAAGGGTCTTGCGACCCCACCACCGCGGGATGGCCGGGCTGGGGGATGCGCGGTTTACACCCGGCATGATGTCTCCGTTCTTCCTTTCTCTTTAGATACCTCCTTTCAGGCAGTGGCAGTGCAGCTGCACCTGGATAGGAGGTATACTATCATTTCTGCGTACATTTCACCGTCAGCTGACTTCGACGCGGGGGACTTCCGCCGCGTCGTGGCACGGTTGCCGAGGCCCTATCTCTTGCTTGGAGATCTGAACGGCAGGCATCCTCTCTGGGGAGATTACTCCTTAAATCCCAGGGGACAAGTCCATGCCGATCTGATCGAAGAGCTTGAGATGGGTGTCCTAAACGTGGATGAGTTTACGCATCACTGTCCGAGAGCCACTTCATTTTCTTGCCTTGACCTATCTTTGTGCTCTTCGGATGCACAGCCTGATTTTGATTGGGGGGTGGTCGATGACCTCCATGGTAGTGATCACTTTCCTATTCAAATATCATTTTCAGGGCAACTGCCGCCTGAGAGACCCCCTCGGTGGTGCTTGGCGCGGGCGCGGTGGCCTGCATTTCAGGAAATGACTGAATTCTCTATCTCAGTCGAGGGGTTTAGGTCGGTAGATGAGGCCGTTGAATTCTTCTCCGGCAACCACATCGCCGTGGGCCTGACTACTATTCCTAGGACGTCTGGCCGTTTTGCACGCCGACCACTCCCATGGTGGTCGGCCGAGTGTGAGACGGCCCTCAAACAGAAGCGTTATGCCTACATGCGCTATAAGCGCCGCCCGAACGATTTCACTGTCGCTGAATTTCGTCGGGCTAGGGCTAGGTTCCGGTATATTTCGAAGCACGCCCGCCGCTCTTCTTGGCGGGCATACGTGTCTTCACTTAACGGGAAGACTCCTTTAGCTGAGGTGTGGAAGCGAGTCAAAAGGATTCGGGGCAAGTTCTCGCAGGACCCCCCTCCCGTTCTCCAGGAGAATGGGACCGCAATCTCGGACCCCGCGTCCGTGGCGGAATCCTTCGCGACCGCTTTTTCTGCATTATCTAGCCGTGATGCTGCTCCGCCAGCATTCAATGCACGTCGTGATGTCGCGGAAGGCCGCCGGCTGGACTTTACCTCCAGAGGCGGAGAACCCTTCAACGACAAGTTTACTGTGAGTGAGTTGCGTTCCGCTCTCGCTTCGTGCGCGGACACCGCCCATGGTCCGGACGATGTCCCGTACGCCATGCTTCGACACCTGGGTAAGCGAGGCATGGCCTTTCTGTTAGATTTGTTCAACAGGATCTGGGTGGAAGGTCTTCTCCCAGACTCCTGGCGAATCGCTACTGTGCTCGCCTTTCGCAAGCCGGGGAGAGATCACTCTACTCCGACCGGTTTCCGCCCAATCTCTCTAACCTCTTGCGTGTGCAAGTTGATGGAGAAATTGGTAAATGTTAGATTAGCCTATTTCCTGGACAGCGGAGGCCATCTGTCTCCTGCACAGTGCGGCTTCCGTAAGTTCCACTCCACGTCGGAGGCTCTGCTCCGACTGGAAAATGCCGTCTGCGAGGCTTTCCTTCGTAGACAGCACTACGCCACGGTGTTTTTTTGATCTGGAGAAGGCCTATGATACCGCATGGCGATACGGTATCATGGAGACTCTCCACACGATGACGGGTCAGGGGACGCCTCCCAATGTTTATATCTGAATTTTTGCGAGATCGTCGATTCCGCGTACGAGTGGGGGGAGCCCTCTCCGGCCCAAAGGAGCAGGAAGAGGGTGTCCCGCAGGAAAGGGGCTTCAGTGTCACACTCTTTGCCCTGAGCATCAACGGCATCACCTCGGTGCTGCCGGAAGATGTTCTCGCTACGCTCTACGTGGACGACCTTTCGATCTCTTTTGGCGCAGCCCAGATGCCAACTCTGGAGCGTCGACTCCAACAGGCATTGAACCGCGTCTCTCGCTATGCCGAAGCGCACAGGTTTCGGTTTTCTTTGGCCAAGACTAAGGTGGTGCACTTCTGCCGCCATCCACGGCTTCACCCCGACCCAGATTTGTTTCTTAATGGGGTGCGCCTGGATGTGGTTGAGTCGCACCGTTTCCTTGGTCTTGTATTCGACCGACGCCTCACCTGGGAGGCTCATATTCGCAGCCTTAGGGTCTCTTGTACCCGCGCCATGGACATTCTCCGTTCCGTGACGTTCAGCGCTTGGGGCGCTGATAGGGCTACCGCCTTACTTTTTTATCGATCCTTTGTTCGCTCGAAGCTCGACTACGGATGCGAGTTTTATGCATCCGCAGCCGAGCGTTTATTGTGGAAGGTGGATTCGATCCACCACACCGGCCTTCGCCTTGCGACAGGTGCCTTCCGCACTTCCCCCATTGAGAGCCTGTTGGTCGATGCTGGGGAGATGCCACTCGCTCTGCGCCGCGTGCAGTGCATCACTCGCCTGTACGCGCGAGCCCGGCGCTTCCCTCAGTCGCCAACAGCTCTCACTGCATCCGCAGCTGATCTCGATGGTGCCTATGCCGCCGAGAGACGCCAGTCATACCCTAAGCCCTTTGGGTTTAGGGCCAGGAAACTCCTTCGAGAGGTAGATATAGCTCTCGGGCCGGTGGCGCCCCTGGTTCTGTCCAGGACGCCACCCTGGAGGGTACCACATTTGGCTATTTGTCGCCACGCCTCTGCTCCCAAAGCTTGTACTGCGCCGGGTGTATTGCGTTCGACCTTTTTGGAGCACACATCGTGTCACGCTGGTACCGTGCCAGTGTATACGGATGGCTCCAAGTCCCAAGAGGGGGTCGGCTTCCACGCCGTATCCCCTCTGTTTGAAGTCAGCGGGGCTCTACCAGGCGCTGCGTCTGTCTTCACGGCCGAGCTGGTGGCAATACACCACTCGGTACGGGAGATTACGCGACGTGCCCGGGCATTTGAATCTCCGCATCCCCTGGTTCGCGATATCCGTGACGCCACGGTTTTGGCGAGCCGGGCAGATGTCGAGATTATCTTCTGCTGGGTTCCTGGATATGTAGGAATTGCGGGGAATGAGCGCGCCGATGAGGGCGCCAAAGAGTCCGCGAGGACTCTGCGACCAGACCAGCGTTTCGCTCTTCCTCACACCGACTACATGGCAGGAATACGGGCAGCTCTTCGGACTGCTTGGCAAAAAAGATGGGAGACGGTCGAAGGGAACTTAAAGTTGCGTGCCATTGCGCCGCGACTGTTCCCATGGACCTATCCCCCAATGCCGCGGCGGCTTCAGGTTGCTTTCTGTCGTCTCCGAATCGGACACACTCGTGTGACGCATCGCTATCTGATGGAGCGTTCGCCTGCGCCCTATTGCAACGACTGCGTCGTATCCCAGACTGTTCGGCACATTCTTGTCGAATGTCCCAGTCTGGGTGAGCTTCGCGCACGATACCTGTCCCAGTACCGGGATGGGCGGTGTCGCTACCGCCTGTCCCTTGTGCTCGGGACAGATTCGTGCACATTGACTTGTGGACTTGTTGACTTCTTGGGGGAGGCCGGCCTTCTCCCTATTATTTAAGCAAGGTTTGTTTGGGTTTTTTTTGTTTTTTTGCATTTGTTTTGTTTTTTGTTTTTTTGTTTTTTAGTTGCACGCTCCTGCGCCGGGGGGACCTCTCTCCGACGCACCAGCTTGCTTCCTTTCCCCCTTTTGGGGTGTTGTTTTTTTTCTCTCTCTTTAATTTTATTTTAAAGTAGCCTAGAACTAGGCCAGTTTTAATACGGCGACTAATGCCCAAATAGGCAGTCGCCAGATGAGCCCTTAAAAAAAAAAAAAAAAAAATTTTAGCACTCCCTGTTTCGGTAGAGTTACAACCACGAACAATCCCGTGAAGATACATGAATGCTCTCTAAGGCCTTGCCTTCAACGAAGACATCTGCATCTTGCCAGCTGACAAGGGCGGTGGAGTAGTGATCAAGAAAAGTCGGCATTAGAAGAAAAAGATGACGAATCTACTTGGGAACGAAAACACCTACCTGGAAGTCAATGCCGGCACAGCATTACAAAAATCAATGACTTTCAACAAAGAACTGAAGCAGATCCTTAAACGCACGGAGAGGGAAAAGAAGCTCCTACATCTGTTAGAAGAAAGCCCGAGAACTCAGATCAGGCGGGAATCGCCTAAGGCACATAAGTCAAACATTCCACTGCGACCTATCACTTTTGGGATAGGCAGCGCCCCACATAGACTGGCCAAAGTACTTGACCCTCCACTCGCAGATATGATGCATAGCATTAAAATAAATATCCAATACTCTGTATTTTAACTTGGAAAATTTTCGGGAAATTTCCTAAGATTTCTTTTTAAGTTGGAGCATGACCATGTTCATTATCTTAATAATTAAAATTTTTACAGAAAATAAAACCTTTTGAAAATAAATATGCTTATCGAATGTTTTGGAATGAAAAAATACAAATGGTGAAGTTAAGAAAAAAATAGAAAAAAATATTACAATTAAGGCATGGCTGTTGTTTTTATATGGAGGGAGGGGCTCCGTATATTCGAAGTTTTTATCGAAATTCTTTTTAAAATACATAGATTTTCCATTTTAATTTTATTTTTAGCGCGAGGAAGTATGTAGCTACTGGCCCCTAAAGCCTAGTAAACCAAAAATACATCATTAGAGCAAATTTAGATCGGAAAAAAAACCTGCATGTTGTTTTTTGTGTATTTCAAAAGAATTCCGATAAATTCCTTTTTCTTGCCTTTAGGCCTAAAAAAATATGGATCTTAAAACACAAAGAACAAAAGTTATTGGGAGACATGTACTGGAAACACAGTCGTATTGGTGGCGCTCCTGAAGAGGGTTGAGGAACTCCAGGGAACTTTTCTAATGGATTAAGGATTCTTACTATTACCCTTACCAACTGCATTGACTTAAACGTAATTGTTCAATTATAAAAAAAAAAAAATGATGGGTGGAAAACTGCGGAAACATTCGGATTCTCGTTTTCTGTTAAAGTAAACGCTCTTTTTTTTACAAAATACTTCTTGAAATTTCTCTTTCCAGACAAATGGGTGGTTGCCTATACGTTAGACGTATGGGTGGCACTCCTATATAGGCTTGAGGAAACTCCAGGAGACTTTTCTAGCGGATTAAGAAATTCATTCTTACTATTACCCTTACCCAACCATATATATATATATATATATATATATATATATATATATATATATATATATATATATATATATATATATATATATATATATATATCTCAAAGTAGCACGAGAGAATTATGAAAATGAATCCATTAACCACATTGAAAGAGAACGGAATAATATTTTTTTTCCTTGCAGTAATATTTTTATTACCTTTTTTTAAAAAAAAATCCGTGCAGGGAAACGATTCGAACCAGGCACACTGGTTCGAATCGTTTCCCTGCACGGATTTTTTAAAAAAAAAAGGTAATAAAAATATTAATGCAAGGAAAAAAAATATTCCGTTTTCTCTTTCAATGTGGTTTAATGGATTCATATATATATATATATATATATATATATATATATATATATATATATATATATATATATATATATATATATATATATATATATATATATATATATATATATATATACTGTAGGTGTGTTTGTCGTTTCTTCTTTGCTCCGCTGTTCTTTTCTTTTTATTGACTTCATTTGTTTACCCCCTCTAAGTTAGAATAGTTGAGTTGGTTTTTAAAGAGGGCGAAACTATGTACGAGTAGTATTGTTTTTTAAAGGGAGAGAGGGGATATTTACCAAGGCTTTTTTGTCTGAAATGTAATACATTAAGTTTAGCAAAGATTAAAATTAAAAATCTAATTTAGAAATAACTGATAAACCTTGAATATACAAAAGGAATAACCATGCCTAAATTTTAATTACTTTTCTTAACTTTACCATCTATAATTCTTTTTCTTTAAAAAAAAATCCAAAATATTCGATAATCATATTTATTTTTCCTGAACTTCACCATTTGGGGGGCTTTTTCGGATCAGGCCCGGAAGCGAAATAGGCGTTCGAGGCTAACGGTAAGGTAAGCTTAGGTTAGGTTGGTACAACGTCTGAGCTAAAATGGTCATATGTATTATGAAACTTTCATTAGAATCTTTGTGTTGCCCTTTTCGCTGTAATTAAGCATGAATGCAATTTCAGTGTTGGATTGTGAAAAGACACTTGGTAAGAGGAATCAAAATTATGTTTTTAGACAATCGTTTATTTTATTTACGCATGGTGTCAATGGTAGACAACTACTGTTTTTTGTGTGTTAAAAAGCGTAAAATATCAACAAAAAATGATAACTGATTGGAAAAAACATTCTGCGAGAAGTTTGTGCCAGTTCCTTGCTCCAAAACATAACCTAACGTACAAGCTGTACTCACACTACGAGCCTCGAACGCTGACATAGCCAAGCTTAACCTCGAGATAGCCTCGAACGCCTAATTCGCTGCCTGGCCTGTTCCGAAAAAAGAACTCCATTTTGTCTTTAAAAAATCTAAAGTAAAAATATACTCTGACGATAAACTAATGTCAAAACCCTTGGGCATGACTATATCCATATCCCGAAATTTGGTCTTGGTCAATTCGTACAAAGAAACTTTTTAAAAACGAAAAAAAATCCAGAAAAATTCCTAAGTTAAAATATCGTGTAATGATTTTTTTTTCTGCGAAAATGATTATGGTTTTAATCTGCACTATTACCGAATATTAATATTTTGTATAACAAACAAGAACTTTTTGAACTCTGGAGAGAAAGAGGAAAAAAAATTAACAAAATGGTGTTATATAGTGATAGGATACATTAAGTGGAATGTTAGCTACAAGAGTAAAGAGGTTATCCTTAAACTCTATAACTCATATGTTAGGCCACATTTAGGGTTCCTTTATACAAGCATGGTCACTACATTTTAGACATGACATCAACCTGATAAAGTCAGTATGAAGGAGGGCAACAAAAATAATATCTTCACTGAAGCACATTGAATATGAAGATAGACTGAGGGTACTAAATATCTTCTCATTTGAGAGAAGATGTATGAGGGGAGATATGATTGAGCTTTTTAAAATCTGTTCTGGGATGGATAAGTTGCATTTTAGCAAGTTATTTGAGTTGGAAGGTAGTATTAGGACTAGGGGTCACCACTTAAAAATTAACAAACAGAGGTGCAGGTTGGGTGTTAGAAAATATTTTTTCACCAATAGAGTGGTAGATTACTGGAATAGTTTGCCATCTGAGAAGGTACACAGTCCAAACTTGAATGTATTCAAACGCAGATTAGGTGATTATATGGGGAGGGAGGGTTAACTTTGGAGGGTATTCTGGACTCATTCCTGTGGATGCAGTTTTTTATTATCGTATATTATGATTGCTTTGAATTTTGACGAGTCTTGATGATGATGCCTTTTGTTTTTGACACATTCCTGCGTATGGTTCTAATTGTATATTGTAGATGTATGATCTGACACAATCCTATGGATGCATTTTGTGGGTGGGTTTTGACAGATGCGGATGACCTTTGATAGGCCTTTGTGGCTTTTGTCATCCGTGCAATTATGTTATTATGTAAGCCAAGTGTTAAAGAAAGTGTCATTGCAAATGCATAATTTCCGCGCATTATCTGATCTTATCAGGTGGGGGAGACTACGGATAAATAAACATGGCGGTTGGCCTGACTGCAGTACACTCCTCGGCTGGAGTTGTATGCATCACGTCTAATTTTTTGTGGTGGAAGAAATATCTCATCTAACTTCGAATATATTTTCGAAGGTGAGTTAATGAGTATTTTGCAAAAGAATGCTATCACCAGGGGCGGATCTAAGGGTGGTTCCCAGGGGGCCCGGGCCACCCCCATGACATCCCGGTCTTCATGGAAGAGGAAATAAAGTTGGATGCCAATGCTGGCATCTTACTCGCCGCGATTAGGAACACTCTTTCTCATTGGGCTGGTTGTGGCCGAGTCAGTTTTGGCCCACACACACTCGATCCGATCAGGACTTTGCAGAAGAAGGAGGGTGATGTACGCACTGATTCGTGAGATCGAGACTGTTTTCACTAAGTTGAGAAAGAAAACCAAGGAGCCTACTTCTGGAAAATAAAAATACATTTTCTATTATGTGCCTTGTTACTTAAGTGGGCGAAATGGCTTGCAAGTAGCCTACATATTCATCATAATCGTATATGCTTATAACTTATTCGTATGGATTCGTCACTGATTATTTGTACGAGCATACATGTAGCCTACATATTCATCATATATGCTTATACCTTATTCGTGTGGATTCAGTACTAATTATTTGTACGAGCATACATGTATTACTCGTAAAAATATGTACACTAATAAGCAGCTTTAACAAATTTCCACTCATAAAAATCCTGGCATCGGCTCACACCGTTCGCTTTTTCTGGACCCCGCCACTTATATCACCTTTATATCATTTGTACATTTTGTGGTAAACAATTATTTTACATTAGTTACTACTTCAAGCAAGGTTTTGAAAATATCATTAAAAAAAAATAAAATTATGATTAAATTTAAGCCAATTGCTGATATTTGTAAAGAAACTAATATTTTTTATGCTTCATTATTTAAAAGATATAGCACCAATTAGTATATAGATTTGCCACAAAGTGGGGTCTTCTTATCATAACCATCATGCCCCAACTAATTGTTGGGCGTTGGCATTTTTTGCGATGCAAAAAGCATTGTATAAGACAATTAGTTAAAATTAAGTTTTTATCTAGTCTATAAATTAATGACCTACAAACAGGGCTCGAAGTTGGTACATTCGTACAAATTTGGTACTTTTTGCTCGAAAGTTTTCCTTTAGTACTACGGCGATGATTTTTGGTATGTTTTAGAATTCTTTACTATTTATTAGTAAATTATTATTTAATAAATAAAATTGATTAGTAAATTTGGTACTAATGCATATTTTGAAGGAATAAGTTATCGGTCAGTTCATATATAAACAACTTCTGGAAACTTTGAACTAATGTACGGTTACCTAATTACCATGTCTTTTTTTATAAGTTAACTAAAAATTTATTGATATATGGGAATGAATTTGTCTACATATTTTTAATATATATCTGATATAATTTTTACGAATCTAGTTCAATACATTTCGTATAGTCACTAATTACATATGAGATAACCTGCACTATCGTTACCAATTATTGTCTAAATTCCTGATGGAGCTCATGTCGCTACCGCATTCTTCAGCGATGCCGAAAGAGTATTTTCTCTTTCTTAATAACGTCAAAACGAAACAAACAAACACCTTAAAGACAACGACATTAATCGCACTAATGCGATCAAAGGCATTGCTTAAAAATATAAACTGCACTTCACGGGCTCCACCTAGAGGTTTTCCTCAATCTACAGGAAAAACATTGGTATACAAAGACAAATTAATTTCTTCATAAATTCGTTAGGAAAAAGTAAAATAACTCTTATTTATACCGTATAACTCTTTTTTTTATATATATTTGGTACGTTTTTGGTACTTTTTCAATCACTAAAAATCTTTCGGCAGCCCTGCTTACAAATGGTGACGAGTTTTTTATGCTATTAAGATTGTCAATTTAATTAGTTCCTCACAAAGGAATTGCAATGATTTCTCGTGTGGTTTAAAACATTCCTTTGAATTGTAACACTCAGGACTTGAAATGATTTCAGTACAGCAATACTTTGTTCTCCAACTGAATTTTTGCCTCTCTAATGAGACTAACTCATCTCTAACTAATGGCTAAGATCTTTGATTCCCACATTTGAATACTCGAGTGATACTGACTTCCTCTCTATCATTACTGGGCGCAAAATTTCGCACATGCGCAGTTGCAGTTTCATCATAGATAGTTATTTAACACGCTCGCCCCTCTCGCTTCTTTGCTTCGCGTGTAGCGGTCTATACCCCTACAAGTGGAAATATTTAGTTCAGTTCAGTTTGTGTATAGAAAGAACAGAGAGGGACTGCTGTAATACGGCAGTCAGGTAGTCAGAGAGGAGCGTTGCGGAAAATAATTAAGAAAGGGACAGCGAGAGTAGATAGGTCGGTGGCTATACACCGAAGCGAGGTGTTGTTATGAGGGTGTAGGTTATGTGGTATTGACCGGGTGAGGGTTGGGGGCATGTCAGGAGGGGGAGGCTGACATCTCATCCGGAAATGCGTTATTCGCGATGCCTATTGGTTTATGCGAAGAACGGTACGGGCGGCAGGTGTTCGTGGGCCGCGGGATATCGCGGCGCCATCGCGTACCTTCTCACGTGTAGCGAGGTGTAAAGTGGGTCTGTGGTGAGTTTACCGAGTTGTTTTGTAAGTCTGGTGTGAGCGTAAATGTTGAGAGGAGTTAGTTTGTTGTTGTTGTGTAGTGCATCCATTCTCGAGTACAGCGGCGAACGGCAAGCGCGCTTCAGAGCAGAGTTCTCAATGCGCTGAGCCTTTCGCTTCCAGGTGTCGCTCGCAGCTACGAGTGACAGTGGGGCGTACGTGAGAATGGGACGCACGAGAGCTTTATATAAGTGTAGTTTAAGTTTTTTACTCGCTGGGTAGAACCTACCCAGCGATGCGTTTGCGCGTGAGGCTCTTGCTTGTATTATGTTTTGGTGTAAGTTGAACCTGAGGGATTTGTCGAATGTTACCCCCAGGATTTTGGTGCACTGTGTGTATGCGAGCCTTGTTGGGTTTTGGTGGATCATGTCTGGTGTGTGTGAGTAGATTTGTAGGTTGTACATGAAGTGATCTCTAGCGCCGTAGAGTGTCATCTGTGTCTTCTGAGGATTCGTGGCAATCAGCCATTTATCCTCGTAATCTGTCTTCTCATCAAGTATTCTTTGTGCGTGGAGCGCGATTTCTTCGGGGGCACGGCCGCTGACGAGAATGGTCTCGTCGTCGGCGTAGGCCACTATGTATGTGTGAACACAGTTTTCTGGTGGGCGTGGGGTGTCATTTGTGAACATAATGTAGAGTGTGGGTGCCAGAACGCTTCCTTGGGGAACGCCTGAGCGTGGTGTGAAGGGTCTTGAAAGGGTGTTGTTGTATCTGATGTGGCAGCGCCGTCCAGTGAGGTAGTGTGAGAGGAGCCTTCTGGTGCAGAGAGGTAACTCCGTGTTGTTGGCGAGTTTCCAACGGAGTCCCTCGTTCCACACATTGTCAAAGGCTTTCTCCACGTCCTTACTGACGGAGAGAGTCTTTTGGTGTATCTGTCGTTTCTTCTGTATTCTGTCGTGTACGATGGTCACGGCTGCCTGAGTGGACCTGCCTCTCCTGAACCCATATTGATGGGGGGAGAACCAGTCCCTCTCTTCCAGGAACTCCCGTAGGCGGCAGTTGACCATTCGTTCGAGTATTTTGCCTAGGTGCTCTAATAGAGCAATAGGCCTGTAATTGTTTGGGTGTTTTGGGTCTTTGTGTTGTTTATGAAGGAGTATATTGTGAGAGACTTTGAATATTTTGGGGAAGTGGCCTGAGGCTAGAGAGGCATTGAATAGATGTGTGAGTGTGGGGTATATGTCTGCGGGGAGGTTATGTATGAGTGTGGCTGGTAGACCGGAGGGGCCGGGGGCGCGTTTTGGTGTCGATTTTATGTAGTGTTTTGTTTCCTCGACGGTGATTGGAGTGGTAAGTGTGGACGTATAGTTGAGCTCCTCCATATGTATCAGGGGGGCAGGCCTCAGCTCGTGAGCATGAGTCCGGCACCATTCCTGAATGTCTTGGAAGTGCTCCTGCGCATGTGGTTTTGGTGGGTTGTGGGTGTGTACTGTGTCCCAGTGGGACCTGAATGCGTCGAGGATGTCATTAGTGTCTGTGAGTGTGTGGTTGTTTATTTTCAGTGTTATTGGTTTGGATGGTTCCGTACCCAGCATCCTTTTCACGTGCCGCCAGAAGAAGGAAGGGTCCATGCAACGGGTGTCGTCCGCGATGCGGAAAACCTCACGCCACTGCCGGTTCCTATCTAGCTGCACGCATTAAAGGATGCGGGCACGTAGTTGGTTGATGTTCTGTTGTCGTGGGCCTCTGGTGTAGTGGTTGTTGTACTGTGTGATAAGTCTCTGTGTGTGTATTGAAAATGTGAAATGTTTTAAGCAGGTGTAGTTTTTGTGTGGTGAGTGTAGATTACGTGCGGTGGTGATGGTGTCTAAGAGTGAGCACCAGTGGTGGTCTATTTGTCCTGGATTGGTTTTCTCCAGGTCGAGGTTATGTGGTGTGTTTGCGGATATGTGACTCCTGAATTCAGCCCAGTTTGTGTTTTTATAATCGTATATAGGTGATGTGGGGATGAGTATGGGGGATATGGATATGAGAAGGCATATTGGTATGTGGTCTGATAGTACGTGGGGACCGGGTGCAATGTGAGTGTAGAATCGTGTGGCGTGGTCGTTACGGAAGACGACATCCGGGGATGTGGTGCCTCCGCGCGGGCCGAAAAACGTGGGGAAGGCAGGGCTGATGTGTTCACAGCGGTAACGCCGCGAGGCACCGGCCAAGTAACTACCCGCATCGTTCGTATTGTTTGAAAGGAGTGACGGTTGAAAAGCGTTGAGGTCCTGCGCAAAGAAGATAGGTAGGTTGAGGTTTGAAAGGGCCCGGAGTGGGACTTCTAAGTTTAGCTGTATTCGTGGTGGTCTGTAGTGTGTGGCCACTATTATGGGGCCAGAGCTTGTGTCAATTTTGCAGGCTAGAAAGGAGGTGTCGCCTGTGTTGACGAGGGAGTGGTGTATGTTGCGCTTTACTAGGATCGCAGATCCTAGGTGCCGCGCCTGTGGGGATAAGTATGTGTGATAGCCTGCAATGCGGAGTCTGTTGTTGGGAGGGTGTAAGCTGGTGGAGTTCAGTAGTATGATGTCGGGTCTTTGTGTGTTGAGTACCCAGTTGGCGACCGTATGGCGAATACCGTGCCAACTGCGTACGTTTAGTTGTATTAAGCTAATACGACCTATTGTCGTGGTCTTAGTGCGCGGGAGGCTGATTTGCCAGGAATCGTCCCCTTCTCCTTGTTTATTGCCCAGGAGGCATGAGGGGCGAGTACCTTGACTCGTGTTGATGTATGTTTGTGAGACACGGCAGTGTTATTGGGTGGGGGAGCCGTAGTGGGTGGAGGAGTGTGTTCTGTAGAGGTAGTGGCTTTGGATGGGGTGGTGTCTTGGTGGGGGGAGTTCGTGACGGAGGTGGGTGATGTATAGCTGAAGGATGAAGGGCTAGAAGTGGTTGGGGAGGTACAGATTATGAGAGGAGGGGTGTCGGGGGAGAGAGGAGGTAGGGACGGTGGAGGGGGGTATGAGGGAGAAGGAGAAGGAGTCGGAGGAGAAGGAGTTGAAGGAAGGAGGGTTGAGGGGGAAGGAGTCTTAGGTGAAGGGGCGGAAGGCGGAGGAGGAGGGGAGTGAGAAGGAGTAGAGTGAGAAGGGGAGGATTGAGAAGGAGTGGAGGGGGAAGCAGTAATGAGCGAGGGAGGAGTGGAGACGACAGGAGAGGGGGGGGGTTGTTTGTCCCGTGCCTGTCTACGCGGATGGGGCTTGGGGGTGGGGTTTTTGGAGTTGGCACGGGGTGTAGTGGACTGCGAGGGGGTTGGGGTGACAGTGGAAGCTGTGGGAGAGGAGGCGGAGATGGGTGCGAGGGGGGGGGGCAGTGGGAGGTAGGCGGGGTTTTGATAGAGGGGTGGAAGAAGTGCGAGGAGGATAGATTGTTTGAGTGGGGGCTGGAGCAGTGGCTAAGGAAGGTGCAGGGACAGGACAGGCGGCGGGGAGAGCGTGGTGAGAGTGGGGGCGGTGGTTTCCTGCGGGCAGGGGTGTGTACCCGTCGGGGTGGGGAGGAGTGCGGGTCTAGTTGTGTGTGCGTCTATTAGAGCGAACACCTTCTCAGGGAAGGTGATTTGCTCTATGCCGTTGGAGGCGAATAGCGTGTTGAGGATCTTCGCGTATAGTCGAGGGTCACCCCTCGACATGTCCTTTGCCACCGCTGAGAGCAGGGTGGCCAGGTGTAGTTTGATTTTTGTGTTGTCGCTGGGGTGGGGTGGGGAGGGGGTGGGTGTGTAGAGTGTGGTGGTGGTGGGGATGGGCGTGTAGAGTGGTGTGGGGGTGGGGGTGGTAGTGTGGTGTGTGGGTGTTGGTAGTAGTGGGGGTCTCTGAGTGTTATGAGCTGGGGTGGGGGGGAGGGATGTGTGGGTGGGGTGTGGTTGCTGCAGGGGTGGTTGGGTGCGTCAGGGGTAGAGCAGGTGGAGCCGGCAGCATAGCGCTGGCAGCAGTGGCGAATGTCATGGTGAGGGGAGGGGGGCGGGGGCGGGGTGTGTGGTTGTGTGTGTGTTTGGTTGTGGGTGCCGGATGGCCTCCACGGCGTCGTGTCGTGCCTTACCTAGGTAAGGGCACCTGGGGTTGACGGCGACGTGGTCGCCGCCACAATTTGCTCAGCGGGCTGTGGTGGAGGTGCAGGTCGTGTAGTGGTGCCCCACTACACTGCACTTGGAGCAGATTAGGTCTGCAGTGCATGTGTTGGTGCTATGTCCGGTCTTGTAGCACCGGTGGCATTGTGTGGGTCTTATGTTATGCTGCTCTTCAATGTGTTGAGGGTTTGTGAGGGTGCCGCAGACCTTGATACCTTTGTCTAGCAGCATGTTTTTTTGTGTTGTCACTGGACAGTGTAATCACTGCCCAGTTCTTTGACCTGTTAAAGTAAAGGTCCTTGACGACCTCCTCCCCGTACTCCTGACGGAGGTGCGAGCGAAGGTCCTGGTTGGTAAAGGCCAACCACAGAGGGTTGGTCCTTGTGACTCGTATCTGGTATCTTTTTATGATACCGTCAGCGAGTCTAGTCTGTAGGTTGTGTATGTTGAGTATAGTGGTGGCATTTTCGTGGAACGTTAGCGCGTCCTCCTGTGAGCGGAAGACGAGCTTGTGGTCTGTGCGTAGTTTTATTATGTTGGTTATTGGTGTGTCGTGGGTGGAGGCTAGGTTAAGCAGTGTGTGGTGGTCGATTGTGTCGGGTGCTGGTTCTGTGGTGTGTGTTAGGATTAGATGAGAGGTGTTTGCCATTTTCTATACTTTTTACGTTTTACTTTTGATTGGGAAGGCCCCCGCCCCGCCGATGAGGACCCCATGAACATGACTCGGATGTGGTGAAGGGTGATGGATCGTTTTATGGACCTGGTTGGGCTCCTCAGAGGGTGTAAAAAACATGGCGGACTTAATAATGACTGAAGCCAGAATCAACTGACTCCAGTCGGGGTCCCGCCCCCTCTATTGGGTTTTGGTTATTTAACAGTTACGTCCGACATCTCACAGAGACGGAAGAGTCTCCCTCTGTGGTCCTGGACGGTGGCCGCAGGGTAGGTTGTTATGCCTCCCCATGTTTGTAACTGAATCCCAAACCAGATTGCTTCTTCCTCTGGGTTCCGCAGCGGGGTAAGCCTCATACCTACTTTCCCCAGAGTTTTCAATTATGCCTTTTCTAAGTAGAACGGCATAGTTGCAACGAAGCTATATGTGTAGAACATTCCTTTGAATTGAAACACTCAGGACTTGAAATGATTACAGTACAGCAATACTTTGTTCTCCAACTGAATTTTTGTCTCTCTAATGAGACTAACTCATCTCTAACTAATGACTAAGATCTTTGATTCCCACATTTGAATACTCGAGTGATACTGACTTCCTCTCTATCATTACTGAGCCCAAAATTTTGCACATGCGCAGTTGCAGTTTCATCATAGATAGTTATTTAGCACGCTCGCCCCTCTCGCTTCTATGCTTCGTGTGTAGCGGTCTATACCCCTACAAGTGGAAATATTTAATCATAGCAGTATATATATACATAGTTTCAAGAAGGGTTGGTAACCATAACTTAAATCGTGTGATTGGTACGCCCGATCTCCAATGCGTTTTAAAATCAAACATTAGATTCATTCACTTTGCTGCCCGGCTCATCGGAATCAGGTCTGTAATATTTGAATAGTAATTTTTAGCTAAATATGTCCCGAAAGAATCGCGAATTAATGCGTGGTTCTTCTCTCATTTACAGACCCCCCCAACTCCGTTGTAATCTATTTATGTATCCAATTTAATCCATACAATCTATTTATACATCAATCTATATTAATATTTATCATACATTTATAATATTTACTCATTTAACATTCAACTATAATCTAATTAATATTTGTCATTCTAATTATCAATCATCATATGTGTACTCTAATTCTCATTAACTCGTGCAAAGTTAATTCAACCGCGTAAAATTCAATCCAATCATAAACTGTATAATTTCACTTTTTAATCATAACTGTTCATTCCATAATATATATTTTTCGTATCTCTTTGTTTTAATACACGTATTCCCACGACGTTGCCGATTTAGGCCTAAGGAAATTTCGTCTGCAAATTCAGACTTCCCGTTAGCAATTAACTTCATTCCCTTGTATAACAAAAATATCCGTTTGGGGGTTTATTGTGACCAGAGCTATCTAGTGTATTGGCGCGATAACCACCTAACAATCTATAAATGGTGCCCAGACTAGTTTAATTATCTCCCATCCATTCATTCATTTGTAATAAATTAATTTTCACCGTCACGTGTTGCATTTTTTTCGGACGACTCATCCCGCCTCACTCGTTCCATTTTTCTCGCATGGACTTTCATATTCGACACGTGTTCGTGTCTCAATCCAAAGTTTGCCTTAACATCCTTAAGTTCCCCTTTAGCAATTTTATAGAATTAATTATCAATACAGTAGTAAGGACAAAGAGTGATCAAAATTCGCTATTTTTTTTTTCTATTTTTTTACCTTCAAGCTGGTGAATTGGATTTGTGCATATACACACCCACACTTTTATTATTTTATAAATGGATTATGACGGAGCCCAAAGCTACGCCCCAATTTCGGGCACAATTACGACGACCCAAGCATCTCCTCCAGTAACAACGATGACCTATTCGACCACTCCCCCCCCACCCCCAAGCAAGCATTCTCTCGCATTCGCCTCCCACTCCCTCTATGGTTCAGCTGCCACCATTCGACTCACAAAATCCCATTGGCTGGTGGGAAATGGTGGATTTCATCCTTCAACACCAGGCAGTTCCTGCGCGCCATATAACGATCGCCGTAGCCCAGAAATTACCTCTGAGTATCTTTTCCGTTTGTAAGAATATTTTGCTGGATGGGGTAATTGCTGATTCTTGGGTTAGGTTCAAGAAGGCATTCAAGGAGCAATTTGGGAGATCGCAAATAAAAGAACTGCGGATCCTTCTCGATACGCAGGAAATGGGGGACAGGCGCCCCACGCATTTTTTTAACCATCTCAAATCTGTTGCACATGCCAAAGGAGCACAGCTCGACCAACTCGAGCCACTCATAACTGAGATATTCATGCGTGTGATGCCAGGTCAAATTAAGACCGTTCTTTTAATGTCCTCCCCATCGAAAGGGGATAAAACGGCAGAGGCGGCTGACGCCCTGGGGAAATGTAGGCCATAGGTCATTTAGCGATGTAAATAAACTCATGTATCCATTTCTCAGGTTAAGTCACCAGCCGGAGCTTCTTACAACCGGCCAGGACTCCCTCAGGATGAATCCTCCCAGGTTTCGGATCTTTTATCCGTTCTAGAGCGGATTGAATTGGATATTCGTGCCCTAAAGATGCGAACGGGTCTTCACCGAGAGCAACATCGTGAGCAGGACGGAGGAGTCAGACGTCGTTCCTCCTGCACGAAAAAGACCAAACCAATGAGGGAACTCCAGCACAAGAGGTGAGGCAAGGCAGGTTCATTTTCAACCTTCGTCTAATTCCCCCTATCCTGACAACTCTCAGGGTAGCTGCTGGTACCACTCTAATTATGGGAGCAACGCTGTCCGCTGTGTTCAGCCTTGCATTTTTTACCATGCATCAATTCATGCCCACAACTTTAACCCTCATTCTGGTCGTGATGCTCATACTACAATATTTCAACCTTCAGGCTTTTGCTGGGACCACCTCAAATTTTGTGCAAGAGCAGAAAAATGTTCAAGCCCATGCTCGTACCATCAAAATGCTCAATGTTTATCTCAACCTACCCTAACTTCACCACCTCAAATCCTACAAAGCTCTGCGGGTTCCCTTACCCAAATTTCACCTTCAGCACAGGGAACTTTAAACTGAATTTGCAAGTGATACGTGGGTCTGTCACCTCTGCAATCTCATCCCTTCATCAGGTCGATCCTCCCTTTAGCGTTCATGACCCACTCTCTGGTTTCTCCTTCCTGGTTAACACAGGCGCTCAATGCAGTGTCATTCCAGCCTCTTCAGTCTAGAAAGTTTGCACCCCTTCTGATCTGGTCCTTAAAGCTGCCAATTCATCGGACATAAGGACTTATGGGAAGGAGTATCCTCGAGCTCTCTCTCGGGTTACGTCGTGTTTTCTCATGGACCTTCATTGTTGCCGACGTCAACATGCCAATTTTGGGACTCGATTTTCTTTCCGCTCATGACCTCTTGGTAGATTCTCGGTACCGCAAGCTCGTCGACAGAACCAAGACACTAACTGTTGATGGTTCATTCTTTCATTTCACCAGCTCTCTCCTCTCTGTTCGTCTCCCTGCAACTGCTCCCCCCTTCCAGTAATTTGTGCAGAAGTTTCCAAGCTTCTGTCTGCCTCTTTCTAAAGACAGACCTACTAAGCACAAAAAGGTGCGATTCCACTCGCACATCCTTGCAACTTTCCATTGATCGCCTTAAACCCGCTTTCATAGAAGCCGTTCATCTGGAACAGCCACTACCTTTCTCTTCCCCTAATATAGGTATAGTGGTTATCCCAGCCTCCCTTCCGCACCCAACTATTCCTTCAACACTTTTCAACCAACTAACTACACTTCCGAACCCTTCCTCGGCTCTTTCAAATCAAATCGCGACTCTTCCTCCCACCTCTTTAGTCGCGAGCCCTCAGCCAACCATCTCTACACCCTCCAATTCTTCTTCCCAACTGCTGCCGCCTCACTTTTTGTTGTAGGACCACTCGACAGCAGCTGGAGAACATCAAGCGACCAACGCGCAACTCCTCACCGTCGCCTTTTCGGGAAGTCCAGAACAATCGTCACCCGACGCTCCGGTCCTCGCTCGCGACAATCACCCGCATCAATCGAGTGGCACTTGTAATCGCCACCTGACCCACAATCCAAGTCAGCCAATTACACAATAACTCGTTCTGGACACGTTGTAAGGAGGCTTCGCCGCTATATAGTCTAAGATTTTATGTAAACATCTTGTGCGAGCTTTTCACTCGGTGGAGCAGTATTATAGCGGTCTATACCCCTACAAGTGGAAATATTTAATCATAACAGTATATATATATATATATATATATATATATATATATATATATATATATATATATATAGTTTCAAGAAGGGTTGGTAACCATAACTTAAATCGCGTGATTGGTACGCCCGATCTCTAATGCGTTTTAAAATCAAACATTAGATTCATTCACTTTGCTGCTCGGCTCATCGGAATCAGGTCTGTAATATTTGAATAGTAATTTTTAGCTAAATATGTCTCGAAAGAATCGCGAATTAATGCGTGGTTCTTCTCTCATTTACAGACCCCCCCAACTCCGTTGTAATCTATTTATGAATCCAATTTAATCCATACAATCTATTTATACATATAAATCTATATTAATCATACATTTATATTTACTCATTTAACATTCAACTATAATCTAATTAATATTTGTCAATCTAATTATCAATCATCATATGTGTACTCTAATTCTTATTAACTCGTGCAAAGTTAATTCGACCGCGTAAAATTCAATCCAATCATAAAATATAATGTCACTTTTTAATCATAACTGTTCATTCCATAATATATATTTTTCGTATCTCTTTGTTTTAATACACGTATTCCCACGACGTTGCCGATTTAGGCCTAAGGAAATTTCGTCTGCAAATTCAGACTTCCCGTTAGCAATTAACTTCATCCCTTGTATAACAAAAATATAGGTTTGGGGGTTTATTGTGACCAGAGCTATCTAGTGTATTGGCGCAATAACCACCTAACAACCTATACGCGCACACACAAAACTCGTTTCAAACCCTTTCCTGCTGGTGCCAAATACCATTACTACCGTTACTTATGAACATTCGACCCAAAAGGAACCCCTAATGCTTTTAACTAATGAATGTTATTCTGATATTTAAGAGGGCTTCATTATCCGGTGGAAGGGGAGGGGGGGCTTCCAAATGAAAGGGGCGTTGTTGTTGTTTGCATTAGAGTGAGTCGTCCATACTTTTTAAAAGAAAAGGAAATTGGTCGCGGTTTTACAAAAGATTTGCACCTACAGTTTAACGTAGGATCCGAATCATGTATATCTACAGCAGAGGTGCGCACACTTAGGCCTGCGGGTAGCAACGCGGCCCGTTTCATTTCATAATTTGACAAAATATTCAAAAATTATAATTATTGATCGTTTTGCTCAAGTCTCACCCTATACGATAATTCTATCAAATTTTGAAACAATTTTTGAAATTTTAATGGTTTGCGTTCCTCAACAAACACTTTATATATATATATATATATATATATATATATATATATAGGCCTTGTTTTATATTTTCGGTCATTTTTAAGTTTGGCAATATTGCATATTGCGTCAATAATTAATTAATTGTAAATTGTGGTTTGGATTCTATGTGAAGCTGTAAGTCCCGACTCTGATATAAGTCTGGAAACAGTTTCAAAAGAGGTGCAAAGCTATGCAAAAAAAAAAAAATACCCTTAGTTATTAATATGTAGCTATATCTATGACTATGTAGTATATGCAAACAAATGCACAAAGGTAATTGCAATTAACTTGCGAGGAATTACGAGGGGCGGTCAATAAGTTTTGCGAATCGGTAGGGCAAAACAGAGGAAGGGGGATGGCTGTTTGTGGGGCTGTTAGGACAGGTTATGACAAGTCAGGACCTGCAACCGCACGCTCCTGCCTCGTCTATTTAAGAAGCAGTATCTGATCGCAGATCGCCAGTCACAAATTTTTCAACAATGGACAAGGTTGAGCACCGCGCAGTGATCAAATTTTTGACCAAGGAATGCAAGAATGCAAAAAGAGATCCATGAACGCATGGTTGTAGTGTATACCGACACCACCCCTTCCTATGCAACCATTGCTCGCTGGAATAGGGAGTTCCGGTAAGAAAAAAAGCTGCTGAACAAGGGAAGGGCAGCAGATTACAAACCACGTTCCAGCTACACGGTAGTTGCCAAGTCATCCCCAACGCAACAACCTGCTCCACAACATATCTAGCCACAGATCAAAATTTAACTCACAGACTCAACACCACCCAGGATGCTTGCCAGCATTTTACATGCTCATGCAATGGACCTGTCATGCCCAGGAACATTCAACACCGAGATGATCAGGGGGCTGGCTGTAAAAGGACTGAAACTCATAAAGTTCCCAGACAACCCGCAGTCAGCAAAGGGTCTCTTGGCAACCAAAACACAGGACGTGCCAACAGAACCCACCTTATTAGTTCCCCAAACGGAAGAGGAAAATGAGGAGCAGGACTGCCAAGAACTTACAGAACCCGAGGAGATTGTGTCTACCTCCTCCAAAACCGAACATTTGAAAACCAATAAAGAATCCAGAAAACGACGGGAAGTGAGCCCAAGTGCGCCCACCCAATCAGTTGCACCAAACAAGTACAAGCTCGATGATATATAAATCAACCTCACCATCGCGTTAAACTCGCATACTACCCAGACAAAGAATATATCTCTAGATGAGGTGGTTACAGGAGTACGAAGAGGCCATTTTAAATAGTCCTACTACTCAAACGTAGACGAAGCGTCGGTCAAGGCTGATCTGGCAGAGAAAAAGCTCAGGCTGTACGACAGCTGCTTCAAGCTCTACGAGCCTTCCCTCTACAAAAAGCTTCACTCTGGTAGGCCTTATAGCTCCCCACACTACCAGAAGCCCACTAGCCGAGTGAAGAAACAAGATGGTTGCTAGAAGTAGACTAATTATTCTAACGCACAGCGGGCAGGGTTGGCAGGTGAATAAGCATAAACTGTGCAACATCTACCGAGAATTGGACCCAGAAATTCAGCTGCTGTCGGAAACTGGCATCAGCGATGATGAGAGACAGAGAATTTGTGGGTAAAACGTTATTCAAAAGAACGTTACAGGAGAGAGGTTCGGCTGAGTAATGATAACAGTCAAGAAGGATCTGCAATTCAGACCAGGAAATGCAATGGGCAAATCGTTCCTGTCAATAGTCCCGAGGTGCTCTCTAGGGAACATCGAAATGGGCGCGGGATGCCAACCTTCTCTCCGTCAGCATCTACCCATTTACGACTTGTACACCCTATTCAAAAAAGAGCGCCGAGTGCTATTCGCCGGATACCTAAACACGACGAACAAGATAGCTGGCAACACGAGAGAGGACGCTGAGAAGGGACATCTTAGAACGCATCAAGCCAGACTTCCCTTCATTCGTGTACCCAAGGTTACCCACCAAGCCTGATGTAGTTCCCACAAATACCAACTTTCCTTTCCCCCAGCTAGTCCAGCAGGGGTCATTGACGCCCAGCGATCACATCCCTATGTTGATCACAGTAGCGGCAGATCTTCCGTGTTTCATTTTCCTTCGTGGCTGTTGACTTTATTTATATATTCATATATATATATATATATATATATATATATATATATATATATATATATATATATATATATATATATATATATATATATATATTCATATATATATATATATATATATATATATATATATATATATATATATATATATATATATATATATATATAAATATATATATATATATATATATATATATATATATATATATATATATATATATATATATATATATATATATATATATACAGTAGTGTGCAAATTCGTTCGGACAGTGATGAAATAATACAATTATTTGATAACCACTCATGTGGTTAAGAATTGGTATGAAGAGCATAGGAGTGAAATTCAACACATGAAGTGGCCCCCACAATCTCCAGATGTTAATATTATTGAGCATTTGTGGTGCGTCTTAGAGCGACAATTTAGAAGCCGTAACCCTCCACCATCGTGTCTGAAACAGCTGGAGCAGGTATTGCAAGAAGAATGGCTCAAGATTCCTCTCAGTGAAGTCAGGATTTTGTATGAATCAATTCCAAGACGCATCGGCGCTGTTCAGAAAGCAAATGAGGCCCAACTCCATATTAAATAAATATTCATTGAATTTAATACGTGTCCCAATTATTTTGTCCAACCAATATATATATATATATATATATATATATATATAAAAGAAGTCAATGTATAGGAGCCAATGGTTTAATTTACGAGACTAGCTTCGGTATGTAGTTTATCATACCCTCTTCAGTCGTATACTGAGAATTCAATTGTTACAAAAGTCTATAAATTGCGTACATATCGGAAAAAAAACTCCCACAAAGAAACACAAAACGTGGGAAAAGGGTTATTAATCAGGGGGTGTGAGTCTAAGATCGTTGACTAAGCTGTTTACGATGAGGTTACAGGAATGGAGGCTGCATTTAAATTGCCCATCTGACAAATTAAAATTGGGAATTTATCCTATTAATATAGATTCTACTATTTTTATTTTATGGAAACATTTACAATTATATATGATTTGTGCCTTTGAATACTCAATTTGTTGGTTGAAATTGCTAATATGGTTAAAATACTGGATGTGGTACTGCCTCGTCTGAAATCACTTTTATGTTCATAAATTCGTTTTGTTAAGGTTCTTCCGGTCTCTCCTATGTAAAATGAGGGACAGTTTGTAGAGCCACACGGGATTAAATATACACCTGCTTCATTTGGCTGATCCATGGTCTTGGTCGAAGGGAAAGATTTAAGGATAGAAAAAGGGTATTTAAATGTGGTTAGGCCTAGGGAAATAACTTTTTTCACTCCTTTGAGGAGGGGAAAAAAAGGGAGGGATAGACACTTCGTATTACTAGATGGATATAAGAGTTAGAATGTGTTGGTTTTCGATACACAGTAAAGCTAATTTTGTCAATGACTCTAACAATTTTTGCATCAAGAAAGGATATACAATTATCTTTTTCCCACTCTACTTTAAAATTGATAGTGGGATGGAGGTCGTTAATATTTTTAAGAAAATTGTCAAACAAGTTTAAACTATTTATATGCTAAATCGATATGACATCATCTACATACCTATACCATACAAAATTATGATGGGAAATCACAGAAGGGAGTAATGATATTTCGAAATGTTCCATAAAAAGGTTACATAATATGTGCGATAAAGGATTACCCATGCTAAGACCATATTTTTGAAGGAAAAAACCCATATCGCTGATAAATACATTGTCAAGTTCAAAGTAGTCCCCATAGGCAAGAGACTACTTTACGACGTCACTGGGGGGGAATAGACGTTATCCCTACACCACGGAGTGCAATGTACTCGGAATGAAGATTACTTCATCCGGGTACAAAAAGCACGTCGAAGAAAGAATCACCGATGCCACTGCTGCAGTCAAAACTCCATACAGGTTCAGAAATTTCGTGAAAGCAATAAGAAAAAGATCTACAATGCACTTGCAAGATCAACGCTGCTATACCCATATTCCGCCCTATCGTGTGTCTCAAAGACACAAAAGAGGAAACTACAAGTGGTGCAGAATAAATGTACGTACCTAATTACAGGTACACTCAGGCGAGAAAGAACGGACAAGAAATATGCAGGAATTGGTTAATTGTGAATTGGACGATGATATCATCCAAATGATTGACCAGCACAGAAGAGGAATAAGTCGCGCCAGATTTCCAAGCTCCGCCGGGGTTTTAGCTGGTGGAGCAGAAGTGCCATGCTACACATGAGAATAGAAATGTTTTTTACCCTAAACCAAATAAAAAAACCTGACCAAGAAAATGAATACCTAATTGTGAAAACTCAGCGATTTCTACAAAATTCACCGATGTAGACCCAAATTCACCAAAGAAGACATCCATGATAAAACAAAAAACACGAATTACACTCACTACAAAATATAAAAAAAAGACAGACACTAAGAGCAACACTGAAGTAATTAATAAGGTAATTATTACCACAACATTAAATGCACATATCATACCCAAGGACATACCATATATATATATATATATATATATATATATATATATATATATATATATATATATATATATATATATATATATATATATATATATATATATATATGAGGAATTAAACCACATTCTCCGAAGACAATTTAATTCAGAACAGTTTCGGTGTATCTCACACCCTTTTCCAACTGATACTGGGCAGAAAATATAAGAGAAATGCATAAAAGCATAACACAGGATCCCCTCTTTTTTCCCCCAATCCCCTACTTGTGGCTAATCTGGATAGGGGGGTAGGCCTAAACATATTGAAGGGCTGACATTTTACTATTTTGTTTATTTGCTTTCTTATTACAGGATTAAAAGAAAATTGACCCTCAGAGAGATTTAAATCTATCTGAGGGTCAATTTTCTCTTATACATCTTCGCACCCCTACACAGGTCCCTTTCTAGAACGCAGAGCGAATTTGAGGATTGGGGAGAGACTAGTATTTGATTTCTTAATCGAGAATTACTAGTATAGTAGCTCCCCCTCCCCGGCCTCCGAGTCTGCGGGATGAGTGGAGCTAATTAAGTGGGATTGAGGAGAGCGAGCTAAGTTTTCGAAGCTAATCAGTAATATCCTTTCCTGGGTCTCCGGTTCTCAGCAGCACTTTTTCTTAAACTCTAGTAGTCGAGCAGGTGCAGTTGTAACGAAGATCAGAAGATTGTTCGGCCTTTTGAGGGTCACCAGTTATGGAAGGGGGCTTCTTATATTTATTTATTTCTTGATGCTTCTTGACGATTTTTGATGGGATGAGATGAGTTGAGACGAGTTAGCAATTGAAGTCGTTTTCTTTCCGTTTTCCTTGACATCGGTTTTCTCTTGAGTGGATTTCTTGAGTTGTTATATTTGTTTATTTCTTGACTAAAGTGGCCCCTTGAAACATTGTTTTCTTGTAAAAATTGTGGACTTTGGGGTTCGATCTTGAGTCTTTTGGATCCCGAGGCTAGCACTCTACCATTACGCTACGGCGAAGTCCGTTTTGACTTGGTAATTTAATGGGCTATTTATATTCTCGCTTTTGGAAGGAAATTTTTCTCTTATACATCTTCGCACCCCTACACAGGTCCCTTTCTAGAACGCGGAGCGAATTTGAGGATTGGGGAGAGACTAGTGTTGTATTTCTTAATCGAAGATTACTAGTAGCTCTCCCTCCCCGGCCTCCGAGTCTGCGGGATGAGTGGCGCTAATTAAGTGGGATTGAGGAGAGCGACCTAAGTTTTCGACGCTAATCAGTAATATCCTTTCCCGGGTCTCCGGTTTCCAGCAGCACTTTTTCTTAAACTCTAGTAGTCGAGCAGGTGCAGTTGTAACGAAGATCAGAAGATTGTTCGGCCTTTTGAGGGTCACCAGTTATGGGGGGGGGGGGGGCTCTTCTTATATTTATTGGTTTATCAAATCTATTATTACTTCTTGAGATGAAGATGCCCCTTCAAACATTTCTTCCATTTATCTGACTCTTGGCATTCTTGATGATTCCTACTTCTTTAAGTTGGCTGGGTTAGTACTTGATCTTCGTAATTCTTTTCTTTTTTTGATGTATCTTCATATTATACTAGTATTATACTAGCATTTATCTTGATGTGATGATTCCTTCCAAATTCTTGATCATCTTGATTATCTCTTCTATTTAACGACGATGTAATGTTTCCTTCCAATTCTGATGACTTTTTGATGCTTCTGGTGGGATGAGATGAGTTGGCCCTTGAAGTCGTTTTCTTCCCGTCTTCCTTGACAGCGGTTTTCTCTTTAGTTGATTTCTTGAGTTGTCCTTAAAGCGTTTTTCGTGGTCTCCGTTTTCTTCGAGAATTTTCTTTTGTAAAAATTGTGGACTTTGCGGTTTGATCTTGGGCCTTTTGAATCCCGAGGCTAGCACTCTACCATTACGCTACGGGGAAGTCCGTTTTGACTTGGTAATTTAATGGGCTATTTATATTCTCGCTTTTGGAAGGAAGTTTTTCTCATATACATCTTCGCACCCCTCCAGTCTCTTGGAGTTCGCTCGTTGGAGGGAGACTCCTGTTCTTCGTGATGCAAATACTTGTTTTCTCGGTCTTGTAGTATATAATTAGATTAATATCCGTATTAGGGTCGGTTGGAGTCAGGTTACGATGAAGAATGGCTTTGAGAGCCTTTTCGTCTTCACGGTAGCCGGTGTTCATATTAGCCTTGTAACAAAGGTTGATATTACTCTTCTTCGGAGTAGAACTGACGCCAGGGCCAAGTTCATTTTCTCTTTCATGGTGGCGTCGATGGATTCTTGTGGGTAGTTGTTGTTAACGAGAGCTCGAGAAACCCTCTTAAGTTCGTGATTAACAGCCGTCCACGAGGATGAAGGAGAAATTGCCCTGTTAACTAAAGCATTGATGACTGATCTCTTGTCACGTTCATGACACTCAGAAACGGAAGATTAAGGATCCCTTCCCTTCCTTGATATCCTCATAAGTGGCCAGGAGTCAAAATTTGTGACCCAAGTATACGCTAAGGCCACGAACTTGGGCTTCTGCTTAAACGGTTCTTTTGAGGGCGAGTGGGGGGTAGGGGGGGAGCGTAACCCCCCTATATAGCAACCCATAGTGCGGCTCGAAATCGGCTTCCAGTAACCAAACACAATAAAACATTAGGTAAAACTGAAGTACAGTAAAACGACACTTAATGAGACAGTTAGGTGAAACATATTGGGAAATGGGCGAAATATTATGGGAACGCGAGCGGGAAGGCTCTCGGTGTATGGATCTTCATGTTTACCATTTATAATTTTACATTTGTTTAATTTAATTCAAAATACACAAAAAAAAATTCCATTTTAAATCTTGTTGAGTGTACCTCCTTTTAATCTCTAAAAGGCTGATAAATTTGGTAATAATGTATATTAGAGATGTTCGTTGGTTGAGCTTTATTTTCTTTAGTTACCCTTTTATAATTTTAGTTTTAAAAATAAATATTATAATTTTGACAAAATCTTAAAAATATTAAATAATAATTAGAAACTTTAATAAAACTATAATTACTTTTTACAAATTAATTATTTAAATATATTACAAGGTGTATTCCGAACTATGTTTTTCGCTCGTCATAATTAATCATCATCATCAACCAACCTCAGTACACAATGTATTCATTGTTGTGTGTTGGCATGTTTTGGTATGCGAAAGCATCTAATTTTATTCTTAATTTAACATTTAATTTATTTTTATTTTAAAGCTTAATCTAAATGTATGTATGACCCATTCCTCTCACAGCCACCAGCGTGGTTGGTGTAACATCAAATCCACCTGCTGCAAATAGGTAAAAACTGGTTATTTAATTGCACCTCTTTAAGTCTCGCACGTTTTTTTCCGCGCCTGTGTAGACCCGATAAAGGGTGCAAGAAGGCGTTCAACTTTCTTTAAAAAAAACAAGAATCTCTCAGGCACTTAATAGGGATTTTTGCATGGTTCTGTTCAAGGTCACGGCCTTCATACAGCGCCTTTCTTCCAATTAAGGACAGGCTTAAGCTCATTTCCTCTTTTTACTCTTCTCGATTCAACCTCTCGCTTCATTTTCACCTTCCTCACGCAGGGGAGGGAGGTGTGATACCCCTGGTACGACTGTAACCCAGAGTAGGGGCCCGCCCTTCCGATCTCAGTACCCCGAAAGAAGGTGGTGCTCCATCGGGTCATCTTTTGTATCAATTCTAAAACTCCCACTGCCTATTTAATTGAGCTATTAAAATAGAGTATATTGAGTAATAATTGAAACTAAGAGGGGTGGTCAATAAGTTGTGCGAATAGGTAGGACAAAACAGAGGAAGGGGGATGGCTGTTTGTGGGGGTGTTAGGACAGGTTATGACAAGTCAGGACCTGCAGCCGCACGCTCCTGCCTCGTCTATGTAAGAAGCAGTAGCTGATCGCAGATCGTCAGTCACAAATATTTCAACAATGGAGAAGGTTGAGCACCGCGCAGTGATCAAATTTTTGACCAAGGAAGGCAAGAATGCAAAAGAGATCCATGAACGCATGATTGCAGTGTACAGCGACACCGCCCCTTCCTATGCAACCATTGCTCGCTGGAATAGGGAGTTCCGCCATGGTCGTGAGTCCCTTGAAGATGACCCCCGCACAGGACGCCCGTTAGACGTGACCAACGAGGACAATGTGGCCCGTGTGCAGAGGATGATCCTCGAAAATCGACGGCTGAAGGTGGAATAAATCGAGCGAGAACTTGGAATATCACATGGAAGTATTATCAACATCATCCACGACAATTTGACCATGACCAAGGTCTCTGCCCGTTGGGTCCCTAGAAACCTCACGCCCCATGATCGACTTCAACGTCGTCAAAGTCCACAAGGCCAGAGTTGCACAAGCTGCCCTGCGCGAGTGCGGATTTGAGGAGCTCAACCATTCCCCCTACAGGCCAGATCTGGCCCCTAGCGACTACTTCTTATTCCGCTAGCTCAAGGCTGCACTGCGTGGATGCCGGTTTGGGGACGATGAAGATGTCCAGCTCGCCGTCCAGGAGTGGATTGAACAGCAGTCGGCAGATTTCTGGTTGTCGGGAATTCGAATCCTCAGGGACAAGTGGCGCAAGTGCATTGAAGTCGAGGGTAGTTATATCGAAAAATAATTAAACACTTTTCTTCATATCTCGTTTCCTTATATCCGAATTGCAAAACTTATTGACCGCCCCTCGTATATTTAAGTTGTCAAATGAAATGATTTGTTTAAATGAATTAATGAAACAATTTAAAGTGGTCTATTGAAGGACCTACTGATGCGATCTTATTAATCAGTCCAACTGAAGTGTTCACTGAACCATTCTACTGAAGAGTTCACTGAAGCATTCTACTGAAGAGTTCACCGAAGCATTGTACTAAAGAGTTTATTGTGGCATTCTACTGAAGAGTTCATTGAAGCATTCTACTGAAGAGTTCATTGAAGCATTCTACTGAAGAGTTCACCGAAGCATTCTACTGAAGAGTTCACCGAAGCATTCTACTAAAGAATTCATTGAGGCATTCTACTGAAGAGTTCATTGAAGCATTCTACTGAAGAGTTTACCGAAGCATTCTACTAAAGAGTTCATTGAAGCATTCTACTGAAGATTTTATTGAGGCATTCTACTGAAGAGTTCACCGAAGCATTCTACTGAAGAGTTCACCAAAGCATTCTACTAAAGAATTCCTTGAGGCATTCTACTGAAGAGTTCATTGAAGCATTCTACTGAAGAGTTTACCGAAGCATTCTACTAAAGAGTTCATTGAAGCATTCTACTGAAGAGTTCACTGAAGCATGTATTATACTAAAAAGTTCATTGAAGCATTCTACTGAAGAGTTCACTGAAGCATGCATTCTACTAGAGTTCATTGAAGCCATCTACTGAAGAGCTCATTAAAGCATTCTACTGAAGAATTCATTGAAGCATTCTACTGAAGAGTTCATTGAAGCATTCTACTAAAGAGTTCACCGAAGCATTCTACTGAAGAGTTCATTGATGCATTCTACTGAAGAGTTCACTGAAGTATTATACTAAAGTGTTCATTGAGGCATTCCACTAAAGAGTTCACTGAAGCATGCATTCTACTAAAGAGTTCATTGAAGCATTCTACTGAAGAGTTCATTGAAGCATTCGACTGAAGAGTTCACGGAAGCATTCTACTGAAGAGTTCACTGCAGCATGCATTCTACTAAAGACTTCATTGAAGCATTCTACTGAAGAGTTCATTGAAGCATTCTAATGAAGAGTTCATTGAGGTATTCTAATGGAGAGTTCACTGAAGCATGCATTCTACTAAAGAGTTCATTGAAGCATTCTACTGAAGAGTTTATTGAAGCATTCTACTGAAGAGTTCACCAAAGCATTCTACTAAAGTGTTCATTGAGGCATTCTACTAAAGAGTTCACTGAAGCATGCATTCTACTAAAGAGTTCATTGAGGCATTCTACTGAAGAGTTCACTGAAGCATTCTACTAAAGAGATGATTAAAGCATTCTACTGAAGACTTCATTGAAGCATTCTACTAAAGAGTTCGCCGAAGCCTTCTACTGAAGAGTTTATTGAAGCATTCTACTGAAGAGTTCATTGAAGTATTCTAATGAAGAGTTCACTGAAGCATGCATTCTACTAAATAGTTCATTGAAGCATTCTACTGATGAGTTCACTGAAGCATGCATTCTACTGAAGAGTTCTTTGAAGCATTCTACTGAAGAGTTCATTGAAGCATTCTACTGAAGAGTTCATTGAGGTACTCTAATGAAGAGTTCACTGAAGCATGCATTCTACTAAAGAGTTCATTGAAGCATTCTACTGATGAGTTCACTGAAGCATGCATTCTACTGAAGAGTTCTTTGAAGCATTCTACTGAAGAGTTCATTGAAACATTCTACTGAAGAGTTCACCGAGCATTCTACTGAAGAGTTCATTGAGGCATTCTACTGAAGAGTTCACCGAAGTATTCTACTAAAGTGTTCATTGAGGCATTCTACTGAAGAGTTCACTGAAGCATGCATTCTACTAAAGAGTTCATTGAAGCATTCTACTGAAGAGTTCATTGAAGCATTCTACTGAAGAGTTTACTGGAGCATGCATTCTACTAAAGAGTTCATTGAAGCATTCTACTGAAGAGTTCATTGAAGCATTCTACTGAAGACTTCATTGAAGCATTCTACTGAAGAGGTCTATCAATGGGGCGATATTGCAATATTCATACCCTTAGAGCTTTCACATCTTTTATTTTTCCCAACCCATGTGTACTTATGCACATCTTTGTGATGAAAGAATATGTTTGCTACAAAGGTTTCTTTCAGCACATAATCTGGCCACCACCTTTCCATTTTAATGATCTCCGGGAGTAGCAAAAGCTCTAATTTCTTCATCTTTCATATCTCCTACAACCAACCACCGATACCCATTCCACCCACCACTCGTCCCAAGTCATTCCAGAACTTTTATCAACTTCACCCCTATTCATACAAGGTCCATGCACTACAACCAGCCAAAGCTCAATTTGACCCACATAATTCTCGAACTCACACAATCACACCATTATACCATTCATCAATCTGAAGTACTGCCAAACCCTTTTTACTCCTACCACACTAATCCACCCCAGATCAAAAAGACATTCGCTCCATCCTACACAAACTCTTCATTCCCTTTCATGTTCGTCTCACATACATCAAACATCTGTAATCTCCCTGTTTAAAATTCATTGGATACCGCTCACCTCTTCGCTATTTTAGATATATCCCTCACATTCCACATATTGACACGGATTAACCAGCATAATTGCGGTTTTCCAGGGCAGTGACACTTATTTGTGCTTAGTCGTTTTTTTTATGACACGCGCCCGAGGGCGGTATGGATATTCGTTCTGTCACACATATGGACTTGTTTACTAAAAGTGGAATAAGTTCCGAGAGCAAAGATAGCAGCGTGGTTCTGACCTATGCCACCTAGGACAGTTGAATAGGTAGGCCATTTAATCTTAACTTTATTAGTCTCCTCCAACTCCCTATGATTGCAGCTCTATTGTTTACGTTTCATCAATCTCACATCCATGACGCATCCGGTTGAACACAAGTGTAAATGAAAGAGACTGTTTTCCAATTCCCTATCACTCACCCGGCCCCCTTCCAATATCCTTGGGAAAAAGTGAATGTGTTGGAACAAGGTGTTGGGAGTTTATGCTGTAGATACATTTTTTTATGCAGTCTGTCGATGGGGTTCTTTTTTCTTAGAGCGAGGATTAGTCAGCCATCATCTGCAATTCCCTCCAGAACTCTCAATATGGCCAGGTAAAAAAGCTCTCTAAATCGAGAAGGTAAGCCAGTCTCCAATCATGGGCAAACGTTTTGAGATTACTATATTTTTTACATATGAGAAAATCACTAGAATTAATCAAGCTGTATTTTGTTTTATACGTTTGACTTCTATTTATCAGCCGAGAGTTTGATTACCGGCCACAAATTCTCTAGTGTCTTCAAATCTGGCCAATTCCCGGGTCAAGGTCCCAAAACTTCGATGTTATTTTCAGCCCAAACTTTGTTATTGCTTTTGCTTTGTGGCAAGGTTCGTCAACATGCTGCAAAATTCTGTTACCATCCCCAAATTGGTCCTGAACTGTTAGGAAAAGATGATGATGAAGAACAATTTGGTACAATTTTGGCGCATGGCAGAGTTCTTAGGCAAAATTGTTAGTGCTCCAGTTCCTCCATATGAGAAGCAGCCCCAGACATGGAGAGTATCCGCATGCTTCATCTTGGGTACGATCTCGACGAGAGATCTTCCAGAAGCTACAAACAAGCGGAAGGGAGCTTCATTAGAAATTATTACTTTGCCCCAGTCTTCAACAGTCCATTCCTTATATATATTCATTATAAAAGTGAGGTCTATCAGTAAGGTTCTTCTTGGTGAAATGAAGCTTCTTTGCAGCCCTTCTCTACTTGAGACCTTTGTCGAAAAATCTCCACCTCACTGTGCGAGATGAAGCATTCACATTCACATCTGTTTCTTTCCATTTGTGAGCAAGTTTGGCGATTGGAGGCAACCCGTTCCTTGAGCAGGGACCTTACCAAGTCGCGATTTTGGCGTCCATTTGAAGCTCTTGAGCACCCATAGAACTTCTGTACAGGAGTGTAAAGAGTTTTTTTAAAGTCATTAATTATCCTAAAAATGGTGTTCTTGATGCAATACCCTTAGCAACTATCTCCTTGTATTTCCGGTCACTTTTGTACAGAGCAACAATGATTGCAAGCAGTGGCGTAGCTAGGATTCCGTTGAAGGGTGGGGGGCATGTGAACCGCGGAGCCTGTGGCGGGGAGTCCAGGGAAGCCTCCCCCGAAAAATTTTTAAAATTCGATGTCGTTTTCTTCTCATCTGGTCATATCTCAGAATGACAATCCTTATTTTTCAGGCTGCAGAATGACACGTCATACATTCAAATCATTCAAATCATCAATTGGCGTAGAAGGGGGGGACATATTAACCTAGCCACTGAACAGGCGAGCGCGTGACTAGATAAGGGCCTAGAATTTCTTTTAAAACTAGATTACCGAAGAAGCGAACTGGAGGCATTTTCGAATCAAAATCATACTGGAATTGTTTCCTATGAAATTTCACAGCAAAATGATAAATTTAATCCGGAAATATTATACAAGCACAAAATTCTATTATAGTATATGGTTATTAATGTGATTTAATTTCTGTAAATAAATCAGCCTAAATAGCGTTTCGAAAACCATAACCATAAATTTGTTTGATCGAAGTTGTCTGCTGATAGTTTTAGGCCTAAGGCGACAGCGAAATAAATTTTGAAATAATGAACTGGGCTTTAAGAAAGACAATTAGGCAAATATAAATATATTCATAGAATCAACGAATGTACAATGAGATAAGTAGGTTAGGTATACAATGTAAGATATTTTAACATATGATTTACAGTAAGAAGATGCGAAGAGAATTGAAGTATGTGAAATTAATATGGTGGAATAATATGGTGAATGATAGTGAAATAATAATAAAGTTAATAATAGAGTGACTATGATGGACCGTGAATTAGAGGCTGCAATTAGAAGTAAATATAATTAGGATCTACTCTCGCATGGTCGTTTGCAAAGAATGTGAGAGTGGAATTAACTAAGTATGGTTTGTTTGGAGGTAAATGACTAATTGTAGAAGGAATGATTACCGACCTTTATACGAAGAAAGCTGCGAGTCGACTAGGAAGGAATAGTGTGCTATTCGGTCGAGCTGGAAGTGTGTTTGTTTGTTTGTGTGTGAAATTTTAAGAGATGTTGTTTGGAACAGTATTACGTTAAATGAATTGACAAGTAAAATAAATTAATTAATTAATTATTAAGTGTAAACATAAAATGATTTACTTTACAAAAGTTAAGTAAAATAATTGAAAGATTAAATTGGCAAAGTTAAAGTAAAATAATTGAATGATTAAATTAACAAAGTTAAAGTAAAATAATTGAATGATTAAATTGACAAAGTTAAAGGAATGCATAATATGAATTTTACATATTAATTGATGTATATACATATTTAAGTTTCCCAGGAGGTTTTTATTATATAAATGCCCAGATGCATTGCTATACTATGAACGTTCGTTAAAAATTGAGAACATTGTATATAGGTTAGTCTTTCAAATGAAACATAATTCTTCATCAACAAACTAAGCTTTTTCATGAACTACAACAAAGCACAGATTGAAAAAATGCTTTCGAACCATTAAAATCTAGTAAGATAGATTCGGCAGCACTATTCCGGTACTGCATCTAGAAATCATACATTAATAGTAATGTATATCCAAACATAATATGAGTGTTGAAGGGAGAAGACATGGAGCAAAGCTTATGTGAGCCCTTACTCCTGGAGTTGGGATGATTTTAGTATCATTTTAGTCACCTAAATACATATCAAATATATCAAATAAAATATATCTGAAATTGATAAAATCTTATCTACGGTCAGTTTCTTTGCGGTCTTTTAATTTCACCACGAGTGAGCGGTGTTTTTTTCACACTTGTATCAGTTGAAAACCAGTCGACGGTTGGTTCGGCTGAATTCATCAATAACTTCACTATGGACTAGTGGAATATACAGATGGGCTAGACTAGGGGCGGGCAACCCTTGGCACACGTGTCGAATGTGGCACGCCGATGACTTATTTCTGGTACGCGAAAGCGCAGGTTACCGATTTCTTTTAAAAGAGGTTTTTAAGAAGGATATAGAATGATGAGAAATTCTGATACTTTCTAAACACAAAGAGGTACATCGATGATCTCCCGAAAGATGACATAACAGACCACCAATGTCTTCAAAAGCTGTTTGTAAAAATTATTGAGGCAAGTGTTGGGCAGTTCTTTGCAAGATTTGCTAGGTTTAGAGAACTGGAAGAGACGGCAAAATTCATTAAGTTTCCAGACAGTATCAAACTGGATGAACTAAACTTGCAAATGTTTTCATTGGATAGACATGGATGATTTGAAATGCACTTGATTGAATTTCAAAGTAGCTCAATTTGGAAACCAAAAAATTTGTTGATCCTAGAGTTGACTTAGAAAATAGTGAAAAAGGAGCGATTAAAGACGCGAGTAACAGAGAGAAATGCGGAAAACGAAGTATTAAGGATTTAGAATACTATTCCAGAAAATTATCTGTTTAAAGAACCTTGCAACAGCATTACTATCCATGTTTCGTCTACATATGCTTATGAATCTTTGTTGTCAGGGATGATCTTTGTTGAGTTTCGTAAGAGGAGTAACCTGATGGATGAAACTAGTAGTGCATGCATATCTCTCAAGGTTACTAAATATAAACCCGATATAAAATCTGTCATCAGTGATACAGCAGCAGAAATCCTGCTGAAAAATAATATATAGAAGAGTCAACAAGTTTTCTGACTCTAGTTTAATCTGATGTTTTCTATTGAAAGTGGTTGTTTGAATGTACTTTTGAAGGTAAATAAATATATTTTCTTTTTTTATGCATCAGTTGGAAAGGATTTAAAATAAGCAAAAGATTATCTGTTAGAAACATTTTACTGCGATTTAGTAATACAAAGGTATAACTGGGAAAAAATAATAACTGATTAATCGAAAAAAATATCAATGTTAATTTTTTGTGTTGATGTTAATAATAGTTGTTAAATTGTGTGAATAGGTATGGCAGTTATAGTTATACTTAGAGGCGAATGAAAAAATCCACACAAAGAACCTTTTCGTAAAGCCTGTAATAATATTTTTCATTCAGTCAGGTTTACATAATTTACATAACGACTTACAATACTGTGTCTTTACTGCTATTGGGTGATTCTTTATTATTTAAAAAAAGTTCTTCAAATGCTTAAGAGATATCAAATAATATGTTCTCCCAAAAATTTGGTTGGCACGTGAAAAAAAATTGCGTTAGATATTTGGCCGATTTTGGCACGCACTCTCAAAAAGGTTGCCCATCCCTGGGCTAGACCATTCAGTCACTCTTCGTGCATGGTGGATCGTAGATAAGATTTTATCGATTTCAGGTCACTAAATGAGCGTTTACCTGTCGCAGTGGTCACCGGAAAGGTTGCGAAAATTCGCAAAAGGGTTTCAATCATGGGATAAGTACCGAGAGTCGCCGTAACCACCATAACATCCACTACTCATTTTGATGGTGTACATTTCGTGGTCGCATGCCGCGCCCAGTACGCCTCCCAGCGCGGTAATTCAGCGTTCAGGCACTTTGTTTTTCCTGGAAGGAATTAGTGGTACAAATGGACCTCTGCGTCTGCCTGCCAGTCGTTCTTGTCGTGCAGATTTCTTCACCAAACAATTCTTGCGCACGCATGAAAATGTCCCTGAAGACTTGTTCGTCTAATCGCATTTCTCTCAGTACTTTCACACAGTCCTAGACACTGTCCACTGCGTTATGGATGTCCTGGGCTTTGGCCCGAAGCTTAACTGAAAGTGGCTTTGTGATCTCCAGAACCGATTAGAGTACCTATAGGGCAACCGAGAATTCACCATTGTCTATGACGCAAGGGAATAGTAGCGCCTTACCGGCGCAATCTGCGCGTGGCCATAGGCTAATTTTGTATAGCGACACTTTGATGGCGGGTAGTAGTTATTTGAATATGCGAACTACTTCCTGCCGCTCCACCAACCTCGTGGTGCAGTAGAGTTTCAGACGCGAATGGGCGGCTTCTTTACACTCTTCCTTGATCGCTTCTTCAAGAATCAGCAATCTTTTATTTGAGTCAGAGAAAAAAAAACTCAATCTGATTCATCAGTGTCACTGCCTTTCCAATAGCTGGTACATCGCCCGCCTTCATCAAACATGATTGAGTTAATGGGACACGCAATGCGTGTAGCTGGCTAACGTGCATTCTTCACGCAGGTAATTTTGCACACCATTTTTGCTGCCCGACATATCCGGGTCTCCGTCGTACCCCTGTTCAAAAATATTTCTAATGTCAACTCCAGAATCTTTCAGAATCTGTAGAAGTTGTTTAGCCAACCCTGCACCAGTCAGATCATGGGCCTCAGCAATGCCGAGAAACCGCTCACAAATTTGGCCGCCTCGGATGTACCGTAAACATACTGTTAACTCTTCTTCTCTCGAGACATATGTGATCTCTTTCGCCAAAAGAGACAAGAATCTGGCTTATTTTGTTTCTTCAATGATTGATTTTTGAATCAGTGTTCCAATGGCTGATATCAGGTTATTCTGAACTTGAGGGGAAATGTATGTGGCATTCCTACTTATGGTGGTTAATTGTTCCGGTAACCGCCATTAGCTGTAAAGTCACTCTCATATTGCCTTATCCGTAATCTATATCGGTGCTGGCTCATGCGGGAGGGAGCAACAGGGTTCCAGAATTGCGATGACCCCGAAGCGGTAGACATAGTCTACCCAGAAACTCTATAGATAAGAGTATCTGCAGTAAAGCAGCTCGGTTTTGGTTACGCTGCTTGGCATCTGCGGTGTTCAGCTGCTGCGCTATGTCTCTAGTCTTCATCGTCGTTTTGAAAGCTTCTGTTCACGTGACACTGTCTTCATGGAACCTGGTCGCTAGATGCGCTGACAAATAGCCATCTTTGCTGGTTAGGTGAGCAAACTTCTCTAGGAGTGTTCTGACCAGGTGATTCAATTGGTTTCCTCGGATTGCCTCAGGGTCGAAAAACTTGCATGGGCGACAGAATAGCCCACGTTTCTATACAGAATAGGAGAAGACGCTATATTGTCCGATTAGATGTTGTGGTCCGAGATATTTACGTCTAGTTCTGACTCCATCTTGACGCTCGCTGTAAGGCCACTGAGAACATAATGGCGCAGACCAAGGTGTGGTGAGTACGTGCAGTTTCTCTGCATCAGTGAGCTCCAACCAGTTGATAACTTCTAAGTCATCTTTACTGGAGTTGCTACTAGGTAACGTAGATGTAGACGGTGTTAACGTCGGTGAAGAAGATGAGGATTCCTGTGTCTGGGCTTGCAGTTGGACGTCTGGAAGTTCCGGAGGTGACTCTGGTAAAGCCTTTCGTTTAACTGCGGTCGCAGGCTCACGGCGCGTAAGGTAATCGACGATACTTCTCTTCATCTCGACTTCCTGGACCTGACCTGAAATGAAAGAAAATAAAAATAAGATAAATAAAAAACAGGCGCTGACTGTAGAATATTAGAAAAAGAACCCTATATGCTGAAACATTTTAGTATATTATTTAGTATAGAATAAAAATCATACTGAAATAGTTCCCCCCAAAAAATTGAAAAAAATCTCCATGTCCTGAGGGGTGGAGGAGGGCATGGTCCAATGCCCCCACCCATAAATACGCCACTGGTTGCGAGTTTATCTTTGGAAATAACCATTTCTGTAATTGAAATATATTCAAACAATTTTTCTAAAAAAAGTATTATGAAATAGATTAGAATTACATAACATAATTCCCTTAAACCATATTCGTTATCATTTTACCCTTTTGATCAAATAGCAAAGTTCTAGACTGAAACTCATTTTCCACAGAAACAGGAGCAGATCACGATTTTTGATTCAGCGAATGAATGCCGTTTTCTTTTTTTTCATTCGTTTCTGAAATTTACGCGATAAAAATAATTACAGAAGGTTTAAAGTTTGCTGGTTTTAGTCCTCATATCAAGCTAAATTGCTTCTCCGGCGGACATCAGCCAGGGCAAGCCCCAACTCCTCACCGTGATGCCCAGTCACGGCGGTAACTTCCCTGGGAGGTAGTGTCAGTAGTGTCAGTTTAAAAAAGAATCCGGACGGAGTCACTGGGACTCATCACAGATTTCGCATAAGATACATGCATAAAAAAAAGTAAGAGACGTAATGCACATGGCAGACTTATATGTGCACTGATAATTTAACAATAAGACAGAAATATAGTTTTAATATAAAAATTACTCACTTCATTTATACATGAACTCCAGTCATCTTAGTTTGAAGAAGGAGCTGTCGTGCATCTCCTTCTTCTTGTCCAAGTCGTTCAAAATGCTTTTCCCAAATGGCTTATTTTTCATATCAAGCACTATGTATTCTCCATTTCTAAGTTAAGGGTAAAAATAAAGCAGCCCTGCAAAACACAACAGATCTTTACACACAGACACGCAAAATAACAGCAATCAAATAAAGACAGCGGCGTGCACAACAAACATTATCCAGAGACCGATCTGACTGTCTACTGTACTGTACTTTTGACAAGCGATACCAGTTAGTCTTTTACACCTACCAGGCTCGTTCGTATTAGCCCGAGTTGCTGGATAATTTTTCGTTCCTTTAAGAATATTGTAGAACGAAAACCTTTCATAGATTGGAATTTAAATCTTAATCTCTATAGAAATCCATTGTTTCAAGAAAACATTGAATTTTAATGACTTTTAAATTTTACGATTATAGATAACAACTCGGGCTGTAACTTCTGAGCCCGAGTCAAGCGCATGTGAACGATGTCAAAAGAACGTCTACTACGAATGATATTTTTTGACACATGGCACCTCTAAGACGACCGCTACCATCCTCTGGCGATGAGCGTCGTGGTCATATAAGCAATGTGCGCTTAATGACACAGATTCAAATCCAACTTCTTTATTTATTTTCATATAACGGTTACAATAGTTTGCCCTATCTTTCCGTTCTCTACATCTCTCATTTTCCTTCTTAAGCTTTTATTGGTTCATGTAATATTCTCCTTAGGGTTTTTCAGGGTTGTGTTACCAATTTTCCATTTCCTTGGGCCTTTAAATATATATATATATATATATATATATATATATATATATATATATATATATATATGTATATATATATATATATATATATATATATATATATATATATATATATATATATATATATATATATATATATATATATAATGCGCCGGTGGCTTTGCAGGTTTACCCTCTCTTAATTTTCAGGCGCATTTTAGGTTATTTATCCACATCTGTTCTTCATTTTTGGGTGGTCATAAGGCGAAATGCGGCAAAATCGGGGCGTTTTGTGCTTTGAGTTGTTTGTACTACGAGTTAATTAAAAATATCGGAGGTGGAACCGCATACTAAAAAGGGGGTATGCGGGGACGAAGCTTCCTCTATTGTTAGAGGGATACAAAAGGTTTGTATAGTTTCACAAACTGGTAATTTGAAAATTGTAAGTTAGGTTTGGCTAACTCAGGTGATTTTTTCTTGAACTATTTTTTGTTTTGTTCAAATATGTTCTTCATTATTGGGATCGTAAGACGAAGTGCGGCAAAATGAGGTTGATTCCGATTTCGACTGAATCGGAATTAAGCTGATTTCTAGCATTTCGCTTTAAGACCACAAAAACAAACACAAATTTGAACTGACCGGAGGGGAAGGGAGCAGGGCTTGGTGATCTATTCTATCTCACCTTCCACACCTTTTCTACTTTACTTTACTTTACTTACTTGCATACTAGAAGAGAGGAATTGGGGAGGGATAGCTCTGGACGCACTAGCCTTTTACACTCTCTCACACCTTTTCTTCTATTCGATTATTCTGTGCATAATTTCCGCGCTTACACTCTTGTAAAGTTTTTCAGCAAAGGAGGCAATGAAAAATACAAGTTGGAAAATCGTGAATCTTTTCAAGTATTCTCGCTTTTTTATTTATTACTGAAGAATACTGTCTACAAGGACAGAAGAAGATTTATTTGAAGAAATATATGCGCTCACAGGGCTGATTAGAGATTCTTCCTCTTCCTTGTGAGCGAGGTAGCTTTCCCTGAAGAGGGCTGCTTTTCCTCTAACTTGGTGACTTTTTTTTAACGAACTTTTAACTTCTACCTAGTGCTACATAACTTGGTCGCCGGCAAAGTCTGAGAAGCAGTTGGTAGTAGGGTATAGTGAACTCCTGCAGGAGACCCCGTTAGGGGGTCGATTCTCGAGCCCGAACGCAACTGTTGCCTACTGATAGGGCTAGGTGCAGCTAGGTAGGGTGACCAAGGAGAGCGCGAAATTTGGGAGATAGGTGAGAAAGTATTATGATATATAGAGGACTCTCCCACCTGAAGAGTAAAATATTTTTTCCCTTTCAGAGGAGACTACTAGGAGCCCCACATTAGTGGGGCACACTAGTCGAGAGGATGGACCAACCCAAGGAAATGAAGAAATTGCCCCTACAACTCGCTCCGAACGGCAGAAAAAGGCCCCCCAGCAAGTTGTGCAAATTATCTTCACTTCACAGACCTCTCGATCCCGCTGATCAAATATATTGAAGTTCTAAATGGATTTATCGTCATTTGCCCTAAAGGGAATGATGTTAAATAGCTACTATCGACAGCTGGTAGCCTAACCCTAAAGAAACTTGACCTCGAAGCCAGGACACCGACACAAATTACAGCTAATAGGAGTTTTGTATGCCGAAAAGTGGAATCATGGGTGGGCGCCCACTCTTGCGATGAACTCAGAGAGGAACTTATGGACAAACAAAGATGGATAAAGATTCAGGAGGTAGTCAAATTTAAAAATCACACTCATCTCTTTAAAGTTATTAGCAAAACCACTGAAATGGCAGCTAAAACCTAAGAGAAGGTACTCTTGGCCTTTAGCATGATGATCCCCCCGGATAACATACAGAAGGACACATTTGTAAATATACAGATGTGCTTCAATTGATATCCCATGGAAGACCATACTTCGGCCACTTGCCCCCCCAAAAAAAGAACTTATGTGCTCCGGGTGTCCGAGTGTGCCTAGGAGGGTCATGATTTCAGAAAATGCAACAATACGACAAAAAAGTGTGTAACTGCGCAGGAAAACACCGCACTATGGCCATGCAATGCCAAACATTTCAGGAGGAATGTTTGGAAAGATTTACACATGCGTGATTCACGCACACGTACAAAACGCTCTGCAACCAGGAACATATGAGAAGACATTGAATGCATTACTGAAGGCCAACACCTTGGAACCGATAATCGTTTGAATATGCAAACGGCAGAAATAGATAATAAAGGGAACGCTCAGGTAGAAGAGAGCGCCACAGAATCGGATGAGAGCGAGACAGATGAAATAAGCTCCAAGTCAGCGGAAAAGGAGACTAGGATGGTAACTAGGAAAACCCAAAAGAGAAAAAAATCTAAGTCAGGCAGGAGCCTAAGCCAACCCTCAAGAAGGATATTACCAAGCCCATCCCCCAATAATACAGGACACTCCACAAAATCCAGAGGGACCTGGAAACAAACAAGAAAACGAAAATAAGTTCTACTTATTTCCCCGGACAGATTTATCGATAAAATGGACCGGAAACGATTTAGGAATCTTCAACTCACAATGAACAAAGCAGACCTAAGCATACTACAGTTGGACGTAAACGGATGGAGAAATAAAAGGCAAATATACAGAAACATTTTTAGAAAATTGGATCCAGATATAATTTTAATTTCGGCGCACGGAGTCAACCTACAAAATGACGAAATAAAATATGGAATTATTATGTCATAGCAGTAAACCCGACGGGAAAAGCACACGACGGAGCTGCTATAGCAATTAAAAAAGGCATCGACTTTAGAACTCGTGATGAACTAGACGAGGCTTAAATTGCAATTAAAGTAAGTATGGAATTGACGAACATCATAATCGCAACAGAATATCAACCGCTAAGGAAAGACTAATTGCCCATAAATAACTTTATTGACATATTCAATAACAGAATCCCAGTACTATTTATCGGTGACCCTAACGCTCACAGCCAAGCAAGCGGATATAGAAGAAAAAACGGAATTTGGAAGAAACCTCGAAGCACTGCTCGCAAGAGGTATCTGCCACAGACTAGGCCCTGAGTACCAAACCTTTGTGACTGGAACCACAACCATAAAGCCTGATATCTGTCTGGGCAATAACCATCTCCCATATAACTATTATATGAGACCGGAAGATATATACTGTACACACTACACTGCAACTCTACTCACCCTCAACCATACAAATCCCATGAAAGGTAATAAAAGCCTTCCACAAAGCAGACTGGGAAAGATATAGGAGGAAACTAGATTCATACCAACCCAAACAGCTAGAATTAACAACTTTAGAAGAAATAGATGCTGAATTGGAAAATAAAAGAAACTCTATGCAGGCAGCAGACGAAATAGCCATACTAAGAAGCTGATATTCGAGAATCAAAACATTTACTTGGACTCCAGAAATGGTATAGAAGCATCAATAACTAAGGAAAATATCAGAAGAAATAAGAAGAAACGGACCAACGAGGGAGCTACACCACGAAATGAGGAGGATAAAGAGACTAAACACTGAAATAATAGAAAAACAGAAGGAACACTGGAATGAAACAATCCAGAATATTGACAGAGATGCACCCGTAAGAGAATTTTGGAAGAAAGTCAACCTAAAGAAAGGCAAAGGAGGAGCTAGAAAAATGACGCTGAAAGACAACCACGGAAGCTCTATATAGGACGAGGACACTATAGGGCGGATATTTAGGGACCACTGGAAAAACATATTTAACAGAAGTGAAGAGGACAACGAAGCATTCGACATCGAATTTGAACGGAATATCTTAAGAGAACTTAATGAGGAAACGGACAGAATAGTCCCATAGCCAACTTTTGACGCAATAAGAGACACCTTCGACGGTAACGATGCAAGAATTACCGTGCAAGAACTCAAAAACACAATTTCCCTATTCAAACAGAGGGCACCAGGAAGATCGAAACTCACTAAGAAGCACTATTAAGAAGTGCCTAAAAAAATGATGCAGGGCATCACATATGTATTCAACGACTGTCTTAACACCGACTACTTTCCGAAAGAATTAAAGGAGGCGAAAATTTCAATTCAGATTTAGGAAGAAAAGAAGCACGGAAATGGCCTTCGCGGTCATTACTGAAAAAATAGCCAAATCTAAAAAGGAAAAAGCTAGCGTTGATATCGTCTGCAGGGACGTTTCAAGGCACTCGACAAAGTATGGATTAAAGGAAGGCAATCTAAAATATTGCAGTTACGCATAAACAGAAAACTATAAAAACTAATTTGTAACTACGTTATGGAGCGACACGCATATATCAAAATGAAGAACCACCACGGAGATAAATTTAAGATGGAGGCTGGCCTTCCGCAAAGAGGGTGTCTGAGTCCGACATTATAATATGTGTATATTTCGGACATTCCTCGACCATTTACGCATGGATGTCTCAATATACAGTTCGCAGATGACGTGACACAAATCATCGTCTGCCCCTACAAGAATCCGGACATTCCGACAAGACTAACGGCAGAAGAAATAAGATGAATCAACGTTTACGAGAAACAATGAAAGATTAGTACTAACAGGACCAAATTTAAAATCGTGCCAATTTACAAGAGGAGACTCAGTGGCATTCCAATCCCAGGAGACAGATACGAATACACAAACGAAACTAAAGCTCTAAGATTAACAATTCCAAAGACAGGATACTCGAAGCACGGGGAAGAAAGATTGGAAAATGAGGAAGTGGACTGGGGCTACTTTACAGGTTCAGGTCCTTTAACCAGAAAAATAAAATATACCAAGCGATAATTCGATCAGCAATGGTATATCCAGTGATCCCCATGTATATCATTTCAAATAGTAATATTACTGAACTGCAGCGTATACAACAAAAAAAGCAGTTTCAGTAATCACAAATACAAGAAGAAAGGACAGAAGAAGACAACAAGATCTACATCGGGAAGCGAAGATGGAACCACTCAACAAGATTATAGAGAAAAGAGCAAATAAACTGATTCAAAACACGCAACGAGAAATTTGAAATGAAATCATGGATTTGATCAACCAGAGAGAGGAGGGGGGAGCACATAGACTCTTCCCTACTTACAAATCAAGAATCGATCAAGAAGAGGAAGAATTATTCACAAGATAATTTGGAAAGCAAAGAGAAAGTTAGCAAACAAATATAGTCTTACATTAGACGCAGAAAACTAATTAAATAAAACCAAAATAAAATAGAAAGGAGAAAACTTTTACCAATGATAAAAACAACATTAACAACAACGGTTTGAACGCCTTGCAACAATACAAAGATTAAAAATATATATCATAAAACAGCATTGGAGGATAAACCTGATACCCAGGCAATTACTACTTAATAAAAACTATAAATTTCAATACTATAGCATGACCTCCATGCAACTTAGCATTCAATTGCAACCCTACTACTTCATTATACTTCTCCTTACCTTTTTTCTACTATCCTTCATACCTAAAATGCTAACTAAACGCTGAATACGAGGGACAGAGCATAATAGAAAGAGTAAATAGAAAAGGATATTTAACACACCATGGTTCGAAGCCTACGTAAAGCTGTACGTCCACCGACCAACTAGGTCAACTTTCGAGTCTACTACGCTATTTCAACCTTTGTTATCTCTTGCTTTTACTCTTCTTTTTTTTAACGACGCCCCCCTCCGATCATCCTGAGGGAACTAGCAATCTTTCTCTATCTTTCCTCCCATACCTTTTTTCCTAAAAACCGAGACTAAGTATTATTACACTCAGAAAACTTATAGAGTAAAAATAGCGAAAAATAGTAAGGAGAAAACTTTTAAAAAGAACAATAACAATAACGGTTTGGAGGCCAAATAGCAGAAAAACAATATAACAATTAATCACAAAACAACAAAAAAGGATAGCCTGAGACTCGGGTAACTACTAACTTAAACTATCGAATTTCAAAACCATGAGATTACTAAAACGAAAGATAGCGTGACCTCCATGCACCCTAGCATTCAATTGCAACCCTACTACTTCTTTCCACTTCTCCCTATACTTTTCTTATATCCTTCACATCTAAATGGCTAAACACTGCATACGTGGGGTAGGGGTACTATAGAAAGAATGAATAGTAAAAGGATATATTACACACCGTGGTTCAGAGCCCACGTAAAGCTGTAGGTCCTGCGACCAACTAGGTCAACTTTCAAGTCTACTAAGCTATTTCAACCTATCTCTACCTTTTACTCTTCGTCTCCCTCTTTATCTTCTGGCCTCCTCCTCACTCCTCCGGTAACCCCGCTAGAGATCTGGAGGGGCGGATAGGAGGCCTGGGGGACCGGGTCTCCTTCCCTCCCCCTCTGGTTATCTCAGGATGGCCGGAGTGGGGGGGAGGGGGCTGGCAATATTTCTCTGTCTCTCCTCCTACTATTAATAAAAATGTAAATAGTGAAAGAAGAGGATGCTAATAATTTATTAATACTATATCCCAATCGCTTTGATCTCTTCTTATCTTTTGTATGAATTGGAAGATAATCCTTATCGCATAATTTTATTCACTCTCTCTCGCTCCATGTCACGAATATTTCATATTCATAATATTAAAATTAAAAGTTCTTAAAGCGAAGAAAATATTGGTTATCTAATCAATAAAATAACAAATTTAAAATAACATTAAATGACAAAGAGAAAGAATGAGCAAGTTGCCACCTAAATGTTTCACACTTTAAATATTTGTAATTTCTTCCTGAATAATTTTGTTAGAAATGAACATTGTATCATGAGAATTTTACTCAAGATTTGTCTAAATTTATTTACATATTACAAAATTCACTTCATGTTATCCCTTATTAACGAAGGAACCAACTTACTGAATTCCATACTTAATTACGACTTCCCATAACGGTATTGAAATAAAAAATCCGAGATTAAGTGGGTATGGCCATACTAACGTATGGATAACTATTTCCTTTTGCACGTGAAAAACATTCGCACGACGTCTGTGCTCGGTTGTTGGACAGGATCTACGCGTATACTAACGCCATTGTCCTTTGATGCGTTCAACTCTTGCGGTCGTCCGTAAACTCATTGTTTTTTTCTGTTTGGGGATACCCTTCTCATATTGGCGCAGAAGCTTAAGATATTTGGAAGAGAAGGCGTCTCTCCACAGATTTATTTTATTATCATTTTAATAGCCCATCTGGCGAATGCCTACTAGGGCAAAAATCGCTGTATTCAAGCTATAGCCTAATAGTAGGCTAGATTAAAAACAAACAAACCAGTAAAAATATATAACAAATAACAAAGTAAAAAAGGAACAAATGCTAAGATATAAGCTAAAAAAACAAAAAACATACAAATAAAACAAAATACAAGATAAGCAAAACGGCAGCAAGAAAGCGCACTCCGGTGTCGTAAGTGGCGCCTCACCCCAGCTCAGGAACATGCGACCAATAACAGAGTCGAATAAAGTGGAGGAGACTACCCTGTTCCAAAAAGTCATATAGTCCACAAGGCTGTGTGCACGAACCAGTCCCGAGTACAAGGGACAAACAATAGTGACCCCGCTAGTCCCGGTACCGGGACAGATAACTTGCCCGAAGATCGCCCAAACTGGGACATTCAACAAGAAGATGCCGAACAGTCTGGGGGACACCGCAGTCGTTATAATAAAGCGCAGGTGAGAGCTCCATCAAATAGCGGTGCGTCCCGCGAGTGTGTCCAATTCGGAGACGACAAAAAGCAGCCTGAAGCTGTCCCGGCATTGGTGGGTAGGTCCATGGGAAGAGTCACGGCGCAATGGCACCCAACTTTAAGTTCCTCTCGACCTTCCCATCATCTTTTCCAAGTTTCCCGGAGATCTCCCCTTATTACTGCCGTGTAATCGGTGTGAGGAACAGCGAAACGCTGGTCTGGTCACCCAGTCCCCGCGGACTCTTTGGCGCCTTCATCGGCACGCTCATTCTTCGCAATCCTTACATGTCCAGGAACCCAGCACAGGATAATCTTGAAATCCGCCCGGCTCGCCAAAGCCGTGACGTCACGGATATTGCGAACCAGGGGATACCGAGATTCGTGTGCTAGAGAGCACTCAGGGGGCTTTGTGAATCGCTTTAAATCACAATCCGGTCACGGAACCGGGCGCGTCACGTTATCTCCCGCAACGAGCGGTGTATTGCAACCAGCTTTGCCGTGAAGATAGTTACGCAGCACCTGGCAGAGCCCATTGACTTCAAAAAGAGGCAATACTGCGTGAAAACCGACTCCCTCTTGGGACTTGGAGCCACCTGTATATACTGGCACGGTTCCACCTTGAGATGAAGTGTAATCCATAAAGGCCCAACGCAATAATACCGGCGTTGTAGAAGCTTTGGGGGCAGAGGCGTGGCGACAAATAGGAAAAGGTGGTACCCTCCATGGTGGCGTCCTGCGCAGAACCAGGCATCCGTAGTCAAGCTTCGGGCGAACAAAGGATCGATATAAAAGAAAGGCAGTAGCCGTATTAGCACCTCAGGTGCTGAAAGTCACAGAACAAAGAAAGTCCATGACACGGGTAAAAGAGACCCTAAGGTTGCGAATATGAGCCTACCAAGTGAGGCGTCGGTCAAATACAAGACCAGGGAAATGGTGCGAATCCACCACTTCCGGGCTACCCCATTTAGAAACAAGTCCAGGTCAGGGTGGAACCGTGGATGGCGGCAAAAGTGCACAACCCTAGTCTTGGCCAAGGAAAACCGAAGTTTGTGCGCTTTAGCAGAACGGCAGGTGCGGTTCAATGCCTGTTGGAGTTGACATTCCAGAGTTGTTATCTGGTTGTCACAAAAAAGATCGAAAGGTCGTCCACGTAGTGCGTAGTGAGAACATCTTTCGGTAACACCGAGGTGATGCCGTTGATGCTCAGGTAAAGAGTGTGAAGCTGATGACACTTACCTGCTAAATTGGGCCGGAGAGGTCTTCCTCGCAAAAATTCAGATATAAAGATTGAGAGGCGTCCCATCACCCTCATTTCGTGGACAGATACCCATGGCCTAGTGCTGTCTACGAAGGGAGGCCTCGCAGACGGCATTTTTCAGTCAAACATAGCATCTAACGTGAAGTGTAACTTTCGGAAGCTGCACTCTGCGGAAAACAGGTGCCATACGCTGTCCAGAAAAGCTTCTCAACAACTTGCACACGCAGAAGGTTAGAGAGATTAGGAGGAAACCGGCCGGGGTATAGTGATCTCTCCTCGGTTTGCGAAAAGCGAGCAGAGTAGCGATTCGCTAGCAGTGTGGGAGGATACCCTCTACCCAGATCCTGTTGAACAAATCTAACAGTAAGGCTACGAGTCCCTCACCAGGTGTCGAAGCATGAAGTATGGAATCTCTTTCGGACCAGGGCCAGTGTCCACGCAAAAGGCGATAGCGGAACGCAACTCACTCAAAGTAAACCTGTCGTTGGAAGGTTCTCAACCTCTGGAATTAAAGTTCCGTTAGCGGTCTTCCGCGATATCACACGCGCATAGAATGCTGGCGCAGCATCATCCCGACTAGAAAAATATGAGCTACCGGTGACAAAGGACTCCAACACGGACGAGAGGTCATAGAATGCGAGCCCATTTCCCTAGAGAACGGGAAAGGCATCCTGTGCGAACTAGACGCGAACCCTTTAACTCACTTCCATACCTCTGCTAGAGGGCACTTCCCGTTAAGTGAAGACACGTATCCCAGCTAGGATGAGGGGTGTTAGTGCTTCAAAACATACTGGAACTTAACCATAGCTCGACGAAATTCACCGACAGTTAAATCGTTCGGACGGCGCTTATAGCGCATGCATGCATAACACTTCTGTTTGAGGGCCGCCTCACACTCGACTGACCACCACGGAAGCGGTCAGCGTGCAAAACGGCCAGACAATCTATGAATAGTAGTTAGACCCACGGTGATGAGGTTGCCGGAGAATAAATCAACGGCGTCATCCATTGATCTAAACTCTTCGACTGAGATAAAGAAATTAGTCATTCCCTGAAATGCGGAACACCACGCCCAGGAAAAGCACCACCAGAAAAAGATATTTAAATAGTACTTGAATGTGATAGTGATCACTACCATTGAGTTCATCGACTACCCTCCACCCGAAATCAACCTGTGTATCCAGAGAGCACAAAGATGGAACAAGACAGGGAGATGAAGCAGTTCTAGGGCAGTGATACGTAAACTCATCCACATTTAGAACACCTATCTCCAGCTCGTTGATCAGGTCGGCTAGGACATAAGCTCTGGGAATGATCGAGTAGTCTCCCGAAAGGGTGTGTGTATGGTTCTAATCTCCGAGCAAGAGAAAGGGCCTCCGCAACAGTGCAACTACAGTTAGGAGTCCCCTGCGTCAAAGTCACTGAAGGTGGAATGTACGCAGAAATAACAGAATACTTCCTATACATGTGCATCTATCTGCACATATACTGTATGAAAGGAGGCATTTAAAGCAAAAGAAGGACGGAGACATCATGCCGGGTGTAAATAGTACATTCTTCTGCCCGGTACCATCTCGTGGTGGTAGGGTCGCAAACTCCTTATACTCTGAGATGGTGGGCATGGGGCACGCGCCCAGCATGGTATCCTGCAGAAAGATAGCTAAGGGAAACCGGAACGAGACGAACCTAAGCATCTCCTCCCAGTTGGCCCGGGTATATTCCATTGAAGGGATATACCCTCCAGGCCTAGCTCGGAGATGTGGGTGCCGTATTAGAAGATAAGACCGTCATGGGAATGGCCGTATGCTTACTAGAGGCAGAACTTCGAAGTCTTATCGGGGGAAGTTGGGCTCACCATGCGAGTTTTTTTTCTTTCTCCACCTCGAAACCTTGGGCTTCGGAGGTGGGAGCTTCCTCCTTTGCAGGATCCACAATCTTTCGAATCACACAGTCTAGTAATTGGTGTGGGCGTAAAAGCCGAAGCTTCATTAGTGCTTCATCCTTTCGGGGAGCAGCTTTAGGAACCCCGGATGACGGCCAAACGACGAACTTCAGGGGTGTTGCTTCCTGTGAATTTAACGACAAGGTGGAGACGCGCGGCAAGTTTTACCTTACGGGAAACGGTCATACCGAGGGAGGGGGGGTTTCCTGGTTTTAGCCGAGGCTGGTTGTGAACCCTTTGTGCCGCCAGCTCTACCAGGGAAGTGCCCAGAATGGGTAGAGCACGCAAAAGGGTTCCGAATGGGCGCGAAAACGACCTTGCTCGTAGGCTTAGAGAGGCCAAGGGCAGAGGGTGTCTTTTTAACATTGAGCCATGGATTGTTTCAGGTTGCGGTGAGTGAGATAGAACTAGGTCATTAGCCTCGCGAAATGAGAGACGATCCGTAGCCTGAATGGCCATGATTTTATTCTCAAGGAGATACGCACTACATTGTTTCGAAGAAGCGGGGTGCGGCTCTCCGCAATTAACACAATTGGACATACATGATTTGGACCTATCGTGTGCGGCCTTGGAGCAACTATACAGACCTCGGGTAACCCCAACTTTGTACCTCTGCAGTGGTGATTCATATGGCCGAGGCGGTGGCAGTAGTAGCACCTCTGCGGCAGTGGCACAAATACCTTCACGCTGTAGCGATAGAAACCGACACGTACCGACTCAGAGAGCTTGTCACAGTTGAACGTGACGAAGAGTGTAGGGGGAGGGGTCTCGAGGCCCCTTCCTATTTTCTCATCACACGTTCGACTTTGACCGTTCCTTGGTGGGCCAGCTCTAAGGTGATGTAGTTCCATCCCATAAACTGCTCCTTTCACGCGGTTTATAGTAGAGTGCGGCGTCACACTAAGCGGCGTGCCATTAAGTGTCCGAAAGGCACTAATCCTGGCCGCCTTGGAGGGATCCGATGCATTCGCCAGAAGGCTCCCGTCCGAGAAACGGGTCACCTTCGGCTCTCTCCTCACCAATCAGATTAGATAATGCTCTCATCTGATGGATCATGTTTCCCTTTGCCAACATCCAGCCATCACTGGAGCGAATAACGAGGAAGCGTGTAAAGCCAGCGGGTTATAAAACGTCAATAGTCTCTCGATGAGGTGCCCCGACGTAATCGAGGCTCTGCTCGGCTCACTTGAGACTTGTCTTGGTCCGAGGCCCTTTACCTGGCAAAGCATCGGGGCGGAACGTGCCGATCTTGGCCTGATCTGTTGAGTATAGGCCCTGGTGGCTTTTGTCATCCGTGAAATTATGTTATGTTATGTTAACGGACCCATATACCCCCGGTCCGCCTGCGGAGGCAGAGGAACCCTAAGTCCTTTTAGTTTTTTTCTTAGTTTTTTTCGTTTGGGGAGAGGAGGGTGGGAATGAGCTCGCTTCTCTCCACAGCTGAAAGGAGCCCCTATGCCAGATGGACCGGCCTAGGCAAAATCCTTCTCTAAAATAAAAAGGTCTTGGCTGTAAACGGGCACCAGCCGGGGGAGGATGTCCCTTCTCTACTTGTGAGTCCTCTCGAGCCTGAACCTTCTGAGAGAAATTTGAAATGGAGCGGACTCAGGTTCGGTGTTTGTCACCTCCTGGACTATTTCCACCTTAGGGGGTGCCTCCATGTGGCCACCCCCTCCCCCTCCACAAAGACACATAGATCCCATTCAAGGTGTCTTTTGTCTTGTCTCTAGCCAATGAACCGGGATCCATCAGGGAAGAGAGGGCAGGAGGTACAATGGCCCCTTGTATATTGAGAATGCATGACTGCAGGACATTAGGGGGTACAGACCGACGAGCCATGTTATCTTTTGCCCCACTAAGGGGGCAAGGGACTCGCTCCCACCGGGAGCGGTCAATCTTTGGCCAACTAAGTGCTTTCTTGGCCCTTCCCTGTGAAAGCAAGGAAGGGACTGTCGCTGGAACAAAGATGGAGTCACCTAGGGAGCCTCCAGAGAAAGGGGTTAGGGCGAGTCCACCGCGCCCTTATGACTAGAAGAGGAGTAAGCCTCCTCTCAGGTAGAAGAGGTTTGGTCCGAAGAGAAATCCAGTAGGGGAGCAAAGGTCGGGTGATCTAGAGTTTCGTTTTAAATTTTTCATTGCTAAGCATGGGGACCTTATTATTGTCACGGGATGCAAACGCTAATTACCCAGCGCTGTAGCCCGCTCTGTGAGGGGTGAATATGAAGCCGTCAAGGCCAGTTGCCAGCATTAGAGGCCACTCTAATGGTGGCCTCAGAAGGAGAAGAAGCTAAACTGGGGCCAGACGGGGCACTGAGGCCCGTCAGCACGGAGGCCAGTGAAACAAATTGCCGTGTCACTTACGGGGGTCTCCTGTGACAAATAGGACCATATCTTTGTGGATGAAATTATATATCATTTAAATGTTCTTCAGCAGTTCAGGGAATGGAAAGACCAGTGGAATGATAACGGTGTCATGGTGCACCTTTCTCAGTCAAAGAAACTTGTTAAGCTCTTTTATTGGGAAAGCGATGGGTTTCAGTCGTTTGACATTAAAGATCAGATGATGGAGCGTGTAAATGGTATTATGCTATATAAAGTATAAACTGTTGCAAAGGAGCGTAGTTGTTTAGTTGTATGATGAAAATTAGTGAGACATTTCAATAAGTATTGATAGTGCAAAAGTAAGTCTTTTTAATAGTTTGAAAATTGCGTCTGTGCAAAGGGAGGGAATGTGTGATTGAAACAATTATACAATACATACATTATATTATATCATGTGATAACCAATATTTACCTTACTTTACGCACATTATTGATCAAGTTTAATACCAATACACATGGGTAGCGCACATACTTCCGTCTCCTTATTAAGTTCATAGAACTACTAGGACTATGAATGTGATGCAATTATTGGAGATAGATAGTTCAGTCCATTATAATGCTTGCGGGGTCTTCACCATGGTTTGTTTTGGGTGTCGGGTGATTTTTGTATTTTGTCCCATAGCCGTTTTCAGTTCCTCTGTCTCTGGTAGTGGTGCAGGGATCATCCGCAAGATGCACCTATTTCTCCATGGGACACGTCTTGAGGGCGTCCTTACAAGAAAATCCCTACTTTTTCCCGTTCCCATCGCTGTTGCCAATTTATCCCATAGTTTGTTGATGGGGTCTTGGACTCTTACATACTGTTCCAGTGTTCCTCGCTGCGTCGGAAAGTGTGTTGACAGAGCGATTGCATACTCATGTCTTCCGTTACCACTCGCTTACGAAGGAGGCGCTGTAGGCAGGAACGAGGGAGCACATTGGGCGACCGTATAGCACTTGGGCAGGTGAACGTCCACCTCGGTGCAATGTATTTTATAGTTCAAGGAAGCTACGGCCAAAATCTTCACCCAAGGTACCTTTTGGAGCTACCTTTATCATACGGTATTTAACTACCTTGACCGCTGAGTCGGCGTGACTATTGCGGGTAATGAGGAGACGAGGATTAGTGGCATACCCCCCCCCCATCGCCATAGAAAGTTATCAACGTCGGTTAGAGAATTGATATCCTCTATCGGTACGAAGGCATACGAAGACGCCTAGGTCTCTAAAGAACCTTCTGAAAAATGGGGATGGTAGGAATGGGTGTGGTATCGATCCTGTACTGTGCCACCACCGGTCAAGAAATGGTCTGCGTATACCAGGAGTGACCTTCCCGCAGTACTAAAGAAATCCACAGACGTGAACTCGAAAGACCCGGAATTAATTCAGGGACACCACACAGTACACTGTCTGGCACGACGCTTCGTGGCTTCTATGCATCAGATGGAGTATTGCATGTGTGTCAGTATGTCGAAAAGAAGGTCAGAGGCTCATTAAGTAACATCTCTTCACCGTAGTACAAGTTGTTCCTCTTCTTCCAGTAGGGCAGTAGTTTGGGTGTAAGCCATTGTAGTTGGTCAGAAAGCCTTGGATCACATAATGCAGCAGTCTTGCGCATGTGATGCCCTTTGAGTCACTTACACACGAAGGCGTGGCGATAACTCATGAAGTGGCATAATGCCTCTGCTGATTCGGCTATGCGCAGGGTGAATTCAACCAGCTAGATACACCAAGCCGAGAAATGATCGAATGATTACGCAGACTTTCTCACCATAAGCTGCAATACCGTTTCTCGAAAGCTCATAACCGCAGATCAGCCCAGGGTCCACCAACAGGAAATTGTCAGCGTTAAGCGTAATACCGTGTTCCCAACAAATAACAAGTACTTTGTTAATCCACTTTAGGTGCATTGTGTAATCCTCATGCCACACCAGCATTTTGTATATACCATTCGCAGACTTTCGAGTGCTGCGTCACTCCGGCAGGAAAACCCGTTCCTCGTTACCACAAACCTCATAAGGTAGCGGACCTAAGGGGTAATAAAGGGTTGATATACTTGTACTTTTCCTCTAATGGGATTTGTCAGCATCCATAGGGAGCGTCGAGTGTAGCGAAGTACCGTATCCTTGGACTTACACGACGTATAGTTGAATGAAACATTGGGGATGGATGAGGGCTTGCTACTGACCTTTCTGATGTGTAACATTAACCTCACGCGTCCCTTTGGTTTGACCACTCTCACAAAAGAGTGGCTCCACGGGGATGGCTCATCCCCGGAAGGTGTGATGGCGCCCTGGTTTACTCTGGCATCGAGATCTTTCCTGACGTCATATTAATAGGCGAGGAGGGCGATACGAGTTGCATAAACTGTATAGGGTTTGATTCTTCCTTCATGTATCTACGCATCGGGGGCTCATGCATTTCCTTTAACGTTGTGCCCTTGTGAAAGTTTTCTTGCTCATCAAGACGCCAGGGAATTCCCGTCAAAGAAACTCGTCTCTTAATCAAATTATGAGTTGGGTAGCGTGATGTGCTGTGGTAGCAGGAGATGAAACGCCCTGTTATGGTGTATGGTGGTGTGGGGCGCAAATGTGGTGAGAGTGAATGAGGCAGTTTGTGCAAATGACACCTCTTCACTCACTCCCTCTTCGTTTTCTACATTATTTCGCGGGGGGAACTTTGGTATTATCCCAAGCTTTCGTGCGTTGTACCATCAGAGAAGACGTCTGGGTAGAGGGTCCAGCATATTGATCCAACCTTGTATAGTGATTTCGTCGTAATCGATACCAGTACCTTACACTTAAGTGAGGTACCGTTCGGGTTATTCAGCTCATAGTTATGAAACTGCTCTAGGTTGATAGGTGCAATCCCCAACGCCTACAACATATCTTTATTCATCACGGTCGTGTCGGCGTTAATTGCGGGAATACCTACTTGTCACGCGTCCCGACTTATTACATGCGTTTAATTGTAGCTTGTAGGGTACGAGGTCCGAACGAGCAAGTCTGACTTAACCGCAGTGGCGTGAGTAGTGTTCAGGTGCCATGGATGCACTGGGCGTGGTGTTAGCAACTGACCACACGTTACTATACTTATCCTTACCCCTTCTTGTATAGACAGACACTGGCAAAATGTAGCATTTTACTAAAGGTTGAGGCCCGTCTCTTTGGGAGGTGGGCCGTAGCCACATCAACGACAAAATTCGTCAGCCTGTTATTGTTCATTGATGTGATCCTTGGCTGGTTGCCATTCCTTACGCTAGTCTGTTTTTTTTTTTTTGCTGCTTCTTTCTTATAAGCGGACACAACACGTGCAGCGGTCTGAACAGGTCGTACCTTGTGTGTCATAGTCTCTGCAGCCTCATGTGACATACACACAGCGAGATCTTGCTCAAGAGAGGCGTCAACATTTTTAACTCGAGCAACCGTGGTTTTGTCTCCTCGTCACGGGCCCCAATAAGGACAGCATGCTTCTTTTGAATTTCAATGAATGTTCCATCGTGAACCTTGCACAAATCCACTTCACGTATACACTGATTTAGTTGCACATAATAGTATGTGAATTTCTACCATTCTACATGCCTGCACGGGAAGAGTGCGAGACATAAGTTTTCCTTTCCCTGCTCTCGGACGAACTCGTGATGAAGAGATATCACTTCCCCCAGGGTCATGTCAGACCCAAGTGCCACGGTAAATTATCCTCTAACGTGTGTTTGTTTCGTGTCAACACACAAGTAGGACTGTAGCTGCAGGAGTTTCTTTCGTCTACTGCTTTATTTCCATTCCTTGAAAGGCTAGAGAGCGGTGTCTTGTAGGAGGGTTGCTGAGAGGTGGGCCTTGAGCACTGGATGGCTGATGGCATCAGGGTGGGTGTGGGGGGCATAGGGGGGAGGGATCCGTTTGATGTATGCACCCCGACAATTGGTCCGCCTACTGCACTACCTACCTGCTGTGGTGCGAATGCCGCAGAGCCTTTCAAAACGTTTTTTCTCGTCCTTCATATTCTTCGCGTCGTCTATGTTTTATATTCATGTCTTCTCTTTCCTCATCACGCCTTCTCGCAGAATTTCCATGCTAAAAGAGTTCAAACATGTGCATTAACACTTCCGGTGATCCATCTACTGCACGTGCAAGTGTTGCAAGCAGCGATACTGACGGATGTGACCTGGGTGTGAATGTGGCTGGCTGCCTGTTTGTCCCTTTTTTTTTGTTCTGCTACGTGACATGGTAAATATTTTCATGATGGAAGGCGATACATGTGGTGGAAATTTCTGGAGATGGGTATTGGAACGCATGGGCAGAGACACACACCAGGGTTCACGAACATGTGGTTTTACTTCATTCTTTTCAATTTTGCTACCTGATATTCGTAGCGCTATGTGCCATTTTAATTCTTTGATGATTATCTTAAAACTCTCTTTTATAATGTCTCTTGTTCTTTTTAGTCGCTTTTTTTGTTTTTGTAATAACATTGTAACTATTAGGCCGATTCTAACGAAATTTTAAACTCTTATGTTGTTTTACATTCTCTTTCGAATGATATAATTACAAAACTCTCCCCAAGTTTATCCTGGTAATTATATTGTTTTGGCAATAACAACATAATTATTCGGCCGATTCTAACAAAATTTGAAACCCTTATGTTATTTTACATTCGTTTTCGAGTAGTATAATTGACAAGGTCCTCTCAAGATTAGCCCAGTAATTATTTTGTTTGAGCAATAACATCATAACTATTCAGCAGATTCTAACGAAATTTGAAACCTTTATGTTATTTTACAATCTCTTTCAAATAATATAATTACAAAAGTCCTTTCAAGGTTAGCCCGCGAATTATTTTGTTTTGGCAATAACATCCTAGCTATTCGAAGGTAACGAAATTTGATACCCTTATGTTGTTTTGTATTCTCTTTCGAATGATATGATTGACAAAGTCCTCTCAAGATTAGCCAGAGAATTATTTTGTTTTAGCAATAACATCATAATTATGCGGCCGATTCTGACGAAATTTGAAACCCTTATGTTATTTTACATTCGTTTTCGAGTGATTTAATTGCAAGGTCCTCCCAAGATTAGCCCTGGAATTATTTTGTTCTTGCAATAACATCCTAGCTATTCGAAGGATTCTAATGAAATTTGATACCCTTATGTTGTTTTACATTCTCTTTCGAATGATAGAATCCACAAGGTCCTCCCAAGGTCAGTTCTGGGATTATTGAAAGTTTTGAAGGTCGTAAGGTCATAAATTAGAATAAGTGAGAGCACGCTTCTTTTTGGTCAGCAGACTTTGTTTGGTATGTTATTTTTTGTATGTAATAGCTCACTAGTTAATAACACATTTGCACATAGATGTATAGGAAGGGGAGTGTGGTCGCTGCAAGTAAAGAAGGTATATAAGGGTGTATTGGAGTTTGTAGGTAGTAGGACTACTTTTAGTCTTCCAGTCGAGTTTGCTCTGACTACCAAAGTTTCTCACGGATAATATGCTTCTAGGCTGGGTTCCAAAAGGTGCCTTGGTAATCACGGTAAAGTGGCGATAAGTAGGCTTTATTCTTAGCTTGGGTCTACCTAAAATTGGAACATGCGAAATAGTTCAAGTCCCATGCGGCTGTGTGTAAGTTTTCCGCGAATGTGTTAGATAGCTAGGGCTAAGGCAGGACTTAAGGACGAGGAGCGGACTCGTGAAGCTAATAATAACAAAATAGCAAGCAAGTTATACTGACAAACGACATAACTGATTCTTTCCCTCTATATATGTTTAAATCCGCTTACATATAGGCCCTTCACTTCCAGTGAGCGTGACCTCTTTTTCTCTAATCTAGGCGTGGGGCGTAGCTAATGATCAGAAATATGTTTGATAGTTCCTTTGTTAACTGTTAGGGGAAGACACAAACGGTGTTTGCTCTTTTAATGTAATTACACACATTTTTTCCCAAGCCGGCCTGCCACCTTATATCAATAAGACCGTTTGCATTTCACAGGTCCTCGACAACTTAACCGGTCAAAGCTCATCCCACCCTATATTTGATCGGTTTGCCATTATTATCTAACATTGATATCGTTTCGTCTTTCAGCTGTTTCCTTGCTTGTGTATGTTTGTGAGACGCGTGGGAACTCCAGCTATTCGCTTGTTTATCTCCTGTGCCCCTCAATAAATGTAAAGTTGTGATATAAGTATTTTTATCTTTTACATTAGTTCACTACTTATTACATGGCATATTATCTCAGTAATTAATACGTGTACCCAATTTCAAGATTTCATAGGTGCAACTGGGTGCTCATTTGTGAGGTTCCATGCTGGGCCTACCTTACCTTCTAATTCGGGTGCCACAGGCTTGCTTTACCTTGCAATTGGAGGCGTGACAGACTAAAAACAGGCGTAGCTAAGTTGCCACCAAGTCATTTAATATAGTGAGTAGCCAATTAGTCAATTCGTGTTAATATTTACTTAAAAAACCGCCTTTAATTAAAACAATGATACAATATATATGTTCTTTTATATCACGTAAGAACCAATATCTATGTTACTTTACGTACATTATTAATCAAGATTAATGACAATATAAATGGCTATTTCACAGTCACTAAAGGAACTTGGGACTGGTTCCATGTACAAGTTATAACTTGTTGCCAAAGAACGGTTCAACGCTATAAATGACAATTAAAATTATTGAATCAAACTTATCACAATTATACAACTTTTATTTTTATATCCTTAAATTTCATCTGTACTTTGTTACCTGTCAGAATGCTCAAAGGCTGCATATGAACGAAACGGTTGGTTACCGCTATATTATAGCAGACTCTAGCCATTTTTAACCTACATACTAGACTAAACTGTTCGTTGGGATTTGACACCCCTAAGTACCATTACGAATTCCTGGTTAATCCCACTAAGGAATTTGTGAAGATGGGACATACTACATAAAAAATAATTATTAATTAAAATAAGAGAAAAATATTTTCGTCCGATAGACTTTGCCCTGCCCGCTTTCTTCTTATGTTGCCTTTTTTTCTTCTGTCTACCACTTTTTGTCCGTCTATTTTTCATGTGTCTGGGCATCCTGTTTTCTGCTTAAAGATCTGCAGTGAGTGTTCAGGAACTGTTTTGAAATACGATAGTTGGATGGTCGACAGGAAGCGTCAGCGCGCCTGCACTTTCTCGTTTCCATTAATCGGGGAGATTTCTAATGAGGTTGCGCCTCCCGCCATCTTTTGGAGTTTAGGGTGAACCGAAAGCACATTTTAGAAGCATAGGATCAGGACGGGTGTTCCAATGATCTTGCCCAGTCCCCTGTGGTGGGGCTGGGTGAGGACACTTGCGTGTTTGGTCGTGTTCCACTTTTCGAGGAGACAGGAAAGGAATCGAGGCGTCTATTTCCTTTAGCATCTTATATCACCTTTTCAAATTAACTTCTCTCATCTTAAGTATAATATTCGTAATGTATTTGTGAGTTAAAAGTAAGTTAATTTAGGCTTTTACGGGAATAAGGTAACTGCTTAGCTTCATTATTTTGTAGTGGTGTAATCTTGTACTCTGAAATAAATTACGTTGGAGGAAATTTGGCTCCCTTATACGTAATGTAAAATAAATCGAATCCCTTTCAGACAGCAACGGGCAGCCTCTTTTCAAATTCATTCTTATTATCAAATTTTAACACTTTGTTTTCAAATAAACATTTCATCTCTCACCTTTGTCCACAATACCATCTAACAAGAGAATTTAGGACTTACCTCTTCTCAAAACATCACTGGGAAGGCATTTAACTTTCCCAAAACTATCAATCGGAGATTGTTGCCTACCCTAAAGCCCTTTATTAACCAGTAAACACCTCCCCCCCCCCCGCCCCACCCTTTATATGAGTGATTTCGATATTAACATAAATTAAAGGTATATATGTTGTTTGAGGTTATAGTGGAGAGAAAAGTGAATATCTGGCATTCTAACAATGAAGTCGTGAGGTATATTTTTGGCATTCATCTGCCGCAAGCCCGTACCATGCCTAAATTGGCTTTATACATAATTATATTTCTTTTTCTATTTTTAGGAGAATATGACGAGTAGAAAAGTTTTGCTCAGTGCTGAAATAGGCCCATGCATCTAAGTAAAAACTAAGAAAGTTATGGGAAAGTTTGCATCATTTCTCCAGAAGCAAATCATTTATGTGATGAAAAAAAACTGTAGAGAAAAAGATTTAGATGATAACCCCGAAATGCTGGTACATTTGGGGTTCAAATGGATCACAGAACTCATGATTTTTAACACATCGTTTCCATATTGTATGAGTAGGGTTGACCTTTGGCGAAATAAATTTGTTTTTACTGAAAAAGAATCAGATCAGTTGTTGATATCGTAGTCGTAAACACCCGACAAGTTTTCAAATTGTTAACATAAAGAAGAAACCAGGTTGATTGCTGGATATTTGAAAGAGAATTATAGTTTTATTCTACATGTCTAAGGAAATATGTTCTGCACCAAAGCCTCCTTTTTCTAAAGGAAAACAAGTATTCAAGGAACACTTTAATAACGCTTGACAAACGCTGAGATTATGCGCAAACTACGAGTATGTTATAATCAAAGAGATTTTGCCTCAGGTGTGATGTCTCAATCCCTAAAATTTGTTTTGAGCTTTTTCATAATTGAGTTGAATAAATTTGGTTTATTTTTTATATAAAAAAAAATATGCGTGAATACGAAATAGTGTAATTTCGAAAATAATCACCTTAGAGTTAGAATTCAAATTCAGTTGCTAGACGTCGTTAGGTGCTTTAATGTTCATTGTTTTAATGCACTGCCAAAGGAGGGATATGTGCGCTCTGTCTAATCGAATTGAATTAAATTAATTATGAATAAAGCAAACATTTTATCAAGAAAGAAAGTGAAATGTGACTGTATTGAACATCATATTCGTGTTCCTGACACCTAAAAACGTAAGAAAAAAAATACACTCCTGAAATAGTTGGTAGGGATGTACTTGAGTTTATGGGCGCACGCTAGGGGGCGCTATTTCTGGGCTACGCTTTTGGGCTACGTTTATCGAAATAATAGAGACGATAGCGCCGCCTGCTTTAGGCTATCTCTGCCCAAAAGTAACATTTTTTAGTTACCTTCGAAATGGGAGGGAGAGCTTCACCCCCTTAACCCCCACTTAAAAAGCAGATGACAAAACAAATATAATGCCGTGATTGGCCACATCTGAAGCTACCGTCTGACGTCATAAGGCCTAAATTGTAGCCCAGAAATAGCACCCATAAGCTCAAGTATTACCGTTTGTTTTTTTTTAGTTTTACATATATGATGTCTATGTGTTATTTGCAGTTTCTTAATTCTGAAGAAAGTTGGTAATATTAATCTTAAAAAAAACATTCGCTTGCGACGCCATCTTGGCATGACATGGGCCAGTATAAGGCAATAAAATAGTCACCAAGACGTATCTGGGTTACCACTCATGCTTAGAAACACAAAACTAGTTTTTTTCCGGTTTTGAGTAAAAGAAAAGAGGATAATTTTATATTTTAAACTAAAAAAAAACCGGTTTTTTTAATTCTACAACAACCTTACAAAAAATACCAAAACTATAAAATAAGGCATTTTTGTCAATTTATATGTCATAGTTTTGTTTCTAGAGAAAAAATGTACGATTTTATAGTCTTGGGTCCCTTTTTTGTAGGGTTTTAAGGCTTTTTGAGCAAATGAAAAGCGGCACCTTAAAACCTTAAATGATACACAATATTAGTATTAAACTAAAAAAGTGATAAAGCAGCCGAAAAAAATAAACATGATAAACGCGATAGCTACATAATTGAAATTTTCCTCTTTTCATTCTCCATTTTGTCCATGGGATGCATGTTGCCCTTCATAAAAAAAATAACATTATCAGACATGGATACTCTTTTAGCCTTAGAAAAGAAATGCTCAACTGCAGCACTTGAGTGAATGACTGTGTTGAACTTAATAAACAAGTCCAACAACACTTGCTCAACCCAATAAGGCAGCATCTGTCAGCAAGTTCTTAGATTTGCTCTTCGGCCAGGTCCTGACCAAGTTTTGGGCCTTAACCTTATGGGCTCTGTGGCTCCCGCTGTTCGATTTTGGCTGGGTGACAGCACTGAAAAGTTCATAATCCCCACCCTCCTCATTGTTCTTGCCCACTAATACATGGTTTCCTCGAATTTTCCCTGCAAGTTTTTCTTCGCCTTGGCGCCCTTGGTGTTGTCAACATGGTAAAACATCCTGATATCTAACCTGTTTAAATTTCTTAAAGTCCTGAATCATTTTCCCTCTAATACATCTTTCAAAAGAATACATTTCCAATTCCCCATGGTCTATCATGATAATCCAAATGCTGTAAATGGGGCATAAGCTCAGTTACCTTCATTTGTAGAGTTTCTATCATATTATTCTGCCTATAATGAGACTACGCCTGAATATAGTACTCTAAGTGTGGCCTAGCATATGAATTATGTTGCTTTGTGATCATGGTTATATTCTTATAAGTCCAATTCATCTTACTGAACCCTAGAATCCTATTAGCTTTACTAATTGCCTATTGGCATTGGCTAGATAGTTTACAATTTCTGTTAATGACTACTCTCAAAGACCTTTCTTTACCTGCTGTTTATATCCAAGTACCCTCAATATCGTAGTGAAACTTCCCATTGTTTCTTCCCAATTAGACCACTCTACATTATCCATAATTAAAATTTACTTGCCATTTATCGGCAATAAACTTCTACCCAATATAGACCTCTTGACGCCTAAAGGATCGCCATATATTCCCAACAGCAGAAAATAATTAAACGTCTGCGCACTCAAATATTTTTCCACCGATATCTATCTCTAGATCATTTATATAAATTCTGAGCAACAATGGCCCCAATATTGACTCCTTTGGAAGACCACCGAGTATTTCCTGCCTACTTCATTTAATGCCATTCAATACAACTCCAAAATGTTTCTATTTTAGAAGTCTTGTGGTACAGTTTCTCTATATCTTCTTCTCTCTAAACAAAATGTGTAATATAATCCCAAAACTCTATTGTATTTGTTAGGCATGTCTTTCCTATCTAAAGGCCACGCTGAGTATCTATCACCTAACAAATAATTTCTATCTATGTTACATTTGACTATTTTATCCACTACTCTACAAACCAGTGATGTCAGATTAGTCTATAGTTATTTACATCATCCCCAGCCATTTGAAAAAATAGGTAACACATTTATAGCAATGCCTCTGGGCATTCCTATAATAAAAACCTCCTGGGAAACTTAAATATATATATCATCATTTATTATGTATAAAATGCATTTAATTATTTTACTTTAACTTTGTTAATTCAATCTTTTAATTAATTTACTTCAATTTTTGTAAATTAAATCATTTTATGTTAAACTTAATAATTAATTAATTCATTTATTTTACTTGTCAATTCAATTAACGTATACTGCTCCAAACAACATCTCTTAAATTTCACACACAAACAAACAAACACACGTTCCCAGCTCAATCAAAATAGCACGCTATTCCGCCCACTCGACTTGCAGCTTTATTCGTATAAAGGTCGGTAATCATTCTTTCTACAATTATTCATTTACCACCAAACAAATCATACTTAGTCAATTCCATTTTCTCTCACAATTCTTGGCAAACGACCATACGAGAGTAGATCCTAATTATATTTACTTCTCATTGCATCTCCAATTCAGTCCATCATGGATACTCTATATTATTCACTACATTACTACACTATATTATATATTTATTCACCATATTATTCCACCATATTAATTTCACATACTTCAATTCTCTTCGCATCTTTTTACTGTAAATCATATGTTAAAATATCTTACATTGTATACCTAACTTACTTATCTCACTGTACATTCGTTGATTTTATGAATATATTTATATTTGTGTAATTGTCTTTCTTAAAGCCCAAGTCATTATTCCAAAATTTATTTCGCTGTCGCCTTAGGCCTAAAACTAACGGCAGACAACTTCGATCAAACAAATTTATGGTTATGGTTTTCGAAACGCTATTTAGGCTGATTTATTAACATAGAATAAAACACATAGATAACCATACACTATACATTAGCCATTCTCAATAATTTGGTAGGTCAGAAGACCTGATTGTTCTTCAGGGAAAGTAAAAAATGATGGAGGTGAGGAGTCCTCATTTTACCCCAATGTCATATTTAAGTAAAAAATATGGCCAATTTGTATTTGAAGATAGGTGCGAAAATGGAAGAAAGTGTTAGGTTTGCATAGAGTTCCACAATCGCCTTGATATATGAATAATCTCTGTAGTTGGTTTTGTTGTCTTTTGTTATTTCTTCTTTTGCTTAATTTTTCTTGATTCTTCTTTTTTCTTGGGTTGAATAATGTCTTTTTTTATTGTTTTGTTTTGTGTTCTTCGCATTCTTTTGATGTTCTTGTCTTATTGTTCCTCATACTTTTCTAGTGGTCTTTTCTTCTTTTCTTATTCGTGTCTATTTCTTGGAGATCCGTGGTCTGTTTCGTAGTTTCTTGAATTTCTGTCCTTCTTAAGCTTGATCGGCTTTAGTGGATTTCAGTAGTCCTTCATAAAGGGTAGTCCCGATCGTCTTAAAGTCGTGGTTTGAGGAGTATTTCCATTTGAAAATAGCACTTTCCATTTCGTCAGGGAGTTCCTCGTTATTCCAGATATTTGGAAATTTATTGTGTCTTGTAAAATTTAATGTCGATTCCAACCACTGTCAGTTCCGGTAATTTATCTTGCTTGTTCTTTTTTGTCTTTTTGTTTTTCTTTTGGAGTGATCCATTTTGCTCTTTTTCTTCTCCATGTTTTACTATTTTTGTATTATATCGTTTATTTCCTGGTCTAAATCATCCGTCGGCTGTGTTGCACCGTTCGTCTCCTCTTCTTCTTTTTCCTCCTCTCCCTCTAGTTCGGGTGCTTCTCCCGTTTCGTTGGGTCCTTGTTCGGTTTCTTTCATCACCTGTGATACTTCATGAGTACTCTCGACTACCACCTTTTTCGTGGTGATCTCCTTCGATGGAAAGTTCTCTGGAAACCAGAGGTCTCTGATTGTGCCGTTTCTTATCTAAAGGGGGTTAAACTCTTTGGCAAAACATCGTGGGTTTGCTGTGTGACCATATATCAGCATAGCAAGTATTTCCATGCTTTGAGTTCCTTTTGTTGTATCTTGAGTTTGTGGTGGTGATTTCATCGTTGTTTGACTTAAAAGTCTGAGCGTATGTTTGATTTCCTCTTTTCTTTTTATCTTCCTTGGTGTTGGTTCTCTTTTGTTTCTTTATTGAGTTTTTGGCCTGGCATCCCATTGCTAGGGCGGTGTATCATTCGCAGTTTATGCATTTCTTTGGATTGTTACGTTACACGTGGCTGGCAAGCTCGTTTACGCTACAGTCAGAGAACCGTGGTAAGGTAACCGAGAAGTCTTTAGTGCTATAATTGTCCAATTGGAAGCACCTTTTACATGCTATTGTGACATATTCTTCCATATCGATTTGGCCTGCTGTTATTCGGAAATAAAGGTTAAAGGCCTGTCGTCGCTCTCTTCGTCATTTCCTTTATGTCTTCTCCAGAGAGTTCTCCGGTATTGGGTCCAATTGACGACAATATATAGCTCGATGGGCCATGACTTCGGAGGGGAATTATTGGCTCCAGATTAATTGAAGTTAGGTGTTCCATTGATAAATGGCTATTCAATATTTTCTTCTACTCTTCTTGGTGGCACAGTACTTTAACTATTTGGTGAGTTAAAAAGCCTCACCATGGTTACCTTTACGGTTCCATTATCCAACCTCAATACCTCTTCTTTCGTCGGCTTTTGTGCGCCCTGTGGTACTCTCAGGGGAAGTCTCCCAACGCTCGCGCTCACGTTCCATCCTGGGAATAAAAGGCCCTCTACAATTCCACTTTAAATAAAGGGGAATTGTGGTTTAAGGTGGCAGGAAGATAGATGGATCGTGCAGGGAACTCAAAAGAGAATATGTCCATGTCGATGAATTCTCAAACGCCAATCCGATCTAGTTGTCAATTGCCATCCAATTTTAATCGCCAATTCTAGATCAATCCAATCGCATCGCCAATGCGGACAATGTAGTACAGTTACATTTCTTTTATACTAATGTTCATAGCCTTAGGAACCTGCAGAAACAGATGCGCAGCTGAGGAAGGTTTGGTATCAGGACTCGGAGGCACAGGCATTGCATCATGGTACTCATTACTTTAGTAATATTAATTAAGATTTTTTTTTATTTAGTTACCCTACAAAGTATTTGCATTGTAAATTAAATCAGCAGTAATTTTGAATAAGAGCGGCGCACGCGTTTTAGGCTCTCTCTCTCTCTCTCTCTCTCTTTTCTCTTTCTCTTAGTGCCTTTGTCGATGCGGCATTTGACGAACTATGCTTCCATGCTTCTCTGCCCCTGGCTTGTTTCCAAATCGTGTTCGTTGCGATGTCAAAATTGTCCAGGAAGGTTTTCCGCTGACCTCTTCTGGCCCACTTCCCAGAGATTTTCCCACGGAGACAAAGGTCTTCGAGTGACCTCTTTCTGATTGAGTGCCCAAAGAGTTATTTTTGACGGTCAATGATAATGTTCAGGAGTTCCCTCTCCACACCGAGCCGAGTCAAAACCTCCTCGTTCCTAACCCCTGTCTACATATGAGATCCGCAGCATCCTTCGGTAGAACCAAAACTCTGCTGCCACGATGTTACGTCAGCCTCGGCAGTGATTGTCCACGACTCGCAGCTACGAAAGCCCGTAATACTTCTTCGTATAGTTGTAATAGTATCTTAGGAGTAATATGTCGATTGCGGAGAAGCAGTGGCGGTCCTGGGTTTTATGACGCCCTAAGCGGACTGCCTCCCTGGCGCCCGCCCCCCCAATACACACGCACACATACAACTGTTCAGATTGAGATTCGTTTATTTGTCACATACACGAGAACACAAGGTTAACAACGCAATTAAATGCTTTAGAGAGGAAAATCAAATAAACTCTCTCTTCACAAGACTAAAAAAGAATGAATATAAATGTAAGCAAAAGTAAAAAATTGTAGAAGAAACATAAACTCTGAAATCAAAAAAAATGTCTATATACATGTGCAATATCCATTGTAAGACCAACATTCAAAAATGTGTGTGCATGAACTTTTTATGCCCATCAATTTCCATCAATTCTCCTTATATGCCCATACTAGTTCCAAGTAATTTCAGTGACCTTCTTCATTCACACCCTTCACTATAGATATTTTTTTGCCAGTCTATCCTCACTATGTCTATCTACCTTTCCCTGACCAAGCAGCCCTCTCAAATTGTTCATTTGCATTGCTCTCACTCAAGATCTTTCATTCTCCTTCCATACCATATTCTCACTCTCACCCACCAACGTACTATCATGCAGCTTCTTGGCACATTCCACACTCGACCTGTACCATTCAGTTACGCTCTAATTGCACGCAATTCTCACCAACAAATACCATTCATTACCTTCCTCTCTGTTGCATTCTCATTTAGACTCCTACTCTCACACGCTGTCAATTGGTACAGCCAACATTTTCAAATTTTTCTCACTCATAGCCACCAAAACAAATTGATCAGCATGTATCAACATAGAGAGAATTCATCCCACACCATTTCTCAACAATTTTAAGCCACTTTTTATCATTCCCATTCGTACTTGTCACAGTACTCCATATATACATACATTAAACAGCTATAGCGTCATCACACAACATCGTCTTAAATCTCCCGTCTGTCAAACCACTCATCCCAGCTACGAGGGGAGGTCAATAAGTTTTGCAATTCGGATATAAGGAAACGAGATATGAGGAAAAGTGTTTTATTATTTTTCAATATAATTACCCTCGACTTCAATTCACTTGCGCCACTTGTCCCTGAGGCTTCGAATCCCCGACAACGAGAAATCTTTCGACTGCTGTTCAATCCACTCCTGGACGGCGAGCTAGACATCTTCATCGTTCCCAAACCGGCGTCCACTCAGTGCAGCCTTGATCTGGCGGAATAAAAAGTAGTCGCTAGGGGCCAGATCTGGACTGCAGGGGGGATGGTTGAGCTCCTCAAATCCGCATTCGCGCAGGGCAGCTTGTGCAACTCTGGCCTTGTGGACAGGGGCATTGTGGTGGAGGAGCAGGACACCGCGTGTCAACTTGCTGCGCTGCTTCTGACGGATAAACTTCTTCAATCCAGCCAGTTCCTCGGCGTAATATTTGCCTGTGATGGTCCTTCCACAGGTGCATAGTCCACCATCAACACTACCTCAGAATCCCAGAAGATAGTGGCCATGATCTTCCCAGCTGAGGGTTGGGTCCGGAACTTGATGGGGGTCGGAGAGCCCCTGTGCTTCCAGACCATGCTTTCGAGCTTGTTCTCGGGATCCCAGTGATGGACCCACGTTTCATCACCTGTCAATATGCGTGACTCGAATCCCGCCGGGTCTTGGTTGTACAAGAGCAGCAGTTCCTCCGAACTTTGACGATGTTGAAGTCGATCATAGGGCGTGAGGTTTCGTGAGGCTTCTAGGGACCCAGCGGGCACAGACCTTAGTCATGGCCAAATTGTCGTGGATGATGTTGATAACACTTCCATGTGATATTCCAAGTTCTCCCTCGATTTCTTCGACCTTCAACCGTCGATTTTCGAGGATTATCCTCTCCACACGGGCCACATTGTCCTCGGTGGTTACATCTGACGGGCGTCCTGGACGAGGGTCACCTTCAACGGCCTCACGATCATGGCGGAATTCCCTATTCCAGCGAGCAATGGTTGCATAGGAAGGGGCGGTGTCGGTGTACACTGCAACTATGCGTTTATGGATCTCTTTTGCATTCTTGCCTTCCTTGGTCAAAAGTGTGATCACTGCGCGATGCTCAACCTTCTCCATTGTTGAAAAATTTGTGACTTACGATCTGCGATCCGCTACTGCTTTTTGAATATACGAGGAAGGAGCGTGCGGCTGCAGGTCCTGACTTGTCATAACTTGTCCTACAACCCCCCAAACAGCCATCCCCCTTCCTCTGTTTTGCCCTAACGATTCCCAAAACTTATTGACCGCGCCTCGTATCTTTCACCTAACACATTTCTTACTTTCAACATAAATAATCTTTACACCATCCAAAAGTTTAGCATTCACTCCAACCTATTGACCACTTGTCATAATGCTTATCTAACTACACGATCATAAGCTTTCTCTATATCCATGTGCCCAGCATACACTTTACACCCTATATTCCTTGAGTTTTTTGAGCTAGTGGTCCTCGTCTTCTCGCTTCTCTTTCTTGCCGTCGGTATGTTTGGGACAAAATTCACTGTTTTTCTTATTTTTGTGTTCGAGTTACTCGCTACTCACATTGTTTAATGTGACCAGATGTGAACGCCGATGTGACAAAATGGATTTGCGTACATCACCATACCAAGACCTATCTAGCTCTTTTTCCTCATTTGTATCGTTGTTGACGCGATCAATATCAATCTAGTTAGTCCCTCGTTTTATTTTTGTGGTTCCAATTACCTACTTGCTATGATCGATCGTTTTACTCGATGGCTAAAGGCTGTAGCTATTCGTGACACTCGAACATCAACATTTATTTTAATCTTCCCCTTGGGTTACGTTTCTCGGTTTGGTTTCCTTTCCACTACTATGACCGACCGTGGGTGCAAATTCGATAATCACCAATGGCAGGCACTTTTGCCAGTTATTGGCTATTTTCACCTCTGTAAGAGGAGCTACTGTAGTGTACGATAAGTGCAGGCAAGCGACTTGAATGAGTCTTTTTTGAGACAGGAAGGCCGGGTGGATTCATATACAACTACTATTAAAATTATATACGTATCTAATAATAATTTAATGTCATTTATAAATCTAGTAATAAGCCTAACAAATGTAAAAAAAATATTCAAACACGGAAAATGGTTGTTCCTTTATTATAGACCTCACATCACGTGATGCCTACTAGCCAATAGCACCTGATAATATTAAGGACACGAGTGGAGTGGTTTAGTAAGGCTTTGTGGCGAGAGATGCGGAAAGATTGATCCATACTGAGTTCAAACTGCATAAAGACAGATTGGTAGCTAAGGTTTGTCAAAATTATAGCTATTACCGAGATATTTTATTCGTAACTAAATAACTTTCTTTTTATCTACTTGCAGTTCATTAAACTATCGTGATTCCTTACATCTATTACTAAATATAAATTGCTTATATCGATTAACAAATATAAATTCTTAGCATCTATTACTAAAGATAAATTCCTTATATTTATTCCCAAATATAAATTCCTTACATCTATTACTAAATATAAATTCCGGTTATTTGGGTCTCCCCTCGCCGCTCGAATTTTTGGATAGTTCATATATATATATATATATATATATATATATATATATATATATATATATATATATATATATATATATATATATATATATATATATCGGTTTTTAGGAGATATTTATTCCGTCTCGCTTAAGTGTAACGTCAAAGGAAACGAGCCAATCCAGCGAGTGGAATTTTTAGAACAACTTTAATGTTCGATTCCAGCTCGTGGCCTGACTGTTGAGGACCGGCTTTTCTTCGTTTAATAAGATGGCTTCTAAGATGTTCAGCCTAGCTTTATTTCCCTCTTTTCTTTTAATTGTGGTGTTTTCAACTAGAATATCTTTAGTAGTTAGGTTGATGTTGTGCACGCTCTCCATATTATTTTTAGGCGCTAGACTTTGCAGATATATGGTTATACGCCTCGAAAGGGTGATAGTTGCCATACCAATATATTTTGAGTTATTATAAAGCTTGCAGTCATCATTAGGGCAGATAAGCTAGTAAACTATGTTGTTGACTTTAGATTCTTTTGTCTTTTATAGTATATAATAAGTTGAAATTTGTCCATTTGATTCTTAGCTTGATGGTACGGGTGTGAGAGGGATGCAGTTGTGATTGCGCATGTGAGAGTAAATAATGTTAAGAAGGTGGGTTCACGTGAGTTAAGAGAGAGGTACGAAAGATTAGAAGAAAGGATGAGTGAAAGTATAGTGAAAGGCGTTGTTTCAGGTGTGCTTTCGAGATTCGATGTGATGGTGGAATGGTTGTATCGTGCAATTGGACTGAATAAGTATGTGACTCATCTAAGCCGGGTTGGGGTTGACGTGTTGTGGCAGGAGTTAGATAGTGTCGTTGGGTCTTTGCAGGCGGGAAAGTAGTTACTGATAGTGGTCAGGGTAATATAAGAGTACAGGGTGGGGCAGGGAAAGGAAACAGATGCAGAGGAGATAGAGTGGAAGGTATACATTCTAAAAGAGATGCTTCAGGGATAGGAGGGCTGAGTTGTCTTTATACCAATGCTCATAGTCTTAGAAATAAGAAAGATGAGTTATGTAGTTATATTATTGATGAAGATATAGATATAATATATGTAATAGAATCATGGGTTAATGAAAATAAATTTAATGACAACGTGAGTGAATTTAAGCTACAGGGTTATGATATGTACATTAGTCAAACGGGAGATAGGACAGGTGGTGGGTTGATTATTTATAACAGAAATAACATTCCTTCAAATCTAAATAATTATATAAAGCAAGAGAAAGTTGAGTCACTGTGGATAGATATTAGGGTCAGTAAAAATAGGATAATACACTTGGGAGTCATTTACAGACCACCCGGGCACACTGACTGTATTGATGAGCTAATGATCAAGGAAATAAGGAAAGGATGTGAAGTAGATACAGTTTTTCTTGGTGGCTTTAATTTAAATTTTGTGGACTGGAAAAATATGATAGGAAGGGATATAGCAAGTTGTAAGTTTATAGAGTGTTTTGAGGATAATGTTTTGACTCAATTTGTTAATAAGCAAACGAAGGGTACCAATATCTTAGATATGATTCTTTCAAATGATGATCACTTGGTTCAGGAATTGACTGCCGGGGAAGGATTGGGAAATAGTGATCATCAGATGGTTCGTTTTAACTTGGAAATAGTGAAAGATAGAACATCAACAAACTCCACAATAACTCAGAATTTTTATAGGGGAGATTACGATAAATTATGAAACTTGCTAAATCAGATTAGGTGGGATATAGAATTAAGGGGGAAGAATACTTATGAGACATGGGACACTTTTAAGACTATACTAAACATAGTCCAGGAGCAGTGTATTCCAATGAAGGCTATTAGGAAGAAATGTAGGAAGCCGTTGTGGTGGAATCACGAGATAGCTAGGAAAATTTCTGAGGTGAAAAGAGCATACCATAGATTACAGAGAGAAAGTACTTTTGACAATTTAAATCATTATAGGTCGACCAGAAATGAGCTAAATAAGATTATTAAGAAGAGCAATAGGGTGGCAGAAATTAATTTAGCTCAAAAAAATAATAAAGATCCAAGAAAATTCTTTCGCTATTATAGAATTAACAACAAATCTAACAGTGATAAAATTGGGCCTATTAGATATGAAGGGGTTTTGAAAGAATCTGATGGGAAAATAGTAGATGTTCTTAATGATCATTTTGCTTCAGTATTTAGACAAGAGAATCAAGATAGATTAATTGATGATAATTCTAGTTGAAGGTATGTAGTGTTGAATACCGTTAATGTGAACAGGGAAATAATTAAAGGGCTTATATTGGAGTTAAATACTAGTAAGTCATCTGGCCCAGACAACATTCATTCTAGGTTACTCAAAGAAGGTGTAGATAGTATTGCAGTAGCTCTTGAGATGGTATATACTAGATTACTAGAGTTTGGAGAAATACCTAATAATTAGAAATTAGCGAATGTAGTGCCAATTTTTTAAAAGGGAAGTAAAGAGAATCAAAATTACTTTAGGCCGGTAAGCTTAGCTTCTATCGTTTGTAAAATTCTTGAGAAGATAGTTAAGAAGAGGATTTCTGACCATCTAGAGTGCGGTAGGTTAATAAATGATGTTCAGCATGGGTTTAGAAGAGGTAGATCGTGTTTAACAAATTTACTGTATTTTATGGATTATGTTACTGAACAATTAGATAAGGGAGAGAATGTTGATGTAATTTACTTAGATTTTAGCAAAGCTTTTGATAAGGTTCCACATAGGAGACTAGTTCACAAATTAAAAATGCATGGGATATGTGGTGGTAGAGTTTTGAATTGGATAACTGAATGGCTGAAAGACAGGAAACAGAGAGTTGTGCTGAATGGGGTGAGGTCATAGTGGAGGGACGCTATCAGTAGCGTACCTCAGAGATCCGTTCTAGGCCCTTTATTATTCATAGTTTATATTTATAAATGATCTTGGGGAGGCTGTAAATAGCAAAGTGTCAATTTTAGCTGATGACACTAAATTGGCAGCTGTAGTCAAAGAAGTTGAGGGTAGATTTAAAGTGCAGAGTGACTTAAATAAGTTATTAGCTTGGGCTCACAAGTGGCAAATGACTTTTAACCTCAAAAATGCAAAGTTCTTAACATGGGAAGAGATAATAGGAAATTTAGCTATGAAATGGATGGCATTGGCTGAATTTAGTTGAGGATGAGTAGGACTTAGGCGTAGTAGTAGATAGGTCACTGAAGTTTTCAAAGCAGTGTATTGAGGCAACAAATAAAACAAATAGGGTGCTAGGATGCATTAACAGGAATGTTAGCTACAGGAGTAAAGAGGTTATCCTTAAACTCTACAACTCGTATGTTAGGCCACATTTAGAGTACTGTATACAAGCATGGTCACCACATTTTAGATATATCAACCTACTAGAGTCAGTACAAAGGAGGGCAACAAAAATAATACCTTCCCTGAAGCACGTTGAATATGAAGATAGACTGAGGGTACTAAATATGTTCTCATTTGAGTGATGTGTAAGGGAAGATATGATTGAGCTTTTTAAAATCTGTTCTAGGATGAATAAGTTGGATTTTAGCAAGTTATTTGAGTTAAAAGGTAGTAATAGGACTAGGGGTCACCACTTAAAAATTAAAAAACAGAGGTGCCGGTTTGATGTTAGAAAATATTTTTTCACCAATAGAGTAGTAGATTACTGGAATAGTTTGCCATCTGAGACGGTAGACAGTCCAAACTTGAATGTATTCAAACGCAGATTAGATGATTATATGGGGAGTGAGGGTTAACTTTGGAGGGTATTCTAGACTCATTCCTGTGTATGGTTCGAATTGTATATTGTAGATGCATGATCTGACATAATCCTCTGGATTGTTTAAATAGTATATTGTAGATGCATGGGTGGGTTTTGACAGATGCGGCTGACCTTCGATAGGCTCTTGTGGCTTTTGTCATCCGTGAAATTATGTTATGTTATGCCAATCTCCGTGGTGTTTTTTTCGTCTATTTTATAGGCCGTGGACATGTGATTTCTGTAATCCAGTTTGATGCTGTTTATTGCTTCCTGGTTACTTTTCGTTTTATCCCTATCTTTGAATTGCATATTTAAAAATGATTGAAGTTGTTTTTCAATTATGGTGTTCGAGAAACCGTTGTTCACGAGTGTTTGTTTTACGCGTGAGATCACTTGATGGAAAAGTTTCCACGTAGAGCAGCATTTGTATGCTTGGCGGATGTATGAGCCTTATTTTGTAACTTTCATGGCGTCCACTATCTGCGTTAAGGCATCTTCTCATGTCCGTACTTTTTCTATATACTTTTGTGATACAGCTACCATTGATGTTTTGTACCTCAACGTCCAAAAAAGGGAGTTTATTGCCCGTGCTCAATTCATAAGTGAATTTTAACACGGTGTTCTCCTCAAATGGCTGTTTGATGTCCTTCAGATGTTCGTCATTTTGGACGTTGATGTTGATGTCGTATACGTATCGGCAATATGTGTGTGGCTTATTTTAACTGTTTGGCGCTTTACATTGTATGTCTTTTATTTAACTCTACTTTTTTTCATTTACTTTTTTTCCAGAGTTAATTTTCTAGGTATTTATTTATTCAACATTGCTTGTGTTCTCTATTTCGCTCTGGTTGTTTATTTTCTTTGCTTGCAGAGTTAACTTTACATTTATTTTAAAATGCAAAGTATATTGGTTTATGGTCATTATTATAATATTTCATTGTTGATTTGTGTACTTCGTCTTATTCAGTTAAGATGTCGTCGATTAAAGAACTCAAGGAACAAGCTGTTGACTTGGTCCTAACAGGGAACGAGATCGCCCACTAGGTTCTGCAACAGCAAGCGTTCGAATGTGAGGAGCGTGAGAAGGAACGCCTTAGCAAGTTCCAGCTCGCTGAACTTCAAGCTAAGAAGGAAGACCTTCAAGCTCAAGCTAAAAAGGAGGAGCTTTAAGCTAGGAAGGAGGACCTTCAATCTAAGAAGGATTGAAGAAGAAAAGAAGATTGAGCTGGTGCGTATCTCTGCACCTCAACAGTCTACTTCTGCGCAACTTAATGATTTGGCAAGTCGTCCTAAACCCATCTATTGCAGGATGGAGAAGATATTACCTCCTACCTGAACTGCTTCTAAAGAGTTGACGAATTACTCGAAGTGAATCCTGACAGCTATGGAGTGAGGCGAGGAAGTTTACTTACCGGTAAGGCTGCTGAAATGTACACTTCTCTGCCGGCTGATATCACCAAGAACTACGACTTGTTGAAGAAAACCTTACCAATACGATTTAACAAGACTACGTGTCGAGTTCTAAAGCACTAAGGTTTCAACAGGGAAAACGTTCCAACAGTTTTCCTTCCATCTGACCCGACTGTTCCAAGCGCGGTTGGAAACTTCTGGGATAAATAACACATTTGAGGACTAGAAAGAGTTTATGATCCTTGGTCAGTTCTTGTCTTCCCTCCATCCAGATGTACGTGCTTTCATCAAGTAATCGCGACCAACTGCTTTGGCAGAAGCTATTCAACTAGCTGATCATTGGACCTCAGCTCAGGGGAAGAGGGAAGAGACGGGGATAGGGGGAAGATTGAGCGGGAAGAAAGGGGGAGGGTTAAAACGAGATTTTTTTCCCCTATGAATGAACAGACACACACACTTCGTATATATATATATATATATATATATATATATATATATATATATATATAGTAGCGGCTCGTGGGTATCATTTTTATTTATATATAAATGAACAGACACATACACTTCATATATATATATATATATATATATATATATATATATATATATATATATATATATATATATATATATATATATATATATGTATATATATATTATACATAGGTGGGCGCGATAACGAAAAAAAATAATCACGATAACCGATAAATCAATAAAGATAACCTTATCAGCGATAACCAATAATTGATAACTGGCGATAAATTTATCGCCCGATAAGGTGATAACCGATAAATCCAAAATTATAATACAGTATTGATTATTGACTATATATATAGAAAAGAAGAAGCACGGGAACATAGGGAAAAAATCACCAAAGAACGCGTAAAACCGGTAGCGCTCAGGAGCAACACCTTGTGACCTTTCGTCTGAGAGTTGGTTCCCAGCTCGGACCTACCTATTTCTGCCCCCAATGCACGCGTGGCTCGCCCCTGTGCTAAACTGAAACAAAAAACTGAAATTATTGATTATCGCTAGTTTGGAACCCAAAGTATCAGCGATACCAATGAATCGATAACGCGGGAAAAATATCCGATAACCGATAACCCGATATCGTTATCGCGATAACGCCCACCTATCTCTCTCTCTCTCTCTCTCTCTCTCTCTCTCTCTCTATATATATATATATATATATATATATATATATATATATATATATATATATATATATATATATATATATATCCTGCTTCATTTGGCTGATCCATGGGCTTGGTCGAAGGGAAAGAGTTAAGGATAGAAAAAGGGTATTTAAATGTCGTTAGGCTTGGAGAAATCACTTTTTTCACTCCTTTGAGGAGGGGAGAAAAAGGGGGGGGGATAGACATTTCGTATTACTAAATTTTTTTTATCCTTGGGACGGTATTGAGTAGATTTTGCTTTAGATAAACTTTCATTGATCACGTGGAGGGGAAAATTTAATTCAATGAAACTGCAGGTTATATATGTAATCTCGTCTTCTAGAAAGCAAGGGTAACATATCCTAAGAGCTCTCAAAAACATACCTGATGCAACGGCTCGCTTAATGTTAATATCAGGATAAGAAAAGAAATGGATATGAGTTAGAATGGGTTGGTTTTCGTACACAGTGAAGCTAATTTTGTCAATGACTCTAACAATTTTGAAATCAAGAAAAGATATACAATTATCTTTTCCCACTCTACTTTAAAATTGAAAGTGGGATGGAGGTCGTTAAGATTTTTAAGGAAATTGTCAAATAAGTTTAAACTATTTATAAGCCAAATCAATACGACATCATCTGCATACCTATACAATACAAAATTATGATGGAGAATCACAGAAGGGGGTAATGATGCTTCGAAATGCTCCATAAAAAGGTTACATAATATGTGCGATAAAGGATTACCCATGCTAAGTCGATATTTTTCTCGGAAAAAACCCATATCGCTGATAAATAAATGGTCAGTAACACAAGTTTAACAAGATTTATAATTTTATTTTTGCCTAAAGGGAGGTTTAATTTTTGATTATCTAATATCTTAGATAGAACTTCAAGAGCTTCATTAATTGGGATATTAGTGAACAGTCTGTCTACATAAACAGTTTATTAAGCGGCTTCCTTTTATGTTGATTTTCATAAATTTTTCAATGAAATCAGAGGAATGGATTATTTGTGAAGAATAGTTCAATCCTACAGCCTCAGCAAGAAGGAAGGCTAACCACTTCGAGAGTTTATATGCATGAGAGTCGATACACGATATAATAGGTCAGAGTGGCGATCTTCTTTTGTGGGTTTGTGAACATAAAGGTGATGTCAGACGAGGTAGTACCACATCCAGTATTTTTAATCATATTAGCAATTCCAACCGCCAAATTGACTATTCAAAGGCACAAATCATATATAATTGTAAAGATTTTCGGAAAAAAAATAATAAAATCTATATTAATAGGAGAAATTCCCAATTTTAATTTGTCGGATGGGCAATTGAAATGCAACCTCTATTCCCAAAACCTCATCGTAAACAGCTTAGTCAATGATCTTAGTCTTACACCCCTTGATTAAGGACATTTTTTCCCCGTTTTGCGTTTCTTTGTGTTTTTTTCTGATATCTACGCTATTTATAGACTTTTGTAACAATTGCATTCTCAGTATACGACTGAAGAGGGTATGATAATCTACATACTGAAACTAGTCCGGTAAATTAAACTTTTTGCTCCTAACCAGTGATTTCACTATCATATACCATAACTCGCCATTGAATTCTTTTTCATATATATATATATATATATATATATATATATATATATATATATATATATATATATATATATAATTCAGTGGCAGCTTGTACATAAGTGCCAGAGGGACCGGGCCATACAAACAAAATAAATAAAAAATAAAAGTATACAAGATAAATTCAATATCAAAACCTGTTAATGCATGTAAAGCCCCCATTGGGCATATAAAGGAAATTTTTCTTCAAAGCCTCTTCCAAACGAATGCTAAAGGGCTCACATCTTCAGGCCAATTTAAGCCTATATCTTACTGTCGTGGTATAGCAAGGACCGAGTGATGATGTTCGTACGTATAGGTTTGTTACGTACTTCAAAACTTCTTGATTAAGTTTTCTATCTAAGAGTGCTATATTTAATTATTACGTTATTTTTTTATCTTTAAGGGTAAAGATAAAAAAGATATTTGAATAAAAAATGTTTCGTAGAAAACTAGACCTTTAATTAAAAACATGAACCAGGATTGAAATTTAACAAACAAACTACACAATAATGAACTAAACAAATTTAAGTGAGGCTTACTAAATTACACAATTGAATTTACAGTAATGGTTGACCCAAAGCTCACTTTAATATTGAATGCAAACTGACCTTCAACGAAACAGATACTGAGGTTTAAATACCTTTCAAGATTCCCACGAGAATCGGGTTTGAGCCTGACCTTGGTCTCAATTTTTATGTCGCCTCAAGAATGTTGTTTTCGTGCCGGCGCGTGGATGGGCAGTTCCAGATGGGGTATGAGGGAGAATGCTTTAAAGCCCCAGAGGAATTCGGAGCGTGTGGCAGATGGAGTTAAGCACGTATTCTGGATGAAATGATTCCACTACGGGACAGGAAGAGTATGTCTCTTCCAATCTTCGGGTTATTTTGGGAATAATTCACACTGACGAGCGATGAACCAAAGAGTGAATCCTTTGACGAAGGTGAGTACTTGAGGGAGTTCACTCTGGGGTATTCCTCAAGGGCGAGGATAATCTCTGGGTTTGGGGGTACACCAGGATAGGGGGCTTCTCTGACGAGAGGTAGTTAAACTGGTTGCTCAAATCAAGTTTTCTTAACGTTCGCTGTGACCACCAGGAACTGGCTTGATGATGAGCTTCTTCTAAGTCCCTCTCGTTGGTTTGCGGGGCACTTTGCCGGACTTCGTTGTCTCGATGACTCTCACGATCTACCCTTTTGACGAAAGGGTGTGCTTGAGGGAGTTCACTTTGGGGTATTCCTCAAGGGCGGGGACTATCATTGGATTTGGGGGTACACCAGGATAGGAGGGCTTCTCTGACGAGAGTTAGTTGAACTTGCTTCTCAATCCAAGTTAACTAAAAGTTCGGTGTGACCATCAGGAACTGGCTCATGATGAGCTTCTTCTAAGTCCCTTTCGTTGGTAGCCGGGCCTCTAGTCGATCTTAATTGTCTTGATGACTAACTCGATCTCTCTACTTTGGGGTATTCCTCAATGGCGAAGACAATCTCTGTGTTTTGGGATACACCAGGATAGGGATGGGGGTTCTCTGACGAGAGTTAGTTAAACTTGCTTCTCAAATCAAGTTAACTTAAAGTTCGGTGTGACCACCAGGAATTGGCTCAGGGTGAGCTTCTTCTAAGTCCCTTTCGTTGGTAGCCGGGCCTCTAGCCGGTCTTAGTTGACTTGATGACTAACACGATCTACCTCGTTCTTCCAAAGTTATTTGATTTTTATACTTCATCACCCCACTGGGGGTAGGGGAAGGAGGGGAAGATGTGGACGGCGGCATTAAGTCTCCTCCTCTAACGGTTTTTCTCAGAGCGTCTTTCAGCTAATCTAAAAGGGAGCTTCTGACTTTAGGCCTACGCTTCTCTAATTTCGCATATGCGGTGAAATTGAGCATCAACTCTTAGGATAAATCTTGCTGTTTTAACCCATGTTAGGCTCACCGTGGTCCGATATGTGATGATTAGAGCGTTATGTGGTTTTGGGCGGCTTTTCAGGTTCTCCTCGATGCGAGGGGAGACAGGGTGGGGGAGGGTAAGTGTTCGGGCTACGCCGCCTCCCCAAATGCCAAGACGTTGTGATTAAGGATAGGAGGCTCAGTTGTGAGGGTGGGGTGTCGACCCCCTAACTTACCTCTTATTGAAGCGACTAACCAGCCGCTTCATATCATCCTCTTTACAGTGTGACCCAATAGCTCAAAATATGGGCCAGGCAAAACTGGCAAGACTAGCCCGAGACAGCTGACGATGAGTCGGTGACTCATTACGTTCATTGGTACGCACACCAATTAATCTTGATCATTAAGAAAATAACTTCTTTTAATAAAAGGATTAGCTTTTTTTCAAGTTTGAATGGAATTAGTGTGTTTTTACTATTTCACCTAAGCGCAAAAGGCAGCTCCAGAAATTGTGTACTGCTCAGATTCCAGGAGTTTGTGAAATACGTTGGAATTTTCAATCTAGAATAATTATTGCAGTAACTGAAAACAGAAAACAAATAATAGAGTGCTTTACCAGTATTCAAAATGAAGAAGGGTTGGATCAGAAGAGCATTTGTGAATGTATTGGATTCAAGAAAATTTTGGAAGATGAAGAATTTATTTTCTTTTTAGAATTATTTTATGATATGTTCAAACATTGTTGATATTCTTATTGGAATCTTACAGTTTAGAAAAACAAACAGCCTTACTTCTGAAGAAGCTCTCTAGAATTTTGTAATGGCTATTATCCACCTACGTAAAAATGTCTCCGAACATTCCATTGATAGTGACCAAACAAAACCAATAACAGAAAATTTATCATGTGCAGCAGAAGCGCGCAATAAAATTATAGATGAATTAAAAACAACTTCCAAACTTCAGATATGTTTAATTCATTTACTATAGTAAATCCAAGTGATAAGGAATATATAAGCGAAATCGGAGATTACAACAGCAGAGTAATTAATGCCTTTGCTCAGATGAAGAACTGAAAAGCTGATTACTTATACAAATAAATAAAGGTTAGTATGTGAGATTTATTTACAAATTTAAATTATACTACATAAATAGCTAGGTAGCCTATATACAAAATTTTTGGTACCTTAACTAACTAATAATATCCTTTCCTGGCCCTACCCTTATATATATATATAGAGAGAGAGAGATAAGTGGGCGTTATCGCGATAACGATATCGGGTTATCGGTTATCGGATATTTTTCCCGCGTTATCGATTCATTGGTATCGCTGATACTTTGGGTTCCAAACTAGCAATAATCGATAATTTCAGTTTTTGGTTCCAGTTTAGCACAGGGGCGAGCCACGCGTGCATTGGGGGCAGAAATAGGTAGGTCCGAGCTGGGAACCAACTCTCGTGGCTAAGATGTCCCTGTTTTCGGTCCCGGGGAGCCTGTAACCGGCCGGGAACCACACTGGGGGCATCTTCTTGCCATTCAAAGCCGTATATCATCACGGAGGTCTGGTGCTTGGTCGTCGACACGTTTCGGACGTCATGGCCGAAGCTTTCAATGCGATCTTTCCTCTTGTTGATGACCGAATCAACCGTGAAGGATTTTTCACCAGGAAAAAGGAGAATTCGATTGCAATGACTCTTCAAGTCATTGAGAATGCGACGACAGCGCTCTCGACGTTGTTCTAACATACGGTCGATGATTAAAGGCCTTTCCACGTACCTCAAGCTCTTGCCACCCTCATCCTTGAGGGCCCTGGAACCGTGGCCCCCGAGATGTTCTTCTTTGCTAGCGCAGTTATTTTGAGCTTCGGAGCACTTTCGAAGGACTTTCTCGCTGCCAAACGATTGAAACCTTGAGATCTGCTTGAAGGAGGTCAATCTTTGAGGTCGTCCCCGTTCTTGAGCCTCTCCGCGAGTCTGTCCGGTTGAAGTTGAGCTACTTGGCGATGTCAAAGTTGTTGTGGCCCGCGCGTAGGAGAGCAGATATCTCGATTCTTTGCACTTTTATCTCTAGACACCTGCACACAATGGAAAAGCTGTTCCACCGACACGTGCTGGAAAGGTAGAACTTTACGTTTGTTTGACGGAACTTTTTCTATCACACACGTAAACCTCTTGAAAGATCAAAATACCGAGTGTAACAGAACTTTTTCAAAACCCAGTAGGCAAGGTTTCACAATTGGGACAATTGATTTCACACAACTTGACAAAGTTAGTACACTTGCAACAAAGAATCAACATCTGTTCATATCTCTTTTCTCGGCCAAAACGTGGACCATTTTTTTCTAGAATTGTTACAGGAGATTAAAAGTGCGTTATGTACAATAATATCGAACGTTTTAGACAATGGATTTGTCATATCAGATTGCCACCTTGATGCTACTTTAGCGTGCGTTTGACCGCAGTATCCGTAGTCTACGCTGCGGAATGACCTTTAACGTGCAGTCTACCTTTCATAGTATAATTTTATTACCTATGCTTATCTATTTTTTAGTCTTTTAATTTGATTGTTCTTGAACGGTATTATTTCTAAAAGATATACGAACTTTGTATCGTTAATTAAAATATTTAAGTTACATTGTTTGTATCATTTATGTAGTACCAATAAATTCCGCCATAATGATGACTCTTAATGTAATATTTAGCCTTTTTTGATTCTGAATGATTATGATTTGTATGATTAAGTGTAAGTCACTAATAATATATCATTATACAACATTATTCAATTTGTTTTTATCGTCCTGTAGTATACATAAACTTCTTATAGTGGAGGTAGGGTGCACACTGGTGTAAAAAGGCCTGGTAGACCGCACACTCAAGTGTAAATGTGCAGGTAGACCGCACGCTAAAGTATTACGTAAAACACTTTTTAAAATCAAAATTCACCAGTTTTTACAAAACATGGTATTGAAAAATTAATAGAAAGATAGAGACTACTGGCAGAAAGTAGCGCAAATAATATTACTTATTAACTTAATAAATATTTTCAATATAAATAACCAACGAGTTATTCGATTTCTACCCATAAAATAATGCTAAACATTAAAAAAATGCTGGATCACTTAGAGGATGACCTTATACATATGTTAAGTTTGGTATTTATTATTTTTATTTTTGCCAGTCTAATTTTATGTTACTGAATACTTTTCTTAGATGTTCGTGAAGTTCATTATCATTTTTTTTTTTGTGCTCAATAAAGTTTAAATAGTGATTAGTCGAGATTTTAAAAACATTAGGCATATATTTGACCTATGCCCATAGATTTGGTGGACGAATTTGTGATTGTGCATATGTATACCTCTCATTGTGTACAATGTATCTCAAAAGGTTAATGGCGGCTATAGACGAAATTCCGTGGGGAGGTGGGTCTCGTGCAAGGAAAAGGTTGATTCCATTTTGGGATTTTTATCGCTCACTTTATTTTTATACAAAAGGTTATAGACAAACTTCGATGAAATTTGGTTGACAGGGGAAGCTTGGTTCAAGAAAGAATTGATTAGATTTTGGGTGTGTTTCCAAATCGCGATGTTATTTCTGGATCACTTTTATTCACTTTATGTTGGTGTCTAAATATGTCAAAGGGTTATTAAGGGATTTCGATGAAGAGGGAGGATGGGGAAGGCGGTGGCTTAGACCAAGGAATAGGTGATTAAACTTAGGTGCGGATCCAGATCCAAAATCGGACTATACGTCACATTCACTTTCTTTAACATTACGAGGTAGGACATTATCTGACCCTGGCAGAGGGTGGCGCTCTATGGGTGTTTAGTTTCACTAGTGTAGCAGACGGACGGAAAGACAGATGTTGATAATTATTTATAGTACATTGCCTTCTATGTGCATTTTAAAGTGAAATATTTGTTCGAATGACAAACTTGAGTGCTCGTTGGATAATGGTTGAGCACTAATTACCCTACAGCAACTTTACTATGCTGGAAGACTAGTCACTTTTCGAGTACTTCACTTACTTTCACTTTCTGATGGCCGAGCGAATATGGTTAGTCTTGGTACAGACTCCATGAGCTGATCACTTCAGAGAATGTTAATGTCAGGTTCCGTTTCACCAGGAAGCGTTGCTTATCAGAGCGGAGAATTTTATTCTTTGATAATTAGCAAAGGACTTCTGTTACAAATGTCTCTTAAATTATCACTCGAGTGATTATTGTTTTGGATTCCACAAATGATGAAGAAACTTTCGAATGTCACTATTGATAAAAAAAAACAACCGTTCGAGGGGTCACTACTGTTGAAGAAACTTTCGGATGTACTGCCATTACTGTTGAAGAAACTTTCGGATGTGCTGTCACTACTGTTAAAGAAACCTTTGGATGTCACTAGTGATGAAGAAACTTTTGGATGTCACTACTGATGAAGAGAGTATCGGATGTCACTACTGATGAAGAAACTTCCGGATGGTGCTACTGATGCAAAAACTTTCTGTTTAAAAATTAAATATATGTATTTAGTACGACACATAAAAAATAATTAGAAAAAAGTTAATCAAAGGCAAAGGTTGTTAAATAAACTTAATATAATCCTGTTACATTCATAACTTCACTCTTCTTTCTTCTGTGTTTGTTGATTAAATGACTTCTGTCTTTGAGGAAAAAAAAGTGTTTTTCTCGTGAAAAAATTCTCTTGTTTTCGCTTTTGCGACCTTTCCTTGGTCTCTTCTCCTTTCTCGTTGCAAGACTCCCCTTTCGTAGACCACGAAAAGTTGTCGGATTGACTCAGCCGTCTATTGTCTTACTTTTTTAGTTTCTGTATCGAATGACAAGGTATAGTAATAGTCATTCATTGTTACGCCGATTTCAGTTGCCACTTAATTAACTGACTAAAGAAATATAAAATACTATTATAACTGTGATTAAATTATAATTTTTAGCTTTCGCGAGGCTTCAATCACATCGGCGCTTGAGTATTTGACTTGAAACAACCATTAATCGACGCGAAAAGCAACCTTCCTAATACCACAAAACAGCTGCATATAGTATCACTCTAACCTGTTCCCTCAGGGCGGTCTCACAGAAGGCGCTGCCCGACTTGTAGTGACGTTGATGGGGCCCTACAGCACAGGCTGCAGGGAGCAGAGATGTCATCTACCCCTGGTGGCTATTAACAATAAAAACAACAACGTTAAAATTGATAAGATTCACCTGAGGTCAAGAAGAGGATCATAACCACTCGCTGACAACAGACTACATGATACCACAATTCACTGCAAAAATGGTACCACCGAGGGGGTACGGCAGACGAATATCATGCTTCTGGTCCTGTCAGCTTACCAAAGATACAGCTAAGCACCTTGATCCAAGAGTGATCACCTGCACACACATCTTCATCTATCCTAAGTCTCATCTCAACCCCCAAATTATAGAAATACGATCACATAAGTTAACCGAGTCCCTCACCCGCCCCACATCACCCCATACTCTGCACCCCCTTCAAAATGATGGAAAATATAATATTCAACGAAATCAACCACCACTAGACGCCTCCCAACACAGATTACGACGCCCTTTATACTTGCAGAAGTTATCGGGTCGGAAAAAGATTAATGCCTTAAAACTCGAGTTGAGGATGGCCGAGTGGAGACAAGCACTCGCTTGCTGAATTTAGCAAAACACGGAGTCAGAGGTTCGAATCTCGTCGCTGTTTTCAATTTATAATTCAAGCATGTTCAAACCTCCTTTTACATTCAATAAACACCGTACATACCAACATTACCCAGCTCATGTATGAAGGCTTCAATCAACTCAAAGCGGAGTGCGACAGGAATGTGTACTCTCCCCCCACCCATTCCAACATCCTCCACATCACCAATCGCGACCTTAATATTACACACTATAGCCATACTTATGATTTAACTATAGTCACCCAAGAGCCAGACTACTTAGAGGCAATTCGCTCTACAACGAAACATTTTTTGCTGAAAGAGACCCTGGTGATCGTGTCTCCTTCAAAAGTTTGTCTTACTTCCGTGTTTTCAAGCTTGGAATAAAAAAGTCACTGCATGAAATCATCAAACACCCCATTCCTCTAAAATAAACTACAGAAGCGCTCGGTCTCACCTTAGGCACAGCACTTAGAGGCCAGCCTCACAAACACAACAATAAACAAAGAACGAACAAAATACCAACATCTGCATTTACATGAAAATATTCGTTTAATTTCCATGAAAATTGCACAGAATATTATTTAAAGCTATGGGGAAAGTAATGTATATTCGAAGGATGCGACCAAAACTAGAGAACTATAATTTATAACTTTCAGTTTACATATAAACTTCGTAACGTATGTATGGCAAAACAGTCCCACGTTTATTGTAGACTTGACTCCTACTGATGGTGTTACTTATTTATCAAGAAGGCAAAACGAGTTAAGGCTAACAGATCCTCCAGAAAACAGTTTAACTAGTGTGAAAGTGAAGAAATGACACTGTCTGACATTGCGAGGCATTGTAATGCTCAAAAACTGAAATCCGCGCACAATAAAGACAAGACCGGGCACTTACACGCCGACGGAGAAAACGGTTCACACTCAGATAAACACATGGAAGGTCGCACGATACAGCCGATTTCGATAAACGACCGAACTGAGACAGCAGACAGTATTTCAGGTCAAGTTGAAGAATTTGAATGTGTCTCACCAGACTATCCCTCCCCCCGTCGCTTAAGATAGGTGGGGGGGGAGGGCACAGCACGTTAAGAAACCACTCATAAGTAAAAAGAATAAAGCGGCGAGGAAGGATTTTGTTATTAGACATTTCCTGCGGAGTGCTGGTGTCTTCAGCGACTAGAGCATATTTAATTTAATCGGATCGGCTGCAAAGGCGTAGTACATGTAAAAGATTAAATCTCACATGCACAAAAAGAGGTTACATTTGGAGGTGGCGGCGTTATGGTGTAGGCCATGATTTCAAGCGCTCGAGTCTGGCCCTCATCCATTTACAAGGCAAAGTAATCGTTGCGGTATGTAAGGATCTGCTTCAGGAACATCGGGCCCGTGAGCCTGTTTTCATGTAGGACAAACAATCCTCCGTACCACACAGCAAAAACCATTAAACTGTATTGAGAAGATGAAAATATCGACGCGATGAACTGGGCTACCCAAAACCCTGATTATAACCCAATGGAAGATACTCCACTCTGTGAGAAGGTTCTGACCCGGAAACCGATAAATGTTGAAGAATGCTTTCGAAGAAGGGAATAAAATCACGCCCGAACAATGCGACAAATTGATGCCCTGCGGCCGAAGATGCTCCTATTGTTCCTTATAGAAGAGAGTATCTGAGCTATCCAAGGCCAACGAAGTCATTTCAGCCTTCTTGAAGAGAATTCATTACGAGGACATCGTCCCAGCGAGTACTTCGGACTTCCAACCAAGCCCCAATCACTCGATCCCTCTCCTTTAACTTCGAAGCAGGACGGATCAGCCACGGAGATAAGAGTATATGTGGAGTTAGAAACGGACACCCAGACTCTAGCCCTGGCAGTTCTCTAAGCTTTTGATTTATTTATTTTATTTTGGACATTTTTCTAGACACGGGTGGGGGTGGGGGTGGGGGGGGGGCAACTCAGTGCTGGTCCCAGACCCCGGATAAATAGAGAGGGTTGGAGTCAGGAAGGGCATCCATCCGTAAAGTCTCTGCCCAAACCTTAATGGATAGGGAAAAGCCGAGAAGAAAAAGAAGTTCTTTAGTTTGGAACCCATCCTTTCCTTCAAATACACATTACTTTCATTAAGACTATTTTTAGCCGTTATTCTATGAAATAAAACATGGATACTATCAGAGGCAAATTTAGAAGAATATTCCGTACAATTGTCCTCGAAATTATACTAAATTTTCAAGAAAATATTTGGAGTTAAATGGTCAAATACCAGAATCAGAGAAATAACGGGGGTGCAACCGATGGATGAGTTGGTTAGATTTTTCCGTTGGAAATGGTTAGGTCAGGTTTATAGAAACCAGGGTTAGTGGCCCCTGGTAGAAGAGGTAGAGGTAGGCCTAAGGAGACTTGGATAAGGACTATGAGGCGGGAAGCAGGAGATGATTGTTGGAAAGATCTTGACGCATTAGCTCAAGATAGAGGAGCGTGGTGGCGTGAGTTCATTGAGGCCCTATGCATCCCCGTGGGTGACACAGGAAATGATTGATTGATTAGGACGGTACCGCACAAGCGGTCGTGATAATCGTTTGCGCGAATTTCGTTTTGTCAGGCGAAAATCGGTCTACATAAATTTATGCTTCCGAGAGCATGGAAATGGCTTCGACCTAACGATACACCATGAGTTGTCCATCCATTCCAGGCTAGGTCTAAGGTACTGTGGCTTGAGCATCTGATCTAGCATTCATAAACTACAACAACAAAAGCACTATGCCTTGTCAGGGGGTACGTCTGCAGCACCCCAATTAACTATCTACACATTGAAGAGCTTTTTTTTCTTTAATGGTAAAGGATTACGAGGACCGATCGATGCAGATAAGTGCGCCCCACTCATCCAGCCGCGAAGGGACAGGCAGGAGAGCGGGAGACTGAGTGGGAAGGTGTAAGGTGATGTCGAGTAGTATGGAGAGTGTACAAGGAGTGTTCAGGAAGGTTTCTGAGTATGGAAGGAAGGCTCACTTGTTATTTGGGTATGATTCTATGGGTATTCAGGAAGGCCTCAAAGGATGTTCAGGAATTAACAAATATTCGGAGAGGGACTATTTCACACGAGCGCTGGAGGTTTAATGAGTGTTACTGGAGTTCAATGGGTTTTCAAAGAGGGTCACTACTACATGACCGCCACACGAATAGTCCTTTAGAACAGGAGGAACTAATGAGTGTCACAGGTGGGATCAATGAGTGTTCAGGGAGGACTCAATTAGTTATCAAGGAAGAGATCGACGGGTGTTGAAAAAGTTGTGTAGAGGAGAAAGAAAAACAAAGATACAGTAGAGGAAACTGAGGAAAATAAAGTGAGGAAGGAGCATGCATGGAATCTCCCCCCCCCCACCCATCCCACGACTTTTTCCGCTGAAACCTCATAATCATTATTGATGTCCAAATAGCGGAAGATAAATATCGTGAAAAAAAAAGATGCTTGGGAATTAATTTTGCCCTGGTGATGAGGGCATCGCTTTCCTTTTTACTTATTCGTTTATCTTTGTTTATTGTTTCACTGTAATTTTGTTGACGTATTTCTTTTCAGTGTTGTTCTCTGTCTCAATGTTTTGCTCTACTTATTGTTTTCGGTTAATTTTGAGTCTTCAAGTCTTTGTAGGAAATCGGGTTCAGTAATGTACCTTGTGATTGCGTCGTTTTTTGTTTTAGCTGCTGTATTGAATTGTTCTCGTATGTTTCTTAGTGTTTTACTTCCCTACTACCTTCCGTTGTATCGTCTGTGCATATTAATAATTGTGTTCCACGAAAAATAAACTTACTGCTAGGAAATCTTTTGCTTGAGTAACTTTCCCGCGTAGTCTGACGATTGTTTAGTCTGCCTCCTGTTCCCTGCAGTTCCGTAATGATGCTACGAGGGGAGGTCAATAAGTTTTGCAATTCGGATATAAGGAAAAGTGTTTTATTATATTTGAATATAACTACCCTCGACTTCAAGGCATTTGCGCCACTTGTCACTGAGGTTTTTTAATTTTCGACAACGAGAAATCTACCGATTGCTGTTCCATCCACTCCTGGACGGTGAGCTGGACATCTTCATCGTCCCCAAACTGGCGTCCACGCAGTGCAGCCTTGAGCTGGCAGAATAAAAAGTAGTCGCTAGGGGCCAGATCTGGACTGTAGGAGGGTGGGGGGTGGGGAGGGGGGTTGGTTGAGCACCTCGAATCCGCACTCGCGCAGGGCAACTTGTGCAACTCTGGCCTTGTGGACTTTGATGACGTTGAAGTCGATCATGGGGCGTGAGGTTTCTAGGGACCCAACGGGCAGAGAGACCTTGGTCATGGTCAAATTGTCGTGGATGATGTTGATAATACTTCCATGTGATATTCCAAGTTCTCGCTCGATTTATTCGACCTTCGCCCGTCGATTTTCGAGGATCATCCTCTCCACACGGGCCACATTGTCCTCGTTAGTCACGCCTGACGGGGGTAATCTTCAACGGACTCACGACCATGGCGGAACTCCCTATTCCAGCGAGCAATGGTTGCATAGGAAGGGGCGGTGTCGGTGTACACTGCAACCTTGCGTTCATGGATCTCTTCTGCATTCTTGCCTTCCTTGGTCAAAAATTTGATCACTGCGCGGTGCTCAACCTTCTCCATTGTTGAAAAAATTGTGACTGACGATCTGCGATCAGCTATTGCTTCTTAAATAGACAAGGCAGGAGCGTGCGGTTGCAGGTCCTGACTTGTCATAACTTGTCCTAACACCCACACAAACAGCCATCCCTCTTCCTCTGTTTTGCCCTACCGATTCACAAAACTTATTGACTGTCCCTCGTATCGTTCAATGTCGTTCAGAGCTTTTTACCCAGTTTCTGAGTCGCAACGTTGATGTGTAACCCTCTTTGTGGTCGATGGTCGCGTCTTCTGACCTTGTTGATGATGAGGGATGTGGTGTTCTGCACTCGTTGGAGTTTTCTGATAGATGATTTGTTAGGCGCTTGGGTCACCATGGTAGGATAGATGAGCATACAGTAGATCGGATGAACATTCAAGTATATTTTCCTAATGTTGGCTGAACTAAGATATCTAAATCTGTATAGCTTTGAGATGTCCCTCTTAACCAAATTCTGCCTCTGTGTGGTGCTTCCTGGATGAGCCTTAGTTCCAGTACTGTGCATTCGATTGAGAAACTGTATCTTCCTACCTCTGTCACGATGGGCCACGTAGGTCAGCGACTCAACGAAATCTTGAACTTATCCCTGTTCGTTCTGATTTTCCATCGTAGTGGTTTATGTTAGATATTACCGTTCTAGTTTATGCTGTCTGCGCCCATGCATTGCTCTCCACGCATGGGACGATTAAAGTGAGGTCATTTGCAGATACAAAGTGCCCCTGTACACCGGAGTTGGGGGGTGGATGGTGTAGACCATCCAACTGCCCCGGGGGCAAGCCGCCTTTAGTTCTAACTCATATCCTCTGTGTCCTTCGATCACGGCACAAGCCCTTCTGCCCATGGCGAAATCGCAGAGGATCCTTTCCAAGATCGGATCTAGCTGGAGGTTCAGGATCTTATATTGGAGTCCTTCCAACCAGACTTTGTCGAAGGCCTTCTGCATGTCCCTCAGCACAATGGTCCACATAGTAACCATTCGCTTGGCAATATGCCATTTTCTTAGTTAGGAGCACCAGGCCTGTATCTGTGCCCCGCTTCTTCCGGAACCCATGTTTCTGTGGGTTGAGCTCTCCTAACTCGCACAGTTGAGCTTGTAGCTTTTCCGGCTACAATATTCTCAAAAATCTTGCCGAGTATCTCCAGAAGATAAATTCGGCTGAAGTTAATCAACTCGTCTGGAGGCTTATTGCCTATCAGGATAAAGATGATTTTAGAAATCTTATATCCGCCCGAGAAGTAGCCTTTGTTCAGAGAAGCATTCATGGTGTTGACGATGCCTGAATTATTTACCGAGGGGCACTCACGAGGTTGTTTTTAATGAGCCCAGACAAGCCCGTCGCCCTCTATTTGAATGCTCTGATGGCGGTCATGTTCTCTTCAAACGTGATGGGGCGCTCATGGTTAACCCCTATCTCTTTCTTGGTACACTCGAGGACACAGATGGGTCCTATGTATCAACGAGCAGTTGGTTTACGGAGATCCCAGTCGAAGTCATCGTTCTTCCCAGGGTTTATTGCGATAATCTCTTTCCAGTGTCTCCTGAAACTTTTTTCGAGAGTTTAGGATCCTCTATGAGTTCGTCTCTGTCTTTGACTCGAATTTTGGCCTTTGGAGGCAACATCCTAAGTTTTCTGATATTCCTACAAAGTTTTATGTGGTTGCTCTCTCTGTCCATCCTACCGATATCATCGTTCGAGATCTCTCTTCGTTTGTTGAGAATTATATTTAATCGTCTCGCTCACACGTCGCATGTGGCCTCTTCTTTTCCGGTTTGGTCCTGTCCTGCCAAATTCCTATGTTCCCGGAGGATTTCCCTCATCTCACCCAACCACCAGGTTGTGGGAACATTTTGTATGAGATTCTGGGGACGCATCTCTCGTCGGCTAAAATGGGTTATCGTAGATTTCGTTGATCTCGTCATCTATGTCTTCCAGATTTGCACCACCCAGATGCAGAAGGAACCTTTAAAAAAGGGTGCCTGGAGGAAGGGGTACGTCCCGGTCGTTATTCCTTCGAGGATGTTATTTTTACGCTGCTTTCTTTACAAGCGCCGTCTCACCCATTTTGTCGACCGGCGGCTAATTTCGCAGAGTAGTCGTAGCCCAGATTTCGTCCATTAACCCCTCCATCTTGGCTCCGATTTTTCTTATGCCTGTATTCTTTCGACTGTCCCCTCCCCTCTTTTGGTCATTCACCCATTCTTTTCCACACACGCAAGAAAATGTGAGGGCTAGCATGGCTAACTTTGCTGGGGCTAACATTTGGAGGATAGTGTGCCCAAACGGTTCCACTGCCTGCAGAGGCTCTGCCGCTATATCTTACACAAATTTTCACTTTCTTTACAGATCTCTGAAAAAAACCCAACAACTGTGCGCTATGCCCTGACTGGTAATGCGTGTTTAATTCAAGGAAAATAAAGGCAACCTGACAACACTACCCATCCTATCTCAGAACCACTTTCAAAATACCCCCCTCCTGAAGACCTTTGGAAACGACCACCACCGCCGCGGTGTCATTTCTAAGCGCTGCCGGGCTAGACTGAAGATAGAACCAGGAAGTGACAAATTAAAAATTGAGTAGGATAAGTAGGGGAGAGGGTGGTAGGTTCTGTGATGCAAGAAACTCGCGCACGGCAAACACGTTCATTCAACACAGGGATGTGCATAACAGATGCAAGGTTTATGTTGGGTTTATGGATCTGGAGATAGAATACGGTCATGTAGATAGGTAAGCACTATGGCAGGTGCTAAGAATGTGGACAGTGATGGTAGGTGACACAAAATTATTTTTGTTGGAAGGAAGAGGCGTGTTCTCTTACAAGATGACCGGAGTGAGTGGTTGCAAAGATATATGTGTAAAGAAAGGGTATAGCAAAGGTTGTTTATATATTTATAGAGTACCGAGAGGTGTACGAATGGGAATAGGGAAAAGAGGTGAGGAAGAATGGGTTCTATCTTTTTTTGTATATGCTGATGGCTTGATATTAGTGGCTGAGAGTGATTTGGAAGTGTTGATTGAAACGTTAGGGAAGGAATGAGAATGAGGTGGAAAGTGACAATTAACTCATGGTGTTACTCTAACAAGTTGATGTTTAAAGTATCTAGGGTGGATGCATTGTTTATGATAATGGTACAGAAACAACAGATTGCGACGATAAGGATTTGAATGGTAAAGAAAAAGTCAGGGCAAAACAGAAGGAAATTTCTATAGTACAAGTGGGTAATTGAGGTGTATGACTAATGTGTGAAAGGGACACAAGTGTTAACGAAAAGAACCCTAAAAAAACATGCAAAACATATCGAAGCAGCATTGAGTCAGAAAGGGGTTAACATACCGAGTATTCAAAAACAGCAAAGATGAAGGCTCTCTCTCTCTCTTCCGGTAATATGCGGGCACCGAAAAATAACCCAAGAATTTTAAGAAAAACTAATATAATGCTGGCTTTGATTAATATTCAGTATTGTATTTTTCAGCAAGCAATATTTATCAGATTTCTAATTGAAACCGGTTACAGTATGTCTTCTTTTTTTTTTAGAACTACTTCACCGTGATATGTAGTGCAATACCGTGGCAACTCTAACTTGGACCTGTGGTTCAGTCCTATTCTGATTCCGGGTGAATCATCTTCCTACGATCAATATTCTCGCAACCGTGCAATCATGAATGAATCAGTTGGCCACGCAGTCTCTGGGTTTGTAGCGAGAACAGCTTTCGCAGACGGGGCCGATCGGTTCTATTTCTAACCTATGGTAGCATTTTAGTAGTCCGGGCTTTTATAAAACCCTTCCCATTCGAAGTCACGTGGGCAGGAAGTACAGCGCATATTCTAAACATGTTGTGACCAACGAATTATAGATTCAATGTCTTTAGTCCTTGTGTAGTCTAACAGGTTTTATTATTATTTGGAGCAGGGTGTAGCCACTAAAATCTAAGATTATGGAGCGGAAGACATAAAAGAGTACAGGCCCTCAAGTACAAAAAGTGGCAAGGTGAAAATAAAAGCAATAAAAAGGTTAAAAAAAAATTAAAAAGGTGCACGAGGGCAATAAACAAATTACATGAGTTTACTAATATTTACATTTCTAGTTAATTAAAAAGGTACGAGTATAATTACAAGCTATGAAAGAGAGAGAAAAAAAACCCAGATTGTATTAAAAATGGGAAGAGAGGCCATCGGCTAAGAGGAAGCGCAGTCTATCGTTGCATGGGGCACGTAAAACAGAATGGGAAGCATTCCATATGTAAGGCAGACAGGGGCGCTAGCAGTCGACCAAAAGATGGCGTACTGATATGGGGGACGAGCAGAGGAGGCGATGCGGGGCCCATCGCTACTCATTATATGACCGTGTGTAGCCGATTCGCAGGCGACAAAGGACCACCTCAGAGCTACGACCCAGTTGATAACAGGTAGCCCACGGTAAAACCGAGGGCTTAATGGAATGCAATTTGTTACCGAGGCAGCCATCCTATTCTGACTGCAAGAGTGACCGAATGTCGACCCTAATAAGAGGATAAAAGTCACGAAAAGTTGTAGACTGCAAGGAGTCGGTGGTCGAAATTTGATTTGCCACTTCAGCCCGCTCGTTACCATGGACTCACACATGACTAGGAACCAAGCAAAGCCCTACTTTGTATCTGGAAGTTCTTGACCAACCAGGAATGGATTTTGGACATAATGGGATGATCAGAAGTTGAAGAGCGTATAATACGCTTTTTGAATCAATAAAAACCGTAAAGGCAGTAAAAAGCAATGGGGGAATATGGCCCCCAGGCCTACCTTGGAACAGATGCGAGGGCCCTCTCCGAAGAGAAGACCCTTACGGAAATGGCCGTACGCTTCCCGAAGGCAGAATTCCGGGTGCTATCGTCTTCGAGAAGCTATCGGAGAAAGTTGAGCTTCGCCGTGTTTTTTCCTCCCTCCGCCTCAAAACATTTGGAGGATCCACCGTCTCCGAGCCATCCAGTCCAGCCTTGGGTAGGGACTTAGGAGCCGAAGCTTCTTTGATGCTGTCTTCCTTTCGGGGAACAGGTTTATGAATCACGAAAATCAGCCTTGCGATCTCGTTCAGGGGACCTGCCTCATGCGAGTCTAACAACTCGGCGGAGGCGGGCGTCAGTTTCGCCTTACGGGAAACATTCACCCTCAATGAGCCGAGACTGGGTGTGAACCCTTTGTATCGCCAGCTTTACCAAGAGAGCCCACGGAGGGTTGGAATAGAACCTATGGAAGGGCTCCAAATTGTCGAGGAAACGACCTTGCTCGTATGGGCCAGGAGCAGAGGGTGCTTTTTAAAATTTGAGGCATAAGAGGTCCCAGACATCGCCGGGCGTGCCAGGACCAAGTCTTTAGCCTGAAGGGCCAGGATTTTCTTCTCCAGTCAATAGCCTCACATTGCTTTTAAGCAGGGGTGGCTCTCCGCAATGAAAACACTTGGCCAGAGACGATAGGGATTTATCGTGTACGGCATTGGAGCAACTTACACTGACTCGTATGGTCGAAGCGGTGGCAGTAGTAGTAGTACCTCCGCATCAGTGGCAAGAATGCCTTCAAGCGGTAGCGATACCACCTGGCACGCACCGACTTAGGGAGCCTGTCATGGTCGAACGTGATTATCAAACTAGCAAATATTTCCCTTTTCGAATACGCTGCCATCTGTGAAGCGAATAACCAGAAAGCGTTTGCAGGCAACGGGCTCAAAACGAGAGGTAGCTCTTAATGAAGGGCCCCGACGTAATCGAGACTCCGCTGTTCACTTGCGATTTGGTCTTTGTTGTGCCTTTGAGCAGGTCGCTTGCCGAAGCGGCAGCAGACCCGCCCTTCCCTAGAGCCCCCGCAGAGGGAGAGGAACAGCGAGTCGTTTTTGGCTTTTATTTTTAGGAGAGGGTGTAGTGAACCCGCTACTGTCCACTCCCGGAAGGCGCCCACAACCCGGACGGACCTGCCACAGTAGGATCCTTCTCCAAGATGGAAGCCTTGGCTGTTAAAGGCTCACCAGTCGGGGAAGGCGGTCCCTCCTATTTTTGTGACTCCTCGTGGGCTAGAGCCGCTTGCACTGAGGCGGACTATAGTTTGGAGTTTGGCTCCGATCCCAGGTTCGCCCCCATGGAAGATCATGTCATCTGGAGCGGGGTCACTTCTGGCACCATCCAATCACAAGATGTCACGGATCCCAATCGCGGGGTCTTTAGTCCTGATTTCTGCAGTTCCTTGGGCCGGCAACCCGACCTCCACCATCAGGGAAGAGAGGTGGGTAGCTAGGTTAGCCCACTGCTAGCTTAGGATGAATGCTTGCAGGACAGTAGGAAGCAGGGGCCGAGTTGCCCCTCTAAGGGGTTTTGCTTAGTTGGGACCGCAGAGATGGAGTCGTCCATGGGCGACTCCAAAGAAGGGGGTGAGGGGGAAGGCACCTTACCCATACACATAGGAAAGGAGTAAACCTCTCCGATATAGGCAGGTTAGAAAAGCCGCCCCCCGAGAGAGCACAAGGGTATGGCACTGCCCAAAGGTGGCTACATGGAAATGTTGAGAGGAAAGCTCCTCCACCGGTTGAACGGTCTCCTCTCTGACACCTAGGAAGGGCGAGGCCGCGCTTGGAGGCGGATCACCATGCGCCTGCGGTCGGTCACTATTTAGTTCTATTGTTGCTATATCATTAAAAAAGAATAAGTCTCCATAGAACCAGAAAATTTCAGAATGTGGTCATTTACACATACTCGACCCACGGGTTCGAGCTAAGATGGGCCTTGACAACCCAGCCCGTCATTTAGGCCAAGCTGCTGTAGAGCTTTGACCATAAACGATGGTGCCGAAGTAGCCACCATATTGTGTACTGGAAGGCGGTAATCAGAGTCGACGGACCAGGACACACCGTGCCTAATACTTCCCTCAGCCAGCGAGCGGGCTTTCTGCCCCCGCACCAGGTAGGGACCTCACGGTATATACACTGCCACTTGACAAAGTGCTGGTAAGAGGACGAAAGTGCGCCGAGCAGCCAGAACCTCTGTGGATAGGAGAGCATGTTTGGAAAGAGGTAGTCGGGTATGTCATAAAGAGAAGTAGAGATAGGAGAGTCTATTAAAGAGTAGGGCGTGTCATCACTTAATATTATCATACGCAGGCGCAAGGTGGTCCTGGGATGGCGTTCAGTCCATCCGGGCCCCCCCGAGTCTAGCGAAGCGAACACGGCATTCCAACGCACTGCACGCCTCCCCGGATTGAGGCGATAGTCGTAAGGAAAAAGGAATACCGAGAGGAAGCGAGGATGAAGTGCACAAAAAACTTATTCAGGCCGAGTCAGAGAGCGCAATTCAACCCAGTGTGGCGGGGTGTCCATAATTTGCATTCAGGCTGGGAGGTACCAAATGTAACAGGCTCCACAGGGTATCCACCTGCGGGGAATAATGGATAGAAATAAGGTTGTGAAGAGAAAATGTGTGTGTGTGTCAGGGTGTGAGAAGAGTTGGAAGACGGCGTAAATGGGGGACTGATTGCGTGTGTTTGAGTGTTAACGGAATAGTAAGCGGATGATAGATGTACAAGCAATCCGCTCACTAGAGCACTGGCCACGGCTAGTTACCAGTGAACCTTCTGCAAGAGCTAAATGACAACCAGCCCTAAGGCACCAGTAAGGACAAAATTTAAGTGGTAAACAAAACAAAAAGATTAAAAAAACGTTTATGCAAAAAAATACGAAACCACAGCAATATGTGTGGTTTCTTCCAGTTTGGTTGAAACAGTGAGGAACAGTACATACCAGTATTTAATCTAACCAGCAAGAAAGATCAGCTGTTGGCAAGAGCTGACTACCTAGTAACACAAATTGGCTGGTACAAATCAGGAAAAAAGATCACAAAGTGTTTATTGTTATGAAAAAAATCACGAGTGTGTGTGAAAACGGGTTTAGGAAAGAGATCACAAAGAGGGTGTTTATTGGTGTGAAAAATATCGCAGAAGGGGTTTGTTAGGGAAAAGATCACAGTGTGTGTTTATTGTAAAAAGATTATGGAATATACATATCAAAAACTACAAAGCTGATGTATTCCTGTGAAGAAATCTTAAATAATAATCTGACCAAACAAGCAAACAATATGCAAAGCATCGAAGAATAAAGGAATTAAAACAAGTCATCAAAATAGACATTAAAATTTTAAAAACTGCTGCAAAATACTAACCTTCTGGGAGGTGTAAGAAGCAACACCAAGCATGATGCTGAGATTGAGAGAGAAAATAAAAATTATGAATAAATGGGAAAAATGGAAATTAAATAAGAGGGAAGACATTTTGAGGTGATAAAAAAAGGCAAAAGGCAGTACAGGTAAAAATACAAAATATTGAGTCCCTAGAGAAGCGTTCCCCAAACACAGAATTTTGGGAGTCAAGAAAACCCCAGGGCTGAAATCATTTCTGAGTTTGTTTTAACTTATATTCCTTGAATATATTTAATAATTAATAAACTTCAATATTTTTATACGATTAAAGAAACAAAGTGCAATTCAATTAGTTAAAAAATTATGTAGGCCAAGTAAATAAAATTTTGACGAGCAAACACGATGACGTATTAGTAAGCCCTTCTTACTAAGGAAAAATGAAGTAAATCAAAATTATGGTTAGCATGAGGATGTTTTTCTATGATTATGCAATTGGTAATTTCATTCTTTAAGTGATACTCCATTATAAAAGTTGAAAAGGAGGCACACACAATGGTGGCTTGGGAGGTTCCTTAATATCGCAAAAATATTCCTGCATTTGGTTTTATGTTGATAAGAAGATAGTACAAATAATGTTGAGGATCCAGACAGTTATTTGCTCCAGGGCGGATTGTCTTAATAGCTGGAAAATCCTTAAAAGGATATGGGTGGAAAAAGGATAATAGTTCACTTAGAATTCAGAGTATGAGATAGTTTGGAAAGAGTTAACCTTCCAGAAAACTGATTCCCAACCAAGATGAAATAAGTTATTTTCTCCTGTTTTTATTTTTTTTAATGATTTTGAAAACCAACCTAACCTGAAGGGATATTTCTGACGAATCCTTAAGCAATGACTTCAGTTTTGTAAAAACAGCCAATTCCTCCGGTTAATCTCTCTAAAATGCAAATTTTTGCTTAAGCGAGGGATTTTTTTCCCCAATGTCCACCATAGTTGGATTTCAGCCTTGAATATCCCAGTTAAACTGATTCCAGTGCCAGAAAATGTCGCTTTTAATGAACAAGCTTTACAACCCAGCATCCTGATGTATTCTATTCATGTTCATTAGCTAGACTGCGAGGCAAACTAGATCCTGATGACTTTGCATTATCTAGTGTAGAACTCTGCAAACTTATTACACGCCATGTTTCTTTTAGCAACTTTCCTTCCTCGAGTGAAAATCAACATTCTTAAGTGTTTTTCTCTATTGGACAACTTAAATGGCTATCTTAGTCCCAGAGTGACTTAGCAATTCCTGTAAGGAAAAAGGTAAACAAGAAAAATGATGATTGACTGACAGTAAAGTCATCCATCCAGAAGAAACGAGTGCAAATATTGGATATAAACTCCAATATATAAAGTTTTCATACATTTATCGATACTTGACTATTTTCAATCTTTTCCTGTTAGACTCAATGACACATTGTCTTGTGGATGCAGTTTATTCCTGTGTTGACTCGGATGACCTCTGATAGGACCTTGTAGCTTTGTCATCCATTGAATCGTTATATTATTGGAAAATTGTGATTAAAAACATTTGCACTATTTTGTACTGTTAACAATATTTACAAATAATTCAGCGGCCCTCTAGAGGCCCCTTTATTTAGGCCACGAATATGTATTTGTCCACTAGTGAGTGAAAGGATGAGCTGATGTTATATGGCGAAAGAAAATCTCTAGTGCCCAAAGTCTCCCTCTTCGACAGCGATGTCAACAGAGCTAAGGAATCGAAGTAGGAAGAAAAACCACTGAGCTTAAGCAACAAGAAAATCAGCACCGCTGTGATCGCTTGTCAAGAAGCGCCGCTCTGCTGAGTATTGTCATTACTTAGTGACACAACCTGTTTTGCCAACTATTGCCTATAATGGTCTTGTTTTTTGAAGACCTCATAACGACTCGGTCCCTGAACGAAGAAATCATCGTGTGGCTGAAATCATTGGCGGAGGAAAACCGAGCCATAAGAAAGTTGAGAGCATCTAGAGTGGGGATAGTCGCGGGCCAGATCAAAAGCGAGGTGGCGAATCAAATGGCGGTCTATACTCGCCAAGGCAGAGAGGCTGATGAGTGGGAAAGTCAACCACAAGGATCCGGGGCCGAAGCTGATTAAGCACTTGCGAGAGGGGTGTCTTTTGGCCGAAAAACTCGTTCTCAGGGTAAAAAAAACTTGAGGGGGAACGGAAGCCGCTGGAGAACATCGAGGAGATCCGGTGGGCGAGCTGGAGGACGACTAGAAGAGGAGGCTCCTTTGAATGGCCATCTCTACCATGTTCACCCGAACACTAAGTGTCCTCCAAGCACAACTCGGATCGGCTCTAGCGACCATCAGCGGCATGGCACCGTCTGGCTGGAACCCGCCTGCGGAAACTCACCATGCTCGGGAAAGGGCGATGCCTTTTTAGTGTAAAGTTTTGACTTAGACCCTCCCCTTCATTTATTATAGCGAGCTCTTCTATTTAAACCGCAGCTCACTCACTCATCACTTCATAACAGTGAATTTAAAAATACTATTTGTAGATTACATCTTTTAAATGAAAATAAAACTAAACATATATATAATCAACTCAAAATCAAATGGGGGGAGGGGGAATGTATGCAAGAGGTGTACGGCCCCAGTGTATAGATGGGCTCAGAGGCAATTTGTACAGGGGCTGTGGTTTGGAACCTGAAGCATCAGAGGGGTAAACCTAAAAACATGAGACGACTCGGTCCTGTTTGCCATGCCATCGTAGCATAGACGTAAAAAAAACATGGCCAAGTTGGGTCTATAGCAGGCATAAAGCGGGAGGAGGCGATTCCTGCCATGCCGTTTCAATGGGAGTGACCCGCGTTTACAACATCGTGTGTATAGGTCACATAGATGACCCACCCATTTCCTTGACGCAAGATAGTTCCTATTAAAATGGATTCATTTGCCCAGAGTTTCTTCTAAACTAGGACAAAATGATGATGACGAAGAATGATAAAACCAAGAGTGAAGATGGCGAAGCATTTGCTCTCAAGACACCAACGAAGCGTCAGGCGGAGACTGAGTCAATACCGATCTTTTCACCACACTCTACTCTAACCCATATTGTTTAGAGAATGCCAGAACACCTCAGCCATCGGGGCGAATCGAGATTTCATTTTTTCCCTTTGAGGATGCGGGTTCTCTCGTAGAGCCAATTCATGCCTTGGGAAACTCCTTTCAGCGAGGTGATATCCACGAGACTGATCTGAAAAGAATCAGTGCACATCACTGCCACAAAATAATCCTCTGCCTTCTCCTTCTAAGTCCAATTAAGCATGCAGCTAATCCAAGGAATTCCGCCACCACGTTCGCAGGCATCAATTCCCTACAAAAAAAAACATCCACAGCAAGCCACCCAATCTTATCTTTTTAATGCCATTCCCAACAGACATCGACCCTGAAGAAACACCTCTTACTCACCATGGATCGTTCCGGCAAGGCTCCGATGCGGTCACCAACCAAAACTAGCACACTTTTTTCGCGCCAAATTGGCTCTCCATGGTGTTGGGACACTATGCCCTGCATCATCTCACACAGTACCTCTAATTCTTTCGAATACCATCATTCCTCCCCTGCTCTTCTCTCAAACACCTCAGAGCCGACTATCATGTCACATCCATAGGGACATCGCTCACCCTGGCCCTATTCCTGAGTGCACTGTCTTTGACTGAAGAGAAGCTCTTACATTCATCAGGCAGTTTAAAGGGCCCTACAACATAATTATCATACTTAGTCCACCTCACTAAGGTAAACTGCACTGACCACAATGATGGTATGCCATTACCATGGCAATGAGTAGCCACCTTCACACCTTAAGGGTAGGGGAGGGGGGGGGCGATGCATCCACACCAATCCAACAGACCTATACCTATATTGGATACAGTCTCTTGGCATGGATGAAGAACATCCAACAGGCGTGCCCGAGGTAGTGTGAAAGCGGGCTCCTTATTGGTATAGCAACCACATTATTCCATCACAATCACCCACTTCAGCTGCCGCCCCATTTTTAAGATGCACATTTGTTCCATTCCTAAATACAACACCCGGTTTGTACCCCTTTTGGCCAATCATATTCGCTATCTTCTACACTTACACTATACAGCACACTTCACCTCTCCCTCGCTGACATGTACTCGACCAACAAAGCCACAATCACTACTAAGTTTGGCAGCAGAGGTGCGTAAAGAAAGCCGTGAAGTTAGGAGTGTAAATGTGTGGGAGATCCATAACCTGAGTGCAATACGTGGGACGAAACAAAGAGCACGCAACTCTCCTGGACCCACTGAATGAATGAATAGTGCAGAAAATAAATGCTGCAAAGCCCAAACGGACGAGCCCGCAGCCAAATTCAAGGACGGGTAATTTGTTCTCAATAAAAGTATAGACATCTGGAGAATATACAAAAATATAGCTATGAAATTAAAACCATCAAAGTGTGTAAAAGGATATAAAAAATAAACTATTGAGAACTCGATAAAGGATAAAAACATAGACTATAGATGGATCAACAATAGATACAAGAACAGAGAATATAAAATCATGAAACAATATATTAAATTTTGGCTAAAAGATTAGATTATTCTAAAAATTTAAAAATTCTATTCACACTAAAAGAGACACGAGTCTCAGATAAGATACCCCGCAGAACCTGTTGGGGGGCCATCTGCCCAGTAATGAAAGGGAAGACCCGCCTCCCAAGATTTCTCAAAAGGGGACACCCAGCAAAGCTGTTAAGGATGGACAGTTGCACCCCGCACAGGATGCTCAAAGGTGGGGGCTGCCAATTCATCAAGTGCCCATGAGTGAGGTGGCAATGGCCTATCCTCAGTCGGCACAAAATAACCTCCAGTCTACGTGGCAATGGGAGGACTGAAGGTTTTATGGGATGGAGCTTGGTGGGAGGAAGCTCATCCCACATCTTCTGCCATAAGCCGTGATGAGGGGATAGACATCACGAAGTGGGACTGGGGCTGATGGGGGCGTCCCCAATGATGCCGCCTCCTTGGCCGCAGCATCCGGCCTTTCATTACCTGGAATGCCCACGTGACTGGGCACCCAGAAAAAGAAATCTTATGAATAGGAGAAAGATAAAAAAGCCACCGCTGGATATTGGAAACCAGCGGATGGCTAGAACCAAAAGCACTCAGTGCCTCCAGAGAACTAAGGGAGTCAGAGAAAATCGTAGGACAACCAGATGACATAGGAGCAATAGCAAGAGTGCAGCAAGAATGGCAACAAGTTCTGCTATGAAAACAGAAGCTGAACTTGGTAGGCGAACCAATGCTGTCTGAGATGGGAAGACAGCAGCAGCTCCAACTCTGTCCGATGACTTGGACCCGTCGGTGAACACAAGGGTGCTAGGCCGATGGTGGGAGGAGTGTTGATCATACATGGTTCTCAAGGCTACAGGCAAGTACTGATCCTTGAGCCTACCAGTAAGCCCCTTGCATACCACTACAGCTGGTATGAGTCATGGGGGAATCTTTGGTATTGAAAACGGAATAACAGAAAACTCCCTTAGACGTCCTGTGTGCTCGGCAATGCGCAGAGCAAAGGGGCGAGCCAGGGATGGAAATCTATCATATGAGGCCACTGTTCGCAAATTGAATGTGCACTCATATACTGGGGCGACTATGGTAATTGCTCAAGTCTAAAAAGATATGAGGTTAGACTTGAGCCTGTGAAAAGGAAGAAGAAGAGCCCCGTTCTCTGCATAGAGACTCTACACAGAGGAGGACTTGAAGGCTCCAGAAGCCAGGTGCACACCCTGGTTACGCACAGTATTTAATTTTTCAAGGATGGACGGCGGGGCAGAGGAGTACACCTGTGACCCATAGTCCAGCTTTGACTGGACCAATGCTGAATACAGAAGCCACAGGGTACGTCGATCACTTCTCCAAGAAGTGTGTGACAGTAATTTCATTATGTCCATTCTCTTCACCCAAGACCTTTTCAAAGGGTCCAAGAAAGCCTCGAATCAAAGATCACCCCTAGAAATCTGAAATGGATCTCAAAGGTGACAGGGACACCATAGAGTGACAAATGGGGAGGGTCCCATGTCAACGAACTATGATTGTAAAATTGGACAGCCTTGGTCTTTACTGTGGAAAAGCGGAAGCCCTTGGAAGAAGCATTATCAGCTACGGTATTTATAACCCGCTGTAGCTTACGGATGACAAATGGAAGTCAGGCGATGAACAGATAAGCACTAAGCCTTCCACATATAGAGTTGAGGAAATCTCAGCTGGGAGATTTGCGATAATGCTATTGATGGCCACAGAGAAGAAGGTTAACACTGAGGACACCGTCCTGTGGCACACCTTCAACTTGCTCTACAGGCTCTGATAGGGCATTTCCAACTTTTACAAGTAGTGTGCGCCTCATGAAGAATTGCTCGACAAACCTGGGGAGAAACCCTTGCAGGTCCCAATCATGGAGTTGCTTAAGGATACCACGCTTCCAAGTGGTATAATATGCTTTCTCAATATCAAAGAAAACAGCAACAGAATGCTGCCTCTTTGAAAAAGCATCTTTTATTAGGTTGAGGAATAAGTTCTTGCGTTTTTTTTAATGTTGTGTTGATTTAAGTTTTGTTGACGTGATTTGTGCACATATTAAGAAACAATAATAAATAATAAGAGCAAAATTTTCAAAGGTTAGGGATCTAGGAGTAGTAATAGATGGGTCATTGGGGTTTTCTAAGCAGTGTATTGAAGCAAGAAATGGGGCAGGTAGAGTGCTGGATTTTATTAAGAGAGATGTCGGTTACAAGAGTAAGGAGGTTGTTCTTGAGCTCTATAACTCTTGTGTTAGGCCACATCTAGAGTGCTGTGTGCGGGCGTGGTCCCCACATTTTAGACACGATATTAACCTTCTCGAGTCAGTGCAACGGAGGGCAGCAGAGATTATTCCTTCCCTGAGGCACCTTGAATATATAGATGGACTGGGGCTATTAGATGTGTTCTCGTTCGAAGGGAGGTGTGTGAGAGGGGATGTGATTGAGCTCTTTGAAGTTTTTTCCCGGAATGGATAAATTGGATGTTAGCAAGTTTTTTGGGTTGGATGATGGAAATCGGACTGGGGGTCACTACTTGAAAATTGAAGGGCAGGGGTGTAGGTTGGATTTAAGAAGTTATTTTTTCACCAATAGAGTGGTAGACTTCTGGAACAAATTGCCGCAGAGGGTAGTAGGTAGTCCAAATCTAAATGTATTTAAGAGTAGGTTGGATGAGTTTATTGGAAGGGAAGGTTGTGATGGTTCCTAAGTTTTGTATATATTAATATTGTTTGTATATATCTATAGCTGCATGATTTAGTTCTTGACAAGCCTTGATTGGTGATACCCTTGTTTCTGGATGCAATCCTCTGGATGTAATTTGGGTGCCTTAAAAAAGAGGCCGTTTGACTTGGATGACCTATGATGAGCCCTTGTGGCTTTTGTCATCTGTTATATTATATTGTGGGGGACTTTGATTTTGTCTTTCTCTGGTGATAGTGCTTTTTGTGGGTGGGTTTTGACGGAGGCGGATGACCTTTGATAGGCCCTTGTGGCTTTTGTCATCCGTGTAATGATGTTATGTTATGTCTCTTAACAGCGTAGACAATTAGGCTCTTGTTTAGGCTACATCTTGAAGTTGAGTAATAAGTCATTGGGGTTTATTTAAAAGGTGTGTTAATTTAATTTTTGTTCTGTACCCTCAAAAAGGAATGTCAAGTTGAAAGAAAGGCGCATTTTCGACACTTCTTGTTATTCATTTTCAATCGAGAAGGGAACAATGCACGCGCGATATTTGTGCGGTGTACGGAGAAAATGCTTTATCAGAAAGGACAGCTCAATGGTGGTTTTCACGATTCAAAAACGGTCATTTCAATCTTAATGACGAAGAACATTCTCGTCGCCCCATTAAGTTGGATGAAGATCGATTGAACGACCTTCTTCATGAAAATCCTCGTCAATCGACTAGCGAATTGGCTGTACAATTGGCGTGTGATCAGAAAACTGTAGTGAATCACCTTCATTCGATGGGGAAAGTTCAAAAACTCGGTGCATGGGTTCCGCACGCTTTGAACAAAAGCAACAAACTTCAACGCTCCACGATTGCCGCAGGTTTGCTTGTTCGTCACAAGGCTACTCGTGAATATAAGGACATATTTCTTCACCGCATCATCACTGGCGACGAAAAGTGGTGTGTTTATGTCAACATGAACCATCGAAAACAATGGCTTAGCCCCAATAAAAAACTACTTCCGCAATTAAAACAAGGACTTCATCCACGAAAGACAATGCTGTGTGTGTGGTGGGATTGTGAAGGCATCATTCTTTATGAGCTCCTTGCGAACAACGAGATTGTCAATGCAGAACTACATTCAACATATGTATCGACTCGCCGAAGCTATTCGTGAAAAACGACCTCATTGACGTTATGGAGTCCTTCTGCAACACGACAATGCTTGTCCTCACATTGCCAATATGACAAAAGATGCCATCCAAACGCTTAATTGGGAAATCCTGCCGCATCCTCCATATTCGCCAGACTTGGCTCCATCAAATTTCCATCTGTTCCGATCGCTCTCCAACAATTTGCGCGGTGTTTCGTTCAATACTGATGTGGAATTAAGAACCTGGTTAGACAAATTCTTCGAGTCAAAATCAAGAGATTTTTATTGCAAAGGCATTGAAAAACTAGTTGAACGTTGGGAAGTCGTAAACAAAAACGGAGAATACATTGCTGATTAAATTGTATATTGTTATCAATTAAAAATGAATTTTTTCTAAAATTGTAAATGGTAATGAATAAATTTGATAAAACCGGAAGAACTTATCCCTCTACCCAATATATAACACTCCATTCTAACAAGCGGGTTGATGGTACTCTGTTTTTTCTGAAACATGATTGAGAGGGAGATATAAGATGGTTTGTCTTAAAAAACCAGACGAGTTTTGAATTTATCCTCCTCTCAAACAATTTACATGGACAACTAGTAAGAGCAATGGGACGGTAATGGGTGGGCTCTGTCCCATCCTTTCCTGGTTTACGGAAAGGTAAAACCACAGCCTCCCTCTACATAGAAGGGAAGCAGCCCCTAAACCAGATGAAGTTATAGATGTCCAGCAAATGTAAGAGGAGGGATGGATGCATATTCCTAATCATATCATAGAAAATGCCATCCGATCCGGGTGCAGTGGATCCACAGTGCTTCAGTGCATTATGGAGCTCATGGATAGAAAAGAGCAGGTTATAAGGCTCATTATCCATATTAGGCTCCATAAAGTTGATAGGATGCTGCTCCTGTTCGAGCCTAAAGCGCTGGAATTAGATGGAATAGTTGTCTGGGCTTGAAATATTAGCAAACGATCCGGCCAAAACATCGGAAATATGGGGCAAGTCTCCCAACAGTACTCCAGCCTGAACAATGTTGGGAGTTGTAAAGCCATTGAATTTTCCCCAATAGCTTTTTGACCCTCTTCCAGATTTTGTCTACAGGGGTCTGCCAATATATCAATGCGATGTAACCTTCCAACGAGGTATTTCGAGCTCGTGACCGGGCTGCCCTTGCTCGGTTACGAGCAAGTTTCTTTACCATCGTGGGGCACCGATGGTAACGTCGGCAAGCCTGTTCAACATTCAGTGATAACTCTCGAGCATTCAGCAGACCACCAGGGCAATTGTGGTCCACAAGCAGTTGAGCCGGAGAGCGGGATGGAAGAAATAGCTGCATGATTGAAGTGGGCTAGATCATCATCAATAGCCACTTCAATATCTTCATGAGAGAAGGACCCATCATGGCTCAAGAGGTACCTGAACTTAGGCCAGTTTGCTTTTTTTGTATTCCATCTTTTGCTAGGTGGTAGAGGACTGACTACCTGTACATGGTGTTATTACAATGGGGAAGTGATCACTGCCTCGCAAGTCAGGATCCACTGCCCAGTCAAAATCAGCTCTACAGCTTGGTGAATAGAGAGACAAGTCCACACATGTAAAGCTGTTCGTCTGGATGTGAAATGATGTGTGGCTGCCATAGCTAAGAAAGCAGACATCATTAGTGCCCAGAAATCTCTCAATCATATTTCCTCTAGGGTTGGTATCATGGTCCCCCCAAAGGGGGTGTTGAGCATTAAAGTCGCTAATCAATAAAAAGAGAGGAGGGAGTTGAGAAAATAAATAAGCTAACTTTGTAGCTAAAACAGCTGTATTCTCTTTCCTCACCAAGAGGAAGATACAGCCAACAGACTGAATAATGACGACTGGAAAACAGGCGGACAGCAACCGCCTGCAGGTCTGTGTTAAGAGAGAGCTGGTTGTGGGGAACCCTGTTGTTAACAAAAACAACAGAACCATGAATTGGTTCACCGGGGTTCTTATAATATCCCACAAAACCCAAAATGTTGGGTACTCTGCGAGTACACAAGCAAGTCTCCTGTAAAACAATACAATCGGGATTGTAATCCTTAAGCAGGAGCTTGAACTCTTCCTATTTAGGAAGGAGACCTTGGAGGTTCCAATGAATAATTGGAAACATTGTTACCGTTTAAGCATAATGTTAGATTTCTTCCTACCCTTAGGGGTAGGAGATTTTGGATTTGAACTAGCAGTGTAAGTAGTTCGTGTCATACTAGCCTTATGCTTGGAGTATGACAAAGGAGTCATCGGAAGCTTGAGTTTTGCCTTTGTGTTTTCTTTAAGAGGTGGCGCATCAGATTTTGATAAGTGGCTGTAAGAGAGAACTGTCTTCACTGGAGAAGCAGAGATGGAAGCAACTCCAAGGGTCAGTTCAGGGGTCGAGGGAACAGACGATGTTGACACAGCTGGTGGTATTGGTTGGGATAGTAGAGGCAATGGTGGTGGCGAGGACATCGGCAAAAGTTGTGAATTCGATGCTGATATAGAAGAATGTAGAGTCAGTTTTTGAGAGTCCTCCTCAGATGAGGGGGTAACCTCCACAACAGCTGACTCCTGGGAAGGAGCAAAGGTTGGTTCCTTCTCATTCAGGGATCGAAGGAATTCCAAAGCAGTATCAACAAAGCGGGGTGGAGTGATAACTGGTTTTTGAGCTGAAGAAGAGCTTGTTCCTTTAGGGGCAGGGTGAATGTCCAGAGGTGGAATGGATACCACCTGAGGACCAACATGATCAACATCCACATGTTCTGGAGCGGTAGCAAAGTGCTTAACCATCCTTGGGGAACCAGGAGAGGATGGAAGGTTCCTCTTCTTGTTTGTAACCTCAGAAGCACTGTTAGGTGCTGACCAAGAGTGTTCATCACGAGATGTACGATTAGGACAGGGAGGACTTTTTACCTGGTCAGGCGCAGAGCATCAGAAAAGCTCACACCAGGTTGGACATACATCTCCTTTACTCTTCTTCTGGCCTCTTTAAAACTGACTCTCTTCTTATTTCTAATGGCAATAACTTCTCTCTCATAGAGAAAGAAAGTGCATTGCTGTGATGTTGCAGGGTGTTCTCCACCACAGTTCGGGCAGCACGGCTGTTAAGAACAGGGCGTCCCGTGATAATCCGATCCACAATTCACACACAACCTTGCCTGTTTACAAAACTTGCTTACATGGCCAAAGCGTTGTCAATGGAAGCATCGTCGTGGATTTTCAACGTAAGGCTTGACTGGGATGTTAAGATAGCCAGCCTTAACGTACTTGGGTGGTTCCAATCTGTTGAAGGTCAGGATTATGGTGGCGGTAGGTAATCTAGCGCCATTCAAAAACCTGGAAATGCGGTGTGCACTTACAACCTTCTGATTGGTAAGTTTTGATACCAGCCTGTCAACATCATAATCTATTAACTCTCCCGATCGGATAACACCTTTACTGGTGTTAAATGTCGGGTGCAAAGCAGAGGACATGTCTACAGAAGCTAAAGACTGTAGGGTCTTAATCCGCTGATGCTGCTCGCTTGATTTCGCCTCGACTATCAATTCGCCATCATTACGTGGCCACATTTCTCAACAAAATCCTCGTAGACATCGAAGATGTCAGCCTTACTAAGAGGACTATCGTTCGCTTTCAAGACTAAAACTCGGTCGTAATCCAACTGAGGGTCGACTTCTGACCCAAAAGGATCAAAGCGTCTACCGTCAGGGTCCAAGGCACGATGACCAGAGACTGCAGGTCTCTGGGACTGGGAGTTATGTTTCTTAAATTTAACCATATAGGTATATATTTTATTTTGGGCTGCCCCTGAAGCCGAGGGCATGCACCAAATCGTTATCGTGAGTCCAAAGAGTGCCCAGACGGGGTAACCTGCCCCCTCCCCCGACTCCCACTGTCGTTTTAAAAATAGCGGAGCCGCATAACGGAGATTCTCTGGACTGCGGTGCTAAGACCTCCCAGAAACAAAATGACGAACCGGGAAACCAAACGTCCTCTAAGGCACGGCCTTGCAGACGATGCCCCCCAGTAAGCGCATCCGTCGACCCGTACAGAGGCAAAAGTAAGAAAAGAAGAAGAGGCTAAGCTGTGGCCGGGCGGGGCGCTGAGTCCCGTCAGCACGGCGGCAGGAAGGCAAATCGCTGCGCCCCTTACGGGGCTGGACCCACTGAACTTCGAAACGAAGGTTTAATCATATATATCAGAGGAAACTCCCTTCACCACCACCTCGAGTCACCTGAGCTTCCACCTCACACCAAGACCCAATGGAAATCTAAATCATCACATGTCAACAGAACATACCATGCTTTCACCAATCTGTACATATACCTCGCCCAGCATCCTGCACACTAAACTATGAGCATGCGCTTGTCTACATTATAACCCCCCCCCTTCCCTCCGCTGTTGCGACGGACTTCAATGCCCACGACCTCACCTTGCTAGAATCCAAAGGCAGATACACAAGAGGCTGCCGCATCCCATAAAACCTACAACACCTATTCATCCTAAACAACTCTTCTACGCTCACACAGAAACTCTTCGATAATTACTCTCAAGATACTGAGCTGATCTAGCCACCAAAACAATCTTGCAACTACATAGGGTATTAACCTCTGACCACATGCGCTCATCATACATAAAGCTCTTGAAAAGAATCCCTCCAGCAACCACACGGAACATAAACTACAACAAAGCTGATTGGGACCTCTTGCCTAACTATAGATTCTTTTACATTTTAACGGGGCCTAATGGAAGCCAACTTTGGCACAGACCCTCCCTCCCCCCATGCAATCTAAATAATCAAATGCTATGGAGGCGACCCCTATCCCTATTCTCATCCAAGAACTCAATCACACCACACTCCAGTGTGTAGGAATCCCTCTCACCGAGTCGAAACAGGAGGTAACAAAGCAACCTGTCACGGTAATGGACAAGGTAGCACTCACATATAATTTGAAAAATTAAATTTTAAAAATAATTAAGTACAGCCATGGTATCACACTTAACAACAGTTTTAAACTGAAACGACGGAGGTGGTTTCAAACGAACATACGTAAAAAAAATTTCACCTTTAAAATCATCAATAAATGGAACGCACTCCCCGCGGAGGTAGTGTGAATAGTTTTAACAACAAAATTGACAGCTATTTTACGAATAATGATATTGTTTAAATACGGAACCTTGTTGTGGAATAATAGATGTCGCGTGAGTGAACATCGTGGCGACAATGTCCAAAGGGAGTGGACTACTGTCATATTAGTATAGAATGGGACTGGCCTTTGAATGGACTAAGTAATCCTTGCTGGCTCACTGTAACTATGTAATCTGAGGGACCAGACAATCTTGATAAAGGTTCAGGAAAGTGCTCCATCAAATGGCGCCGTCTCGTGAGTGTGTCCGATTCGGATGCGACATAAAAGGACCCGATAACGTTGAGGCATTGGAAGGTAGGTACAGGAAAATAGTCCGGGTGCAATGGCCGGCAATTTTAAATTTATAGCCAACTTTTGCCCATCTTCTTTCTCATGCAGCCGAAAGAGTTGCCGTGATTCTTGCCATGTGCTCAGTGGGGAAGAACAAAACGGTGGTTCGGTCGCTCAGTCTGTCCGGCACTCTCGTCAGCGTGCTCATTTCCAGTGATTCCTACATGCTCAGCAAACCAGCAGAGTAAAATCTCATCATCCTCCCAAATTGCAGCAGTCATGGCGTCAAGGATATTACGAACTAGGGGCAGCGGGAATTTCAATGCATAAACGGTACATAGCGCACTGTGAGTGGCTACGAATTAAAAATGTCTACGAACCTGACAAGGCACACAATCTCTAAAAACACTTTAGTCTTGGCAAAAGAAAACTGAAACCCAGGCACTTCGGCATAAGAGAGAGGCAGTTCAAAGCACACGTGTTCTAAATATAGGGTACACAACACCCCGACTAGAGAATGTCAAGAAAGCGATCGCGAAAGAATGCCACAGACGTGGGGTCTGAGATTACCGTCCTCTTCTCCTGGAGGACGGGAGGAAAGTCCTGTAAAGTGAAGACACTTATGGCCGCTAGGAAGAGCGGCGGGCGTGCTTCGAAACATACCATACCAGTACCTAGTCTTAGCTCGACGAAATTCACCAACGGTGAAATCGTTCAGGCGGCGCTTATATAAAATGTAGGCCGACCAGCACACTAGCTAAGGTTTGGGAAGGGAAGAAGGTTGCTATGCGTCAGTCTTCAAAAGAAAGATTCGGGGAGCCGGTGCACCGGACATCCAAGAACATCATGATTTGTGGGTCCAAAACAGAGTGGAGTCCGCCGCTCATAGTTCGCCCTAGGAGCTCTCTATCCCACATTATTTCTCGAGCACACAAATTAAAAGCCAATCATTACATCCCGTCACACCCTCCCCTTTACTCCTACTCCCATAATCGCACTCCATCTCTCACAAACTCTTCACTCCCTTTCATGATCGTCTCATTTAGTGCAAGCACCAGCATGGTTTTAAACACGGACTATGCCCCCACTCCCTCTGTTTAGCATCACGTTCAATGCGGCAGGATCGCGACAACACCGCCGATTGTATGATTGTATTTTGTGTTTACATAACCAAAACTTCCGGATAAGAGTTCTCAGACCATCGACCCATAGCCAGGCTTAGTTGGCCACGTACCATCCAGGGGTTGCACAAATTCTGAAATCGGTGGAGGGCGTCAGTGGGGGTGTGGCACTTGCCCTCCTCGTTCTGGGTGGGTTTTGCCCTGTGGAGGCGCGTTCGTTCAGAGTCTTCCTGATCCGTGTAAGGGGGAGATCCATCCCTAGTAGTGGCGTGGGGGCCCCGTCCCCCCTGCACCAGGATGATGAGGATGGGGGGACGGGATTCAGGAACAGCCTTGAGCATCGCGTCTAGCTCGTAGAAGTCGTTATGAAGGGCGTGGCCATTGGCTTGGGAGGGCGGGGCCACCTCCCGTTGCCAGCGACTCAAAAACGCCCCGCCCGGCCCTCCCTCGGACGGGCGGACTAGGGGGGGTGCAATGGCTTTTCTGTCGCAAACGCATGTAGCGTCCAGGTAGTATATCAAGCCATCCACGTCCTTCACCACCTGCAGGGAAAATGAACTTTACTGGGGCTCACCCAAACCATAATGAAAGTCAAACACCGAGTGCCTATACTTGAGAAAAAAGAGTACAAACATGATGTTAGCTGTGCGTCAATTTTTTTTTATTATGGCAACCATCTGGTGACCATTTAAAGGATCATAAGTCACCGAAATTAAAATTCTAGCCGAGTAATAGGCTAGTCTAAAATTCACCAAAAAAAAGCACGTGTCAGTCTTCTTCCGGTGCATGAACATGCAACCTACAACAATCAATAAAATGGAGGAGGCCAGCCTCCTCCAAAAAGTCATATAGTCTGCAAGTCTGATTACATGAACCTATCCAGAGTACTGGGAGAAGCGGTAGCGACCCCGCTAGTCCCGATACCGGGAGGGATAACGAGCGCGAAGATCACCCAACCCTTGGGACATTCAATAAGAATGCGCCAAACAGTCTGCCGAACAACGGAGTCGTCGCAATAAGGTTCCGGCGAGCGATCCATTAAATGGCAGTGAGTCCCGTGAGAGTGCTCAATTCGAAGACGACAGATAGCAACCTTGAAGCCATCACGGATTGTGGGGGGGGGGGGAGATCCATGGAAACAGTCGCGGGGCAATGGCACGAAACTTAAAAGTTCCCCTCAGGCAGTCTCCCATTTTTTTTCTGCGATGTAGTCGTTAAGAGTAAGAGCCAAACGCTTGTTTAGTCGCCCAGTTTTCGCGGACTCTTTAGCGGCCTCATTCCACGCAATTTCTACATCCCTAGGAACCCAGAAGATAATCTCGACATCCGCTTGGCTCGCACAAACCGTGGCGTCATGGATACCGCGAACCAGGTAATATGGAGATTCCAACGCCCATAGAGCACTCATGGCGCTTTGTGAGTCGCTATACATCACAATCCCGCCTCCGAACCGGGCATGACGCGTTATCTCCTACACTGGGTGGTGTATTGCAACCAGATCGGCCTTGAAGACAGACGCAACACCTGGTACAATCCCACTGACTTCAAACAGAGGGGATACGGCGTGGAAACCACCCTCATTTGGAAGCCATCCGAAAACACTGGCGCGGTTTCAAGTGTGACACGAGTGTGCTTCAAAAAAGGCGAAGACACTACACCCGGCGCTGTAGAAACATTGGGAGACGAGGCATGGCGACAAATATTCAAAGGTGGTACCGTCCACTGTCGTCCTGGGCAGAACCAGAGGCACCACCGGCCCGAGAGCTCGAACGAGTTTCCTAGTGCTAAATCCGAATGGCTTAGCGTATGACTGGGGTCTCTCGGCAGCATAGGCACCGTCGGGATGGGATGCGCATGCAATGAGAATAGTTGGCGACTAAAAGAGGCACCGGGCTCGCGCGTATAGGTGAATAATGTACTGTACACGGCGCAGAGCGAATGGCATCTCTCCAGCATCGACAAGTAGGCTCTCAATAGGGAATGTGCTGAAGGCACCAGTTGAAGGTGAACAAAGGTATGGTGGATAGAATCCACCTTCCGCAATCACGCTCGGTGGTGGATGCAGAAAACTCGCATCCGTAGTCAAGTTTCGAACGAACAAAGGATCAATGGAAAGGCAAGGCAGCGACCACATTAGCACCTAAGGTGCAAACGTCACGAAACGAAGAATATCCATGGCGCGGGTACAAGAGATCCTAAGGCTGCGAATATGAGCCTCCCAGGTGAGGCGTCGGTTAGATACAAGACTAAGGAAACGGTGAGAGTCCACCACTTCCAGGTGAACCCCATTTAGAAACAAGTCTGAGTCAGGGTGGAGCCGTGGATGGCGGCAGAAGTGCACCACTTTAGTCTTGGCCAAGGAAAACTAAAGCCTGTGCGCTTTGGCATAGCGAGAGACGCGGTTCAATGCCTGTTGGAATCGATGCACCAGAGTTGGCATCTGGGCCGCGACGAGAGATCGAAAATTCGTCCACGTAGAGCGTAGCGTGAACATCTTCCAGCAGCACCGAGGTGATGCCGTTAATGCTCAAGGAAAGAGTGTGACACTAAGGACACTTCCCTGCTCCATTGGGCAGGATAGAGCAACATCCGTACACGATCTCGCAAAAGTTTAAATATATAGATTGGGAAGCGTCCCCTCACCCCCATCGTGTCGAGATTCTCCACGATACCCTATCACCATGCGGTGTCATAGGCCTTCTCCAGATCGAAAAACACCGTGGCGTAGTGATGTCTACGAAGGAAGGCCTCGCAGAGCATCCGACGTGGAGTGGAACTAGCGGAAGCCACACTGTGCAGAAGACAAGTAAACTCAGCTGTCCAGGAAAAGGGCTAATCTAACATTTACCAATTTCTCCATTAACTTGCACACGGAGGAGTTTAAAGAGATTGGGCGAAGACTGGCGGGGGTAGAGTGATCTCTCTCCAGTATGCGAAAAGCAAGACCAGGAGTCTGGGAGGATACCCTCTGTCCAGATCTTGTTGATATAATGCTTAAAACTCAGACAGAAAAAAATGACCAAGTGGCAACCATTATCAGATGCATTAACTCAACCAGGTGTCACTCAAAGGCAGATGACACTTAGTCAAACAAGTGCAACTTAAGTAATTTATGTCAATGAGTACCTTACCTGAGCTACATCTGGGTGGAAGGCCACCCCCTGTGGTCCATTCACAAGAAGCCTGGGTCTTGCCCTTCGTACAGGCAGGAGGTTAATGAGGCGCTGCCCGAATTCCACTGTGACCCCACCGCCTACGGAAACAGGGTCAACTTTGAATACCATATTGCACCATATGATGCCAATCATTTTGGGGACCTAAAATTCAATGCCCAATCATCACTAAGAATGGGGAGAAATTCACACACAAGTCTTCCAGCATTGGTAAGGCATAAGAATTATTTTTATTATTATCATGATGTTACTTAGAAATAACCAAAAGTAATGAGGGCAACTCTTGCCAAATTATTTTAAAGGTTCATTAGAATACAAAGACTGAGTTTTCTAGAGGAGACTACTTGGGGTTATTCAGAGATCTGGTTGGCACGCACCTTTCCAGAACTACTTCTAGCTTGGGTACAACACAAAAAACCTTGTTTACCTATAACTAAAGAGAGAAAACCAATGATGGTATCTCTTCTCAAAAGTATGCAAGGATAGGTTCATGGTGAAATGATAGCTCTGGAATAGCTTTTTGGTCAAAAGAGCTACTCAAAATATCTAGTACCAATAGAGCTAGTAACACTTTTAACACTGAGTTCGGTTCTGATTTAGGTATAGAGGTGAAAAAGTCTGGTAACAGCTTTTTTTTTATACAAATTATTTAAGAACTGCCATTAATTCTCATGAGCAATTTTGTATCAAAGCTATTTGGGGCTTAGCTCTTTTGTCATATAATAAAAGTAAAACTGATGAAGTCAGGGGAAGGGAAAATGCAAAGCCTGAAGGATCTACAGGAAACTAATTAGATGACTGCAACTAGCCAGAGCCTCCCTATGCCAAGGTTCTACCTGCCAAAGAGAAGGCTTACCAAGCCCGCCGGGCTTGCCTTTGACAAGTCCAACTGTCTCAAAGAGGGAGTTCTTGGAAGCGATGAGTGACAGGGCCAAACGCCGTGCACGTGGTGTTTCTGGAGGACCAAACAGGATAAAGGAAGGGGCACTGTCCCCCCTTGAAAAGGGCTGAAACAAGTGGGAATAATCAGGGGAAAGTTTAATGTTCTACTCAAAATTCACTATCACACTCCCGCCAAGGAGTCATGGGATTATTATAAAGCTAGAAATCAAGCATATTGCTCCGAGGCTGGGTAAAGATAGAAGAGTAAGATTTAAGAGGTTATTATACAAGTGAGTTCCAAATCTCCCCTTCCAGGAAGCGGTGCATTTAGTCATCTTCTATGATGAGCAATGGACATCACATAGATGTATTCTTACTCTTCTACATCACAAGGTGAAACTGGATCTCTCTTCCCGTTTGGGAGAGACTTTTTAAAAAATTTAAAATGACTTCTGGCAGTCACTAACAAGGGTAAATCGGCCAAAATTACAAAGCCTATACATATTTAGGTTAATTAAAAATAAAAACTATTAGATTGGCCAGAAAGTCCTGACTCACTGAGGAAATGGAAAGAAAACAACACCAACATTTATTGTTGAACATAAACATCATTCTCTATGATCTTCCAGCGATCAGCCAGCCTAAGAATCTGTCCCAGATACCAGTCAGCTTTGAATAAAAAAAAGTAAACAAGCTTCCATTTCTTAAGTGAGTCAGGACTTTCTGGTCAACCATATAATAACATGTAACAAGTACAAGGCAATAAAAAATGAGGTTGGAATGAAAGTAATGTCCATTTTTAGGGTATATATTAAAAATGAAAATAATTTATGACTATAGAAATATTTAATCATAAACATGATGTTGCTTCTTTGAACCTCATTCCATCTATTAACAAGCTTATAAGTGCCACAGGTGTAAAATTCTATAGGTATTGATGAAAAATATGAACCAAATTCATTTTCAACCTATTCTATTCATATCTATTTAAGACCATCCAAATGGTTGTGTAATCTCCTAAACAAGTGATAAAGAAGGAGCAAGGTCAGGATTTTTTTTTTTTAAAGAGCTCATCTGGCGACTGCCAACTTGGGCATTAATTGCCGTATTCAACATTGCCTAAAATTAGGCATCTTTAAAAGAGGATGCTGAAAAAACAAAGAAAAAGTAATAAGCAGGAAGCAAGCTCAGGCATCGGGGGGAGGTACGCCTCTCCCCGGCGCAGGAACATGTGACCTACTAAAATAAGAAAAAACAACAAAAAACCCAACTATTTAAATAAAGGAGAGAAGGCCAGCCTCCTCCAAAAAGTCTAAATGTCCACAGGTCAGTGTGCACGATTCCATCCCGAGTACAAGGGACAGGCAGTAGCGACCCCGCCCATCCCAGTACCGGGAGAGGTAACATGCGCGGAGATCGCTCAGACTGGGGCATTCAACAAGAATGTGCCGAACAGTCTAGGGAACAACGCAGTCTTCACAATAGGGCACAGGCGAGCGCTCCATCAAATGGCAATGCATCCGGCGGGTGTCCAATTCGGAGACGACAGAAAGCAACCTGAAGCCTTCACGCCATTGGGGGTAGGTCCATGGGAAGAGTCGCGCCGCAATGGGACGCAACTTTATATTCCCTTCGACCGTCTCCCATCTTCTTTGCCAAGCAGCCAAATATGGCGGATGAAGCAATATATTTCCCAACAGAGCTCCTCCTAGATATCCTTGGGCATTTGGGTTGTGTGAGGATGAGCATTATTGGATGGAAGGCGACACCCCTCCTGTTGGGCCTTTGGTCCAAATTGGCTTTCAAATCAAGAAGTTGATTGTTTGTAACAGACAATTCCTTCAATATCCCACCAGGCACTAAACATATTTCTCTATGTTGTTGATAAATTCGGCTTCCTGGACTGATCCATTGAGTGACAGTGTTTAATGTTATGATAAAGGATCCACTCATCAGGAACAAGGCTGCGCAAAAATGAAGGAGGTTTTGGATCTCAGGCTAGATGATATAGTAGTCACTTCTAAGTACTTTAGTTTTCACGCATGAAAATGCTCCATCTCACTCTGCCAGGGCAACCCAAGCGTTCCTAGGCTCTTACAGCATACAAGGTGACAAGTTGATGGTGTGGCAGCCATCTTCTCTGGATCTCAGCCCAATCAAAAATTTGTGGCCCATCAATTGTGTATTGTAATTATGAATTCTGTTAAAAATATATGCAAGGTTATACTTAATCTGTATAATTATCCTTCATTTGTCTAGATGGGCTACTTTCATTCAAAAGATAGTGTAGTTCACCCCAAAATTGACAAATCTGAAATAAAGAGTGAAGGGTGTAACACAGCATAATGAAAACATAACAGTGTTGCCATATTGTGTAGACCAGTGGCAAAGGTTTCATCAAAATTGATTCACAGAGAAGTGAGAAATCCAAACTTTCCCTAGGAAGCTATTAGCTTGTTTCAGGGTGCATGTATGTGGTGTAGTTTTGCTAGTTTGACTTCTTATATTCATGTATGTGTTTTGGAATGTTATGAGGTTCAGGCAAATTCCAAAGTCCTATCAAGCTATGTCTACAATCTTCAGCTGCCATACTTTCCTTAATGCTTAGGTAAACTGGGGTCTTTGAATCCTTTTTCATTCTCATGTTCACCTTCACCTTCCACTCATTCATCTGTCATAACCCATCATACTGCCATCATCTACTATTTTTAACCTATCTTCCCACTTTCATTTGTCCATAGCATTTTCTCCTCCTTCTTTATATTAATGCATTCACCCACATAGCTAGGCACTGTCTAGAAATTAATTATCAACAGCTTGCTTTTTTTTTCATTGCACCCATTTGGCAACTGCCATCAAAGGCATAAACAGCTGTAATTATATTTAGCCAATTATGAGGCAAATTCAAAAAACAAAAAAACAGTAAACAATGAAAATACAATGCAAATGGAATAAGTGGGAGGCATACTCAGGCATCAAGGAGTAGGTGGGCTGCCTCACCCCAGCAATCCAGCACTAGTGACAAGTGGTAGTGACCTCATTCATCCCAGTACTGGGATAGGTAATGTGAGTGAAAATCTCCCACACTGGGACATTCAACAAGAATGTGCAAAACTGTATGTGGAACAACACAGTCGTAGTAGGAAGGTGCACGGGAGTTCTCCATCAGATAACGGTGCATCCCACGAGTGTGTTGAATCTGAAGATGGTAGAAAGTGACCTGAAGCTGCCAAGACATTGAAGAGGAGGTCCAGGGGAACAATTGCAGCATAATACCATGCAACTTTCCCCCCATCTGCCATCTTCTTTGCTAGGAAGCCTGGATTCTTGCCATGTACACACCTTGTTCATTGAAATACACCTCGAGGTCAGATAAGAGCATTAACTGCATCCCGGAAGACTCGGTGATCAGACCCAGGATGACAAACAACAGAGAATCATTCTGATAAAAATATGACTACTGTCCTAAATAATAAGTGAAAATGATAGAGTTACAGGGAGTAAAAATATGCAAGATATATTGGGGTATTAGAAAAAAAATAAATCTCCACCATTATTAGGAGGCTAGATATTTGAAGTGATGTGGTCAAAGAAATTGTCTAACAGCTTGGATGACATGATGCAGTCTTGCTGCCAAAAATGTACAGCTTTTCAATGGCCACCTCCTGAATCCAGGGCAACACCAATTCCTCCAGGCAGTTGATGTAGCCCTCCACTAAGATAAACGGGGGGAAAATGCAGCCATCGCTACTGAACACCCCTAACACCATGATGTAGACCAGGAACTTGGTCCTCCAAGCTCTCGGTACATCTTTAGGGAACACAGCAAGTCAGCAGTTCTTTCACAAGTTCACAACCTGATCCTGGCAGAAATTCTTATCATTTAAGAAGAACCAAAGCATGCTAAGCTTTAGAAGATGCTTCTAGTACATTCCTTTTATTTGTTCTCCATCTTCTGAGTACTAGCAAATGCCCTCATGCCCTAACTGCCTGAAGAGAGAGACTGACTCTCCTATTGACCTCATTGACTTATAGGGATCATAGTCAATGATGGCCTGGATCTCCACAAGAAATTTGAGGGGGTGGTCACAACAGAATGCTTAGGTTGACTAATTCAACTCTTTCCTGATCCTCTGTACCATCCTCATATTGACACCCAAGCACTCAAGAGATCTTTGCATTGGGGCTCCCAGTTTGAATCTCAGCCAGCACAGCTAGCCTTTCCAAATTTTTTGAGGATTGAATTCAGCCACAGTATTGCTTCCTTCATTGATGATGCATAACTGATTCTACTATGATAGGAAAAGAGAATCAATGCCATGAAACACACCTGTGCGGAATTCAGAGATGCCAATGGTGACAAATGACCCAAAGCACTTTTGTATGTGACAGGAAAATAGCCCATGTAGCCAAAAGAGGAGACTACTGATCAATATTAAACTATAATTAAACTGTCCCCATTCTGCACAGAAGTCACGTGCCCTTCGTCATACAAGGGTCAGGATACTCACATCATAGAAGATAGGGGGTGGACGATGGAAGAATGTATTCAGGAAGTTGAGGAGCTCCTGGAGACCAACACTGCTGAAAGACAAGACCTGAGGAGGGTGGACCTTGGAGAGGAAGTCTTCACGTTCCACCGCTGTGCTGATGCCTTGGCACACCCCAACTGGGTTCAGCGCCTTATACCTGCAGGAAGGAAGTGGCAATCTTGGATTATTATGCAAGGAGAAACCCCTGGCCAAACAAGAAAAAAAAACCTTAGTGGATATGTATTGCACAAGGCCAGAGATTTTATTTATTTTTTTTAAGGGGCTATCTGGCGACCAAACAAGACCAGAGATACCCCAACTATAGATAAGGAAGCTAATGTAACCATTGAGGGCATTTTTTTATATTATGAAGAATGCGTGGAAAAGAACCAACACAATAAACAAAGAAAGATAACCTTAGGTAAAAAACAACAACAATTAAAAATAAGGCAGGTACTGGATACCAGAACAAGGGCATACAAAGAAAAGGAAAGAGTTTGTAAGAAGGGACACTAAAAAATAACCTAAACCACCTTTTGCATGATAAGAGGGCAGCAATAGTAGGGAATGAACCAAAGGAAATTTGGCAAAACAACCAATACATACACCACAGTGAGATAACAAACAATGATGGAGAGTGAAGCAGTAGTGTAATTAAATCAGGACTGATGACAATGAGACTTGCGCACAAGTACCAATTTTACTTATTTGAACATTAATAAAAAAATCAAAGCATCTCTTAAGCCAAACAAAGACCTTTAACCTAGAATTTGGACCCTACATGGGGTAGGGCGGGTCATACTCTAGAATTTTATGACACTGGTGATGAGGGGTATTCAAATGATGAATATTGGTGAAAAAAACATACTTTTGGCAGAAAAGTTAAATTCTTATTGATCTAACCTACATCAATTTGAAGTTGAAATATTGTTAGTTCTGGGTCATTTACTATATTTTACTATTATTTTAGTTACCTATAAAAGATCAAATTTAACGGGTTTTTTATCATCAATACATTTATATAGTCTTGAAAGATATTTGTCTAAAAAAAATTTAAAATGTATTAGAGAGACATGGGAAGTAGGAAACCTGTTAAAAATGACCCTTAATTTAGTTTGGTCTAACTCCAAAATTGCAAGTAGCCAGTACTCATTACTCAGTGGAAGGCAATATTCCAGTAGTGTTGCCAGTTCTGGTAACTATTGTAACTGCTAACTGTTTATAGAGCATTTAGATTTTATTTGAATGCTAGTAAAGGCTGTGGATCATTTTAGAATAACATATAATTATTTGGTAGAGATTATTTCTTAATCTAAGTGCCATCTTTTCATTTGAAGATATATCTGCGATTAGTGTGACAATGGCAAAAATCAAGACAAGGTCCAAATCAAGTTATCATCTGACTAATTTTGTTGGGACTGGGCAAGAGCTGATGGTGTCTGAGTTAACAACAATAAGAGATATTTTGAGGTACGGCATCTACCTGAGGGAGATAAGTGAAGATGACCGGAGAAATTATGAAGTGGACCAGCTGGTAAAAGACATGTATCAGGGCTTGATTAATCAGTGGACCAAAGCTAATGCTCTCTTCAAATCACCTGTTGTAAATCAAAAGGTCACAATAAAATCAAAGCTTAATTAAGGAGGTGTGGAAGGAGGCAGTAAAAGTTTCCCGTTGTAAAGGAAAAATTGAAGTAAAAGAGAGGTTCATTGCAAAGCTAGATAAGTTACTTGATATATTGACATGCAAATGTCAAATTTCCAGTTGTGGGGAAGTAGGTTGTAATGGCTGTGAGACTGAAGCCCACATTAACTGCTGCTGTTGTAGTAAAGAGAAAAAAAGACCTACTAGGGAACTGGCCTTTATAAAGGACAAAAGGAGAAGGTTAGAAGTAAAGGTACCTTTCAAATTGGAGGTCCTGATATTCCAGAGCATAATAGACAATCAAGAGCTTCAGAGAGGAAAGAAAAAGAAAGTATAGCAGGAAGAAAGAGAAAAAGTAAGGAGGAAAGCGCTGTTTTAGCAGGAAAAGCAGCAAAAAAAAAGAAATCAAGCATTTTTTGGCAGAAGGTGAAGATCTGGAGGCAGAAAATTCTGATGGTGACAACAGTTTAGGTGATGAAGTAACTTTTGAAGCTGTCCAAGAGCCGGAATCTTTCACCAGGAATAGAAAGAATTATGATGAAATTCCAACTATTGCTCTTGCTAGTATAAGGTATGGCGTCTGATTGAGACCAACTGCAGCTATAGCAACAGCAGTTTTAATAGATGCTGGATTCATTACTGAAGAAGATACAAGTAAAGTAATTGGTAAGAATAAAGTTAAGAGAGCACATGAAAAGCTAATGACAGTTATTGAACACGAGTTTGAGGAAAACTTAAGGAAGGATGGGGGAATTTCTTGTGTTCTCTTTGATGGACGAATTGATGTGACAAATTTTATGATGGAGGCAGAGGGAAGTGAAAAATTGTTTCCAGCAAAAACAAAAGAGGAGGATTGCACTGTCATCAGTGAGCCTGGGAGCAATTACCTCTTCCACTTTGTCCCAGAAAAGGCTACAAAAGAAGACTCACATGAAGAAAAGATTGCTAAGGCTATGTTTGGATGGCTGAGAGAAGGGGTTTGGATAAAAGCTTAATGGCCATTGGAGGAGACAGCATGAATGTAAACATAGGTGTAAATGCTGGAGTAATGTGAAAAATGGGGCTCCATTTGGGCAGAAAGCTTGTTTGGTTGGTCTGTAACCTGCACACTGGGGAACTCCCTCTCCATCATCTAATTATCAACCTGGATGGCCCAACACTATCTGACAACAGATATTCCAAACCAGTAGGAAAGCTCCTTGACTCTGTTACAGACTTGGATATCAACCCAAATTTCACTCAAATATCTTTAGGTCTTCCTCTTACCAAGATACCTCAGGAAGTGGTGCAAGATCTTTCCACTGATCAAGACTACGGCTATAGAATTGTATTGGCAATCAGAGATGGAGTGCTTCCTACAGGGCTTTCTCTATTGGAATAGGACCAGTAAACCACAGTCGCTGACTGACCACAGCTAACAGACTTCTTCGGCTGTGGGTGTCAAAGCATGAGCTCAAAGGAAAAGCCTTTAAGAATCTACAACTGATTGTTGAGTTCATCATTGGTGTATATTACCCATGCTGGTTTAACGTTAAGATTAAGCACTCTTGGACTGAGGGACCTAAGCACATTCTTTATTAACTTCACTGCCTTAAGTCTCAGAGGAAGGAGGTGTTGGATATTGTTTTGCCAACTGTTAAGAGATCAGCTTGGTATGCATACAATGAAGCCATCCTCCAAACCCTCCTATGCTCTGAAGATCAGGCAGAGAGAACTAAAGGGGTGAAAAGAAGCCAGACCATCAGGGGAGAAGGGGACCCAGATACTCAACTGGAAGACTCCTTTGTAAGGCTTAGAAGGACACCAGACATCAATTGTGATGCTACCAGGACTGGAGATCTAATCAATTGGTCAGAGGATGTCTCTGAGCCACCTCTCACTTACTCTTTAAGTACTTCTGAATTGAAAAACTTCATTGACTCTCCTATGAAAGTAACCGACTGGCCTTGTCACACACAGAGCATTGAGAGGGTTGTAAAAATGGTGACTGATGCTTCTTCAGAGTATTTCTCATATGAAAAGAGGGATGGAGGAATCAGGGCACAAGAGACAAGTAGACGTCTGATGTCCAGGAATGAGTCAAAGCAAGATCTGTGTGCTCAGGTGAAGTTTAACTTTTGAATATGACTCAAAGTGACCCATGCAGCTATATGTGGAGCTTTGCATACACTTTTCTCACTCAATAAACATGTAAATTTGAGGTTACTTTGTGTTTGTGTGTACTTGGATTAAATAAAAATATGTTACATAAGCTCATGACAAAAGGGAAAAATTTACTTTTATTTAAATGGAAATTGATGTAGGTAGGAGCAATTGTATAACAAAATAAAGTTCTTTTTCAAAATCTACACCGGAAAATCTATCATTTAAGCACCCCTCATTAAAGGATTGAATAAAAATATATGGTTGCTCTAAAGTATGACCCGCCCTACTACATGGGGCACACAGGACCAGGAGGATGCACAACTCCTTAATATGTATTATTCGCCAAGTGAGGTTGATAAGTGAATAGAGAATGTCTTAGTAACAAGACTATAGCTATTTCTTGAATTTAATTAACTTTTACCCTCAATTGAGACTGCAAATAAAATTGATTCAACTCAGCCAAGATAATTGGACCCTTGCACAAATAGATCACTGCAGGTTAAATGGATTACTAGCAAACCAGTAATAAGCTGAATGATGGAGCTTATAGAATTTTCAACTTTAAGAAAAATTCATACTTTTGAGTAGCCAAAACTCTTATACAAACCTATGGCATCCAGAAGCTCTAGGAGAACATCTGAATCCCAGTGATATGCCTAAGGTCTACTAATAAAGGCCAAAGTTTTGATATAAAAATTACTCACAACTTTCTCATATCAACAAGGAGGGGATCTCTGACCAAGAACTCTGCTTCCTGAGGCTGTGGACGCCTTCCTTCCAAGCATAGATTCATTACCTGCCAGAGTGGTGGGGGATCACACATCAAATTAATATTAATATATTAAATATAATTATATATATTGGGAAAATTATAACAGATGGTGCAGTTGGTAGATAGCGCAGAATAATACCGCCTGCTTCTAATAGCACCCTGGGAAATACCCTAGTCATCACCGGGAAAGATCAAGTATCAGTCACCGTTTCTAGTGAATCCCTAAAAGTTCATTCAAACTTTCCTTTTCCCGCAAAGTGAAACAGCCGTACGCATCCAGTGAGTCATTAGACTCACAGTAGGCAACACCCCTAAGTTGGTCATGAGGCCATCTTCTGGGGTTCCTAAAGCTGCTGCCCGAAAGGAGGACAGTACTAAAGGAGCTTCGGCCGCTACACCCACATACTAAACTTTCGCCTTATGGGAAAGGTGAAAGTTTGGTAAAAATAGATGTTGGGAATTATATGTAGGTGATGGTAAGACAGAAGGATGTGTGTTTAGTGGGGTTGAAGTAATTGTGAAGGAGACTGTAAGGTTGAATAAGGAAGGCGTGTATGTAGTTAAAGTAGGATGGGATGAGCGATTGGGGATTGGTTCGGATAGCAGTAATGTGAATGTGTATGTGGATGGAAAAAAGCTGCTTATAAGGTATGATGAGTGGCATGTGTGTTTGATGGATTCATAAGTGTGACTGATCCCTTTGTATGTATGAAAGTGTGTCCTGGATTGAAGAGCCAGTCTAGATTGAGACCAGTGCACGCTGGTGATGTTATGGGCTACCGGAACAGTTATTGATAATAGTGATTTGACTGATGTGAGTGTGAATGTGGGAAGTGAGTGGACAAATGCTGGATTCAGAGAGGTAGTATTATTGAAAGAGAATTTAAATACCAGTGAGAAGGAGGATGTGTGTAGAATGTTATATGAACGAAACGGTGTGCTCAGTAAGGATGATTATGATTTTGCAAGAGCTCAGCTACCAGAGTTTAGGATTGAGCTGAGGGATGACACTCCGATTTATCAGAGGCCTCGACACTTTCCTCACCAGGTGGCTGAGGAGATAGAAGAACAGTTTGAGGACTTGGAACAGTTGGGTGTGATTGAAGAAAGTGAAAGTCCATGGAATAGTCCAATTGTCCAAATAAGAAAGCCAGATGGAAGATTAAGGTTGCGTGTGGATTATCGGAAAGTGAACGAAAGAACTGTGAAAGAACATTTTCCCATGTGTGTGGTCTCAGAATGTATGTACAGTATGCATGGAATGCATCTATTTACGAAGTTGGACCTGGTGAGGGGGTATTAGCAGATGCCCATTGCTGAGGATAGTAGGCTGGTGACTGCTTTCTCTACTGCAAGGAAGCACTACCAGTCCCAAAATCTCAGCTTTGGCTTGGCAAATGATCGTGGTGCTTTCCACTGTGCAATGAATGTGGTTTTGAGTGGATTTGCTAGCAGGACTGTGATTGCACTTATTCATATTTTTATTATGAATGAAAGTTTAGATGATCACAAGGAGTGGTGAATAAGGTGTTGTGTGCTTTGGAAGTAGTTGGAATGAAGGTTAAGCTGAGTGTGAATGGTTTGCAAAAGAAGTAGTGTTTCTTGGGCATAATGCTAGTGAGAATGAGATAAGAAAGTCAGATGAATTTATTGAGAAAGTGTGGTCTTTTCCTAAGCTAGTGATAGTAAGAACTGCTCTGGCATTATGAAACTGCTGACTGAGTGGATGGGTAAGAAAGGAAGTGTAGTGATTAGGTGGACAGATGATATGAATGGAGCGTATGAAGAACTGAAAGAGGCTGCAGTTGAGGATGTTGAGTTAGCAGGCCCGGATTACAGTGAGCATGCCATGCAAGTGGATATTGCATGGGTGGTTGCCTGGTGCAAGAGCAGTATATGAATTCGGAGTATGGATGAATAATTGGGTATGTGTCAAAGATGGAATGTTGACAAGTTGAGTGATAAGTTTGAGGGTGTAATGTGGTGGTTAAGAATGAGTGGGAAAATGGAGTGACATTATGTTATATAAAGATAGGGTGTGAATGGGAATGAAGAGGTACGAGCACACAAGGTACGAGTATGTGCAAAGTCAGTTGAGAAAATGGAGAGCGCCTCCCGAAAACTTGGTGTTGCATCAGGGATATGAATTGTGTAAGAATAGAAGTAGTGTGGTTGAAGAAAGGAATGAAGATGGAATGATTGACTTGGCTGGGAAAGAGTTAGTGATAGTGAGTCAATGAAAGAAGAGACCTAGGAAGTCTGCAGTTAGTGAAATGAGAGAGAGTAAGAATGATAGAAGTGCAGATTTCTCTGGATTTAGCCATCGTGTGAATGATAAAGGTTTGAATGTTTCTGAGAGTAGTTAGTGATTTTTCTGGGCTTAGTCCAGTTGGCAGTGATTGAACGAGTTATGCAAGTGGTGGATAGTGTGAAAGAGTTGTCAATGGTCACTGAGTATGCCTTAAGTTTGATGGAAGCTGTGATTGAGGTTGGGATATGAATGAGAGCTTAAATGTGAATGCGCTGCGTATAGCACTGGCTAATGCAAGAAAGATGACTGAGTCAGTGGTGTAGTTGATGGAATGATGAGTAGTGACAGGGTAGAAGGCAGAGAGAGAAGTAAAGATATATCTGGTGAGAAGACTAACCCAGACAATTCGACAACCTGGCGAACCAACGTGTTATGCGTAGTCAAGGACCTGTGGGGGAATGTGAATGGGTTCAGAGTGATATTTGAGAGTATCGAAAGTGGTGAGGGTAAAGGAGGGATGAGTATGATGATTGTAGAATGAGTGGATAGACAAAATGGATTGAATGGCTTAAGGAACAGGGTGTCTACTTGTTTGGTGATTTTGAATTCAAGGACTTTTTAACCACTTCCATGCATACCGCATTAAGAAACAAGTCTGGGTCAGGGTAGAGCCGCGGATGGCGGCAGAAGTGCATCACCTTAGTCTTGGCCAAGGAAAACCCAAACCTGTGCGCTTCGGCATAGCGAGAGACGCGTTCAATGCCCGGTGGAGTCGATGCTCCAGACTTGGCATCTGCGATATGCCAAAAGAGATCGAAAGGTCGTCCACGTAGAGCGTAGCGAGAACATCTTCCGGCAGCACCGAGGTGATGCTGTTGATGATCAGGGCAAAGAGTGTGACACTGAGGACACTTCCATATGGGACACCCTCTTCCTACTCCATTGGGCCGGAAGGGGCTTACACCACCATTACGCAGAATCGACAATCTCGCAAAAATTCAGATATAAAGATTGGGAGGCATCTCCTCACCCCCATCGTGTGGAGAGGCTCCATGATACCATAATCGTCATGCCGTATCATAGGCCTTCTCCAGACCAAAAAACACCATGGCGTAGTGCTGTCTACGAAGGAAGGCCTCACAGATGGCATTTTCCAGTCTGAGCAGAGCATCCGATGTGGAGTGGAACTTGGAGAAGCTGCACTGTGCAGAAAACATATGGCCTCTCTCCAGAAAAAAAGCTAATCTAACATTTACCAATTTCTCCATCAACTTACACATGCAAGAGGTTAGAGAGATTGGGCAGAAACCGGCCGAGGTAGAGTGATCTCTCCCCAGTTTATGAAAGGAGAGCACAGTAGAGATTCACCAGGAATTGGGAAAGAGACCCTTCACCCAGATCCTGTTGAACAAATCTAACAGAAAGGCCATGCCTCTCTCACCCAGGTGTTGAAGCATGGTGTACAGGACATCGTCTGGACCATGGGCAGCAGTGTCCACACACAAAGCAAGAGTGGAACGCAAGTCACTCAGAGTAAACCTGTTGTTGAAGGGTTCTCCACCTCTGGAGGTAAAAGTCCATTCTGCGACATCACAACGTGCATTGAATGCTGGTGGAGCAGCATCCCGGCACATGTAGGCATAACGCTTCTGTTTGAGGGCAGTCTCATACTCAGCTGACCACCACGGGAGTGGTCAGCATGTAAAACAGACAGACCTTCTAGGAATAGTAGTTAGGCCCGCAGTGATGAGGTTGCGGGAGAGGAACTCAACAGCCTCATCTACCGACCTAAACTCCTGATTGAGATAGAGAATTCAGTCATTTCCTGAAATGTAGACCACTGTGCCAGAGCCAAGCATCACCTGGGTGTGCTCTCGGGTGGCACCGGCCCATAAAATTTTTTTAATGGGAAAGTGATCACTACCATGGGGGTCATCGACCGCCTACCAATCAAAATCAAGCTGTGCATCCGGAAAGCACAAAGATAAATAGATGCAGGAAAATGAAGCTGTTCTCAGGCAGTGATGGGGAAACTCATCCACATTTAGGACACCCCTCTCAAGCTCGTCGATCAGGTCGGCAAGGACTGGACCCTGGGGATTAATAGAGTAGTCTCCCCAGATGGGGTATGTACTGTTTAGATCTCTGAGCAAGATAGAGGGCCTCGGCAATTGTACCACGATGCAGCTGAATTCCCCCACATCAAAGTTGGCTGAGGGTGGAAAGTACACAGAAATAAGAGTATACCTCTTATCAAGGTGCAGCTGCACAGCTACTGCCTGAAAGGAGGTATCTAAAGTAAAGAGAAGAAGTAGTATGCCCTCCAGGCCTAGCTTGGAGGAGATGCAGGGGCCCTCTTTGAAAAGAAGACCCTCACAGGAATAGCCATATGCTTCCTGGAGGCAGAACTCCCGATGCTGTCACCTTCAAAGACTTATTGGGGGAGGTTGGGCTCTAAATGCAAGTCTTTTCATCCCTCTGCCTCAAAACCTTGGGCGGGCCCTGCTTTTGAAGATACAAAGTCTCCAAGCAACCCAGCCCACCACTGGGTGTGGGTGAAGGAAATGGTCACAGTGGGGGAAGGGGGGGGGGGAAGGCCTTGGTTTTAGCCGGGGCTGGGTGTGGACCCTTTGTGCCGCCAGCTATACTAGGGGAGTGCCCAGGGTAGGTAGAACCCGCAGAAGGGTTCCGAATGGGAGCGGAAATGACCATACTCGTAGGCCTGGATGGGGCCAGGAGCAGAGGGTGTCTTTTTCAACATTGAGGTATAGGACATCCCAGGTAGCCCTGAAGCGCCAGGACCAAGTCCTTCGCCTAGCGAAATGAGAGAGGATCCTGAGCCTGAACAGCCAAGATTTCCTTATCAAGGAGATACACACGACATTGCTTCGAAGAAGTGGGGTGCAGCTCTCTGCAATTCACACACTTGGCTACACACAATTTTGACTTATTGTGTGTGGCTTTGGAGCAACTTACACAAACTTCGGGTAACTCCAACTTTGCACAGCGACGGGAGCAATTAGTATGGCCAAAGTGGTGGAGGTAATAGCACCTCTGCAGCAGTGGCTGAATGCCTTCACGCAATAGCGATACCAACCAGCCCGCACCAACTCAGGGAGCTTGTCACAGTCGAATGTGACAAAGAGTGTAGGGGTAAGCCTTGAGGCTCCTCCCTGTTTTCTCATCACACGCTCGACCTTGACCGCCCCATGATCGGCCAGCTCTAAGGTGATGTCCTCTCTACCAATCACACTAGCTAAAGTTCTCCTCCGATGGATCATGTTGCCCTTAGCCAACATGCTACCATCAGTAGAGTCAATAACCAGGAAGCGGTTAAAGCCAGCAGGCTCAAAAATGCCGGGTAATCTTTGAATGAGGCTCCGCTCTGCGCACTAGCACTTTTGGTCTTAGTCAGGGGCTCTGCACATGGGAAAGGGGAAGAGGGGCCGGATGTGCCAATCTTGGCTTGGTTACTTACCAAAGTCACAGCAGACCCATCCGTCTCCACAGCACCTGCAGATGGAGAGGAGTCTCCCCCCCCCCCATCTTTTTCTTGTTTTTTTTTCTTTTTAAGAGAGGAGGGCCGGGAATGAACCCACTTCTCTCCACTGGCAGGAGCCCCCTGGCCAGTCAAAGTCCTTCTCTGGAGATGAAGAAGGTCCTGGCAGTCACAGGGGCACTGGTCTGAGGAGGAGATCCCTCTCCTCCTTGTACTGCCTTGGAGACCCGAGCTGTTTGAGGAGGACCTTGCATAGGGGCAGACTTGAGTTCGGTGCTTGGTGCCAAGCCTGGATTCACTCCCATGGAAGACCCTACTGTCTGAGGCCATGTCTATCTCAGGGGGGCCATCTCCCCAGGACATCACAGGTCCCATTAGCAGCAGCAGTGTCATGAGTCGAGTCTGGGGAGGCACAGGCCTTGACCCCCACTAGGTTTAATATTTGAGCCAGCAGGTTTTGAGGGAAGCAACTGATAGGGCCTGTCTTCCCTCTCCCCCTATGGGGGTTTGCCCTACTGAGCTGCTTGGATGGGGAGCAGTTGGCTATGGGCTGCCTGATGGCTCTCTTGGCAGTCTCCTTAGAAAGTAAAGGGAGGACTGCCGCTCGAAAGCACCTCCAGACAAGGGGGTAAGTGGGGAATCCCCTACACCCATAAGCGAAGGAGAGGAGTAAGCCTCTTCTCCGGTTAAAGAGATTTGGAGGGAGGGGACCTCCATTTTTTTCTGTGGAGCTGCTCGAGGGTGGCTCCGATGGTGGACGAGGGGAGATTTTTGCTTTTCTCATCATTGGGCATGGTGACCCTAATTTCTTTACGGGATGCAAACACTAATCACCCCTCACAGTAGCCTGCTCTGCAAGGGGTGCGTATGGGGCTGGCAGAGCCAGGTGCCGCCATTTAAGGCCACCCCTTATGACTGGTGACCTGGCAGCCCTTCAGCATGGCGTAAAATTGATAGAATGTGAAGTGAGAAGAAAGGGGATGTGAGGAAGGTATGGAGATTGTTAAAAACCCACCATTCCAAACCGGAGCTCAGAGGTTAGGCAACATTGTTCCCTTCCCCCTCAGCCCCAATCCAGGATAGATGGCTGAGAAGGTCAGCATCTACCCTGTGAAAATAGAGGCCAACCAGAGAAAGTTGTGGGAGAGGTTGTAGGGGAGAAATATAGGCTCTCTGAAAGAAGAAGGGGCTAAGCTGGGGCCGAACGGGGCACTAAGTCCCATCAGCACAGAGGCCAGGGAGGCAAATCGCCACGCCCCTTACAGGGAATGGGAAGCAGCAGAGGTGGTAATATTCAAATTATAAAAATGCAGGGCTTTTAACTATTAGGGAATGGGAAATGTTTTTGTTTTTAAATAAAAACTGACATTAATTAGTTATAGGTGTTGTAAAAAAGGGGAGATAATAGAAATATTTGTAGTAAAAGTGGAAATGAGCTTGTGTCAGTTTAAAATGGGGTTTGTAATCTAATATAAAGAGATTCCAGTGTACGTAGTTGGTTTTCGGTGTTTGCTATATCTTTAATTGAAAAATTATTTAAGTTGGGTTTATGATGTAGATGTCTATTTTTGTATTGTATTCGGATAGGGGAGAATTCAGGAAAGAAAAGGAAAGTGTGGATGGGAATGAAGCAGGTTGTTAGAAACCCACCACCCCAGAATGGAGCTCAGGGGTGAGGGAACGTTGTCCCCTCCCCTCTCCACCCCATCTACCCTGTGAAATTAGAGGCCAACCTGCGAAAGTTGAAGGAGAAGTTGTAGAGAAAGTGAGGAAGTAAGGTAGAAACGCAGGCTGTCTGAAAGAAGGAGAAGAGGCTAAGCTGGGGCTGGATGGGGCGCTGAGTAGCGTCAGCAGAGCAGACAAGAAGGCAAATCGCCACACCGCTTACGAGGCGACTGCTGCTGTAGAAGAGATGGAGCCACCCAAGGGCGTAAGATTGGTGTAAAATTGCTAGACCGTGAAAGGACAGAGAAAGGGTATGTGAAGAAGGTGAGGGTCCGGCAGGTTGATAAAAATCCATCACTCCAAACTGGAGCTCAGAGGTGAAGGGGCATTGTCCCTTCCTCTCTCAGCCTCAATCCAAGATAGTTGGATGAGAGGAAGCTGGTTGGTGTCTACCTTGTGAAATTAAAGCAGCCAGGAAAGCAAATCGCTGTGCACCTTAGGAGGGACCTGGTTCTTAGGACCCATACTCTTACAACCCATATGAAGCACCTGTCCATCACCTAAGGCTTGCAGCCCCACCAATGTTACAAGAACTCCCACCCATGTCAGGGTTTGAACACCTGCGTTCTTGTACAGACATGTATTAAACTCTCCTCACCACAGTATTTTTTACAAGGGCAAATCCACCACAAAGTTTGTGAGAAGTTTGCAGTGGAAGTGAAGGAATTGGGAGTAACAATTATCCATGACTTTGTCCTTACCTTGCCATGGTGCCAGAGCTTCTTCTTCCAGACCATTTGCTCATTGGCGAGGTTGTGACCCTCCCGGGAGGTTGCAGCAAAAGAATGTGTGTCCTCTAGGGACAGCAGGGCCATGATCTCCACCTGCACATAGTGCTGCACTCAGAAAAAAAACCATTATTTTCAAATTAAATATAAAAGCAAAAAAACAAGAGGAGAAATCTGTAGAGTGGTAAAGATGGAGGAAGTGAATGTGTTAAAAATATAGCTACCTGTGAAATTAATCCTGATGTTAGATGTTAGCAGCAGCATGGTTACCCAACAAATATACAAGCACCTCTCCGATCTTGTATGTTGCCTTCTGTCCATCCACATCAGTGCAATCAAAACCAGTCATCCCATCTTACTTTCACTGCACATGTACTTTCCTGATCTAATTTCACTCTCTTTTGCAACCACTTCTATTCCACTAAAAAAGCTTGTCATAATCTTGCCACCTGTGTGCAAGAGAGCAGAGATCTTGAAAGATTAAAAATTGGTAATCTTTAAGCTTAGCTACTCAGAAGCTTTTTGTTGCTTTTGTTCTTGCCAAAATGAATGGAACACAATTGTAAAAGTTTAATTCACCGCATATGAATATATTGTTGCTTTCTACTCTTAAGCTATCATGTTAATTGTAAATGCTTCAAAAGAGTATGTGAAATAGTAAAACTCGACTTACCTCATAAAAGAAGAAAAATATTTGCGTTTCCCAAACTTAGTCTTATTGATTTCCAGTCCCTACACTGACTAATTTGTTTTGTGTTTTTCACAACAGAAAATAGCCAAAATGGCAGGGTTTGCTCCCAATACCATACTTAAATTATTGCAGTGGGGGATGTACCCAACTCACTATTTTTAAATAAACTAGTATTCATAATTCCAAAGCCAAGCATTAGATTTAAATTCAAAGGTGATTGCCAGATATTATTAGGCACTCTAATGTTCATTATTTTTATGCTGTGTTTCTTGACTTCAGATATAGGTTAATGCCAACTTAACTATGCTAAGTAAGCACTTTCACTAGGTACTTAATTTAGGCAAATTTCTAATTATGAAGTTATGGCAAAAAATAGATAGGCTGCCATTTTTGCCATCTTGTCAATTATATATTGTTTTAATCCATCAAAAAAAAATTTCTCTATGGGTTTATGTAGTTTAGTTTTATTTATTTTTGTCAAACACTTCTTTTCTAATTAGGATGCTATAATTGTGTAGGTACCATGATGTGGCAGTAATTTCTCTCATTCATGGCCTAGCTAGTCTAGACTAACCTAAAAACACCTAGCTCCATGTTATTAATAGGAATCACATCATAGTCTATTATATATCATTTCGTGGAGAATTTTGTTTCTGAATAAAAATATCATTGATTTAATTGGGGGGTGAGGCCAAGCAACACTATCAAAACTAGAGGCCTAATGACATTTAGCAATCACCATTTGGATTTGAATCTAAGGTTAGGCTTTTGAATTATGAATATTACGAGTTTTTAAAAAATTATGGGAGGGGGTGCAACACCCACAATTAAGTGTGTGAGGTGTAAATTATGTTAAAATGATATATAATATAATATGAAGCGATTATAATAACCTAACCCCCCGCTCTGAAATTTTGTCTCTGAGAATCCTTTTTTTCAAACCAAGTATTGTTATAACAGAACACATTACCATTTTTTAAACTTTATAATAAATAAACAAAAATATCTTTCTGAATTTTTTTTTATTATTATGAGTGTGTAGAGAAACTAGAGATTTAAATAGATTATATAAACTTCCCCAGTCAGAATGTATATATTTCTGATGAGTATCGACTTAGCTCTACTATTTCTCCTTAGAGAAACTTAGAAAGTATATGTAGGTATGCAAGAAATTTGTGGTTAGAGATATCCAGACAAATAACATCTAAAGGAATAAATTACTAAATGACTAATGAAATCCATTTTGGTTCATCACGACATGATGAAATGAAAGAGAGGCAAGACAGTAATATGATACCTTAGCGAAAGATAAGAGAAAGTTGATTATAGGGCAGAATAATAATTAATCAGAAGTGGGGACCTGAAAATTGCTTCAACCTTCTACCCTAGAAGTGATAATCCTGTATAATATGCCAGCACTAAATAATGAGGTATCCAAAGGAATAAAGCAATTACAAGGTACTCATTACCTAATTAATAAATATAAATTTACTGTCAATTCAGTTCTTTTTATTTAAAAAAGCCTTGAAAATAAAAATACCTAATTTGCACTATACTAGTTAACCATACAATACAAGCACCAAAACCAATGAATAAGCTATAAAATATCACTAAAAAATCTACCTCAATAAATTTTTTCAAATATAATCTTTTCTAATTTATTCATACATAAAAAAAAGATATCACCTTTTTTTCACGAGACATGAGGATAAAATGACAGCCAATAATGTAAAGAAAAGTGAGGATAGTGAGTAATTATTTTAGATAGTGATTAAAAGTGAGAAGATAGAAAAAAGTGAGAATAGTGAGTCAGTCCCAGCCCTGCTTTTCACATCAAGAGAGGGCAAGGTGCTTATTTTAATTTAATTTTGAACCTACCAGGGTGGAGCATTTTAAAAATATATACTTTTATATGCCAATCCAAAACCATATATGGCAACTAAAATGCCTAAAAACACCATTAGTATTGATTTTAATACTAAAAATACGCAGATATTCTGAAGTTTCACTGATATATTATAACAAAATGCCCATAAAAATCAAGAGTGGGTATTTTCAGAAAAATATTGGTAAAGAGGATAAATCAATATGGGACAAAAGGTTGAAAGCGACTGAGCGTGCTTTCTTGAGTATTACCAAATATAAATTAGCACACTTTAGTGACCATCACAATTTCTAAATATTGTTCAGATTATGGCTGGATCTAATATCTAGCTATTTTTCTAGCTCACTCAATTCATATAGGTGAATAAAATGATTTTTCATAAATGGGGGCTTTGCCCTCCCCTTTTAACTCTTGTTGAATACACTATGATAATGGTATATAAGTACTTATTTTAAGACAGTTTTTCAGAAATGGGGGGCTTTACCCTCTTATACCCCCTTTAACTATTGTTTAATACATTATGATAATGATAAATATGTACTTACTTTAGGCCGGTGGATAAAGTTTAACTGCAGCGATCTAGAACTCATGGAATCGCTCTTTAACTACATAAACCAGGTTATACTTCCACTTACTGAACTTCGCCTCATCTATTACTAGAGTTTTGCCAGGACCTCCAAAGATGTGATGCAAAAGTTTCAAAATAATTAAAAGAACTTCCCAGCAAAAGCTAAACCAATTAATGAGAGTTATTCGACCTACGTCCATATGCTCGTTTATTACACTCATTGGGTCTATGTTCACGATTACTATTTTTTCGATGGAAAGGAATGAACTAGTGAAAAAAGTCCCTTTGCAGTGCTCAATTTATATTTACATTATTCTTGGTTGGTATCTGCACCAATAAAAAAATTAGCGCATCAGAATACCAAATTTTTTTTCATTTTAAGTTTGGCTTTACAAGTAGGACACTAGGGTATAGTTTTTAAAGCCCATGGCTTACTAAAAATGTGATACATTTATCGCTATTGCCTAGAACAGCATCTAAATGGTGAACATTCAAGGAACAAACTTCACACGTAAGAGACATCTTGACTAATGGCCCAAATTAGCGTTTGTTAAATATATTAATTGTAGCTGGAAAAGTACAGTCACTTTGATATATCCGATTTAGAGAATGTGCATTTCTTGAAGGGTACATTTATTGCAATAAAAAAATTATTACCGAATGGTAAAAACTTGCTTATTACCAGTATTAAAAGCACAAAAGAATACAAATGAGATAGATAAGCAACTACCTAAAAAAAAATGAAAGAAAAATGTACTTTTTACCAGTAGTAAAAGCACAAGATACTTGAAAACAATAAACGTTTCTGATTGGTCAATGATGGAGCTGAATATAGATTAGTGATTGGTCAGTGAGATAGCAGAAAAACACTACAAATAGCCAAAGAAATAGCTAGAATCACATCGTGCCATAGTCTGAACAATTTATTGTGTTTGGTTACTGCAAGCCGATTTCAAGCTGTACTATGTTTTGCTATATGGGAAGGGGGGCTATGCCTCTTCCCATATGTCCCCATTCACTACACTACATTCGTCCTCAGGAACAAGTAGTAAAATGACAGTAAACCCATTAGTTGCACAGGGGCCTTTTGTGGCCTTTCACATATAGACATATTTGCCCTGAAAATTATGATAATTTGTCAAAAAAAAAATTAAGCAGGCTGTTGCATTAGGTATGTTTTTGAGAGCACTTAGGATATGTTGTGGTGGAGCGAACGTGAGTGTGTGTAAAAGGGGCCATTCTCCCACCCCTTTTCTCTGTACCCTCTCCCTCCCTCTGTAAGAATGTGTGTGTGAGTGGGAATGAGGTTTTTTTTATATTTTCTCTTTGTATATATATAATGTATTTGATTTCATGTATTAAAATTGTTTTTCTTTCTCAGATTGTACTTTGTTTAAAATAATCTTTTATCAAAATTGTACTTTGTTTAAAATAATCTTTTATCAAAAGATTATATTTTGAAAGAATAGTTTTTAGAGTTAAATATTTGGAGAATTGTTGATGCTGAGGATTGTTTGGATATACATTTAGAGAGAGTGGAAGCTTGGACAGACGGCAAGAAGGGTTCTCTAGATTGGTGCTCTGCGCAGCCCTGAGACGGAGGGCTTTCATACCTCGCTAGACACCTGGACCACCACACCCGCATTGGCTGACAAGCCTGCCTCCTTTTATGTTAGCCTACTACCACCCACATTCAGCACACAAGTGATAGCACATGCCCCTTTTCATTCGGTTGTTGTTGTGTTTTTTTATTTTTGTGTAGATATATTTAAGTAAATTTGTTGTATTCGCCTGTTATAAATTTCTCTTTTGGTATCTTATTTGGATTGGGGAATTTGGCCTCATTTTGAAGTGTACACACTTCCCTTGTAAATATAAATTACTGTAATTATCATTGTACTTTTTTTTGTAAGTAAAGGGACTGTATATACAATCCGTTTCATTCTCCCTCGATTTCTCACGTCCGGACAGTGTAGGAAGCGGGTTGGATCGATTGGGATTAGAGATATATTTTTGGCCCGCTACATTTGGCGCCCGAATAGGGACGTGAGACTTCGAAACCTGGAGCATGACGGGATTGGATTGCAGTCCATACCCAATTAGTGTGACAAGTAGTTTGACTGATTTTTCCCTCCTCCTATCTTTTTACTAACTTGGGAACAATGGCTGTAGCGGAAACATTGAATGAAGAAGTAGTGCGATTGAGACTGGAGTTGAGAAAGAAAGAAGAGGAGTGTGAAATGTTGCGGGAAATGATAGAGGAAATGAAGAATAAAATAAAAGGGATGAATGAAAAGACTGATAGGATGAAGAAGGAAATGGGAGACCGACAGGATCAGACGGACCGACAGATGCAGGACCTATATAACATGATGACAGGGGCTGGATCAGCCGCAGGACCTACAACCCTGACCCCTGCTCCTACTGAAGGAACTCCGCTAAAAGGAATGGATGGCAGTATGATTGAATCTAAAGAGTGGTAGGAAAGGGGGTTAATGGAAGAGAGTGGAAAGTAAGAGAGGAAGTAAGCATGGTTCTAAGGTTAAGGATAGGAAGGCGAGAGGGAAGAGTGTGGATTCGCTATACTCAGATGAGGGAGAGAGTGACAATATGATTGGAATGAGTGAGACCGAGAGTAGCTCTTCGGAGAGTGAAGTGAATGTGAGGAATGGAATTTTGATTAGGGAAGTGCCAAGGATTGATAAGTTTAGATTGCATGGGGAAAAGAGTATGGATGAGTTCTTCGGGGATTTTGAGCGGTACTGCAAGCTCAAGTACCCGCAGAACAAGGGTCACTGGGTGAGTGTTCTGGGAGATTGTTTGGATGGGAAAGTATTGGAGTTCTTGCGAGTGATAACGAGTGTGGGAGAGCCAAAGTATGATGTAGTGAAGAAGAGATTGATTGGGCAGGTGAAACGAATGAAAGAGAGTGTGAAGTATAAAAGGGTGAATGAATTTGAGAAGGCTCGAATGGGGAAGAGTGAAAGTGTGAATATGTATGCACATAGGCTTGAGAGTATGGCAAGAACGAGGTATGGTGATGATGATGTAAATGAATGTAAACCACTCATGAGGAAGTTTTTGGACACGATCCTGCGAAAAGTGAGTGAATGGCTGAGTGGAAAGAGAAAGGAGAGAGTGAGACTGACAGGTGAATGGTTGATGTGGGAGGATGTGTTGGAACTGTTAAAAGATGGACGATTTGAGGATGAAAGCGATCTAGAAGAGGATGGATGGTACAGTGTGAATGTTGGGGGTAAGAAGCCCAGGAGCTTTCATCCACCCCAGCAGTTTGTCAGCTACAGGGATGCCCTGAAGGCTGCACCAGCTGGAGTGATGTCAAACTTTCTGGGCCGGCAGAATGGATGGGCAAATGGAGGGTGGTCGAATGGATGGGCAAATGGAGGGTGGTCGAATGGAAGGGGGCAGATCAATTTCAAGCGTGGGAACGGATATATGAGAGAGAAACTGAGGTATGTCCCAGCAAACGAGAGACCGAATGGTGGGAGAAAGATTGTGGAATGTCGTCGGTGTGGAAGGAAAGGTCATATGTTGGCAGAATGTAGGTGGACATCTGGTGCATGTTTTGGGTGTGGTAAGAAAGGGCATATGATAAAGGATTGCCAGGAAAGTGTGAAAGAGTGCTCCGAGTGTAAAGAAATAGGCCATTTGAAGAAAGATTGTCCGAGGTTGAATGGTGGAGCAACTGCTGGGGAAAGTATGAAATATGCATGTGGTAATTGTGGAAAGGCTGGTCATTATGCAAGGATGTGTCGTGACCAGAGGAATGTATGTAGCTATTGTGCGATGGAAGGACATTCGAGTGAAAAGTATTGGATTAGACTGAGAGCGCAAGGTGTGAATGGAAAGTCTGAAGCGGGAAACTGAATGGTAAGAGGGTACCTGCTGAAGTATCCTCTGGGTGCATGAGTGTGAGTAATGTGTTGGTAAGTCTGTCTAGTGTGAAAGTGCTGTCTGGTAGGAAGTATGAGTGTCTGAGTGTGAAGGTGGAATTCAATGGAATTGAGTGTTTGGCTTTAATAGATTCTGGATGCAAGGTGAGCTTGGAGTATAAAGATGTGTATGACAAGGTTAGTGAGAAAGCCCTCCTGTCTGAGTGCAAGTGTAGTTTGGTAGGTATTGGTAATAGGAGAGTGCCTGTGATTGGAATGATAAGGTCAGCTGTTCGAATGCATGGTATGATGATGAATGAATGTGAATTTTCTGTGATTGATAAGGTGAGTAGTGAGTATGATGTGATTTTGAGGTATGATTTTATGAAAATGAATCGTATGGTTGTGCATCCTGCGAGTGATCAGATTGCAAGAAGGATTGGTAAAAATGGGGTGTATAAGTTGTATGTAGGGATAGATGGTAGCTTTTTGAGGAGTGTGTTTACTGGTATTGAGGTGACTGCTATGGAGAATGTAAGGCTTGTGAAGGGTGAAAGGGTGTCTGTTAGAGTGAGTTGGAGTAAGGATGTTAGTTTGAATGTGGGTGAGAACACTGTGATATTGGATGGAAAGGATGCGTGTTATAAGGTAAGGCGTGTTGCTTGTGTGTTTGATGGCTTCATGAGAATGAATGATCCTTTTGTATGTGTGCAGGCGGACCCCAGTGTGAAAGGGCAGGTGAGGGGAATCCGAGTCGGAGATGTACTGAGTCACCTCTCCACTGTCAATGAGGTAGGTATGGATGATAGTACGGATGTCAGGGTGAATGTTGCAGGTGAAAAGACATGTAAATGGACGTATAATGATGTGAAGAGCATGGTGGAATTGGATGGATGTTTAACTGAGTATGAAAGGGAGGATATTTGAACGAAAGGGAGCCCTCAGTAAGGGTGATCTGGATTTCGGGGTTGCATTTCCCACATCCGGTTGCTGATGAGATTGAGGAGCAGTGCTTGGAATTGAAGCAATTGGGGGTGATTGAAGAGTGCGAGAGTGCATGGAATAGTCCAATTGTACCTGTACGTAAGCCGGATGGAAGATTGCGTCTGTGTGTGGATTATAGAAATGTGAATGAAAAGACTGTGAAAGAAAGGTTTCTGATGTGTGTGGTATCTGAGTGTGTGTATAGTATGCATGGGATGGAGTGGTTTACGAAGCTGGATTTGGTACGGGGGTATTACCAGATGCCCATTGCTGAGGAGAGCCGGCCGGTAACTGCCTTCTCTTCCTCAAAGAGACATTACCAGTTCCGGAACCTCAGCTTTGGGTTGGCTAATGCTCCCAGAGCCTTCCAGCGGGCAATGAATGTTGTGTTGAGTAAGTTTGCGAGTAAGAATGTGATTGCGTTTATAGATGATATTTTGATTATGACTGAGACTTTTGAGGAGCATATGAGATTGGTGAATGATGTGTTGAGAACGTTGGAGAGTGTTGGTGTGAATGGTTTGTGAAAGAAGTGGAATTCCTTGGGCATATGGTGAGTGAGAATGGGTTGCGAAAATCACCGAAGTATGTTGAGAAGGTGCAAATGTTTCCTAAACCGGTGACTGTGAAGCAACTGAAGTCGTTTTGGGGTTTGATTGAGTTCCAGCGAACGTCTATACGTGATTGTTCTGGTGTGAGTAAGCCTCTGACTGAGTGGATGGGCAAGAAAGGTAGTACGGTTGTCAAGTGGAATGATAAGATGAATGAGGCGTATGAGAGACTGAAAGAGGCAGCGGCTGAAGATGTTGAATTGGCTTACCCAGATTATAGTGTAAATGCTAAAATGCTTGAATTGTATACAGATGCGAGTGGGTATTGTATGGGAGGTTTTCTGATGCAAGAGCAGCGTTTGAATGGAGAGAATGTCAGGCGAATAATTGGGTATGTGTCCAAGGCTATGAATGTTGCAGAACGAAAGTATTCAACTGTGGAACGAGAGCTGGCTGCGATAAGGTATTGTTTGAAAGTGTTGCGTCCGTTTTTGTATGGTGTGAGGTTTGTGATAAAAACCGATCATCAACCTCTTGTGTATCTGCAGCGTATGAAGTGGGCTGATAGTAGGATTGCAAGGACTTTGGAAGATTTGAGTGACTTTGACTATGTGATTGAATATGTGCCTGGTGAACGGAATGGAGTGGCTGATTTGATGTCAAGGTATCCTGATACGAATGATGAAAATGTGTGTGGAGTGAGTGATCCTGAGTATTTGCCGAAAGGGATTATGAATGGAAAAGAGAGTAAGGGTGGTGGTGATTCCTTGTTTGAGAGTGTATGGAATGGTTTGCAAGATTTAAAGAGTGATGGAGTAGACGTGAGAGTGCCCGATAGTGTGGATGATTTAAGGAAGGAGGTAATGAATGAAGTGTTTAAGAAGCCTGAAAGCATTGGTATGGCAAAGGTGCGGAACTTCATGAAATAATTGAGAGCGATGTGTATGCAAGGGGTCCCGCCATTTCAGGAAGTGTTGATTGTAGTGAGTCGTTTGCATGGATTGATTGTTTATGTGCACTTTGGTGGTGAGAGGCCGATTGTGTACAAGGATGAGAAGATGAAGGGTTTGAATCCTAATGTGGTACATCTGCAATGTTTGAGCGGTGTGCACTACAATTGGGTGATTGAAAAGTGTTCATATATGAGAGAGAAGAATGATTGTCTGGATGAAGATGAGTGTGTGGTGAGTGATGATGTGGGAGTTGATGATGGTGTGGATGTCAGTGCTGATGTTGGTGTGCTTGTTCCTTCTGTGTATTGCGAACATGGTGGACCTGATATGATGGTAGCAAGAGTGAAAGTTGGTGAAAGGTTGTTCTGTGGTTTGATTGATACTGGAGCGCAAGTGTCTTTAGTGAATGAGAATATTCTGTGAAGTTACGGATAAGTGGATTAGGGAATGGCATGATAGTGGCATGGGAACAGGTTAGTCTGAAAGTAAGTTTGGGTAATGGTGTGAATGTGAAGCATGACTTTGTGATTCTGAAAGATGAGCAAATGCGGTGTTGTTTCTTGTTTGGTGTAGACTTTATGAGATTGAATGATTTGTCTTTGGATGCTGATAAGGATCGTCTTATGAAAGGTGAATGTGAGGTGATGAAGTTGAATGAGTGTGCGAAGAATGTTGTCAAATTTTGTGGCATGATTGAGTTGGTCATGGATGATGAGAATGAGATTTTAAGTGATGATGATATTCTAGAGATGCAAGAGATGTGTCCTTTTGTTAGTGAGTTGAAGAGGTGTGTAATGATGCGTGTTGATTTGAATGAATGGCCAGTGTTTAAGTGATTTTAAAAGGTATGCTAAGGATTTTGTTGTTTGTATGGATGTTGTATATTTTGTGAGGAATGTGAAGGGTGGTGATGATATGTATGTACCTGTGATGTCCTTAGTTGGTATGATTGGTCTGGTGAAGGTTGTGCATGATAATTATGGGCATATGGGTAAGTTTAAGCTGTGGGAGTGTATGAAGGAGCGTGTGTTCCATCCGTTTCTGAGAACTGTTGTGAATGATGTTGCAACTACGTGTGAAAGGTGTCAGAAGCGAAAGGTGCAAGGTGTGCAAGTGAAACCACAGATGTTGAAAGTTGATGCGAAAGAACCGTTTGAATTGGTAGTCATTGATTGTGTGTCTTTGCCGTGTACGAGTGCTGGGAATGTTGGTATGGTTGTGATGGTTGATCATAAAAGTAAGTTTGTGTATGCAGCGCATGTGAGAGATAAAAGGAGTGTGACTGTTGCGTGTGTGGTTGAGCAGTTGTTTTTTCCTATGTGTGTATGGAAGCCTAGAAGATGTCTGAGTGATAATGGGCCTGAATTTGTAGGGGAAGTGTTTGAGCAAATGTTGAGAGAGAATGGTGTGGAGCATGTGAGAACAACTCTGTATGTACCGTCTTCAAATGGATTGGCTGAACGTACTATAAGAACCTTGTGTGAGATGTTGAGAATGATGAGTACGACAGTGAATGACTGGGATGTGTGTCTGGGGAGAGTGTTGTGGGCGTATAATTCAACTGTGCATAGTGCAACTGGAATGTCCCCACGTCAGTTTGTGATGAATTTTGAAAGGCGAGTGAAAGATAGGTTTCGTTTGAGTGAAAGTGAGCAGAGTGTATGGCGTGAGGCGCATGAAAGGTTCCGTTCATTTGAATTAGGTGCAAAAGTATTGAAGGTGAAAGAAGTGAAGGGTAGGTTGAATGTGTCAAAGATGAGTGAGAAGTTTGATGGACCTTATAGAGTTGTGAGAGTTTGGGAAAATGGGGTGACGTATGTTTTGGAGAGTTTGAATGACAGTATGACTGAGAGAGTGCGGGCTCATCAGTGTCAGTTAAGGAGATGGAGAGAACCTCCTGACTACCTGGTGAGCCATCCAGTGTATGGACTGTGTAGAGAGAGAGGTAAAGTGCATGATGATGAGATTGAATGTGATAGTAGGGATCTGTCTGGGAAAGAGCTAGTCTTAGTCTCGAGGAGTAGAAAGCGTACAAAGAAGAGTGAAAGGAAGAATGCAAGTACGAATGAAAGTAAATCTGAGCAGTGTGTTTCTGGTATGGGGGATCTTGAAAGGGAGATTGAGTTTTTGCGTAAACAGGTGAGTGATTTGGCTGGTATAAGTAGATGAGTGAGTGAGCTGCCTGTGCCTGATTTTTCTGGTTTTGGGAACAGTATGAATGATAGTGTGTTTGGGCAGAATGAACCTAGTGTGGCTGATTTTTCGGGTTTTATGAATGGTAATAGTAGGGGTGAGTTTGATGTAGTGAATGATGAAGTGGCTGATTTTTCAGGTTTCTGGTGGGAACCAGTCAAAGGGGTTTCTGGTATGCCTGTTGAGAATACAGGGGATGTGAGTGACCTGTCTGTTTCGCAAGAATGTACTATGAGTTGGATGAGAGCTGTGAGTGAGGAGCTGATGAATGGGGGTATGATGAGTGAAGGTTCTGAACGGAAGAGTATGAAAGAATTCTGTCGTGAGATGGGAGAACTGGTAATGAGGGCTGAAAGTAGGGTGGACGATATGATAAATAGTGACGATGAGACTGACAGGATGACTGACGAACAAACCCGACCAATTGCTACGCGTAGCCAGGGGCCAGTAGAAGAGTGTGAATGGGTGCAGAAAGGTGCGATTGAGCACAAGTGGTACCGTGAAAAGTGATTGAAAGGGTTTTGTGAGTGACTGGTCAAATGGCTTAAGGAAGGAGGGGTGTGGTGGAGCGAACGTGACTGTGTGTAAAAGGCGCCATTCTCCCACCCCTTTTCTCTGTACCCTGTCCCTCCCTCTGTAAGAATGTGTGTGTGAGTGGGAATGAGGGGTTTTTTTATATTTTCTCTTTGCATATATATGTATTTGATTTCATGTATTAAAATTGTTTTTCTTTCTCAGATTGTACTTTGTTTAAAATAATCTTTTATCAAAATTGTAATTTGTTTAAAATAATCTTTTATCAAAAGATTATATTTTGAAAGAATAGTTTTTAGAGTTAAATATTTGGAGAATTGTTGATGCTGAGGATTGTTTGGATATACATTTAGAGAGAGTGGAAGCTTGGACGGACGGCAAGAAGGGTTCTCTAGACGAGTGCTCCGCCCAGCCCTGAGACGGAGGGCTTTCATACCTCGCTAGATACCTGGACCACCACACCCGCATTGGCTGACAAGCCTGCCTCCTTTTATGTTAGCCTACTACCACCCACCTCCAGCACACAAGTGATAGCACATGCCCCTTTTCATTCGGTTGTTGTTGTGTTTTTTTATTTTTGTGTAGATATATTTAAGTAAATTTGTTGTATTCACCTGTTATAAAATTCTCTTTTGGTATCTTAATTGGATTGGGGAATTTGGCCTCATTTTGAAGTGTGCACACTTCCCTTGTAAATATAAATTACTGTAATTATCATTGTACTTTTTTTTGTAAGTAAAGGGACTGAATATACCATCCGTTTCATTCTCCCTCGATTTCTCACGTGCGGACAGTGTAGGAAGCGGGTTGGATCGATTGGGATTAGAGATATATTTTCGGCCCGCTACAATGTGACCCTTGCTTTCTAGAAGACGAGATTACATATATAACCTGCAGTTTCATTTAATTAAATTATCCCCTCCACATGATCAATGAAGGTTTATCTAAAGCAAAATCTCTCCATTACCACCCCAAGGTTAAAAACAAATTTAGTAATGCCAAGTGTCTATCCCTCCCTTTTTCTCCCCTCTTAAAGGAGTGAACAAAGTTATTTCCCCAGGCCTAACAACATTTAAATACTCTTTTTCTATCCTTAAATCTTTCCCTTCGACCAAACCCATGGATCAGCCAAATAAAGCAGGTATATGTTTAATCCTGTGTGGCTCTACAAACGATCCCTCATTTTACATAGGAGAGACCGGAAGATACTTTACAAAATGAATTTAGGAACATAAAGGTGATGTCAGATGAGGCAATACATCCATTATTTTTAATCATATTAGCAATTTCAACCACCAAATTGACTATTCAAAGGCACAAATCATATATAATTGTAAGATTTCCGTAAAAGAAAACTAGTAGAATCTATATTAATAGGAGAAATTCGCAATTTTAATTTGTCAGATAGGCAATTGAAATGCAGCCCCCATTCTAGTAACCTCATTGTAAACAGCTTAGTCAATGATGTTAGACTTACACCCCCTGATTAATGACCTTTTCCCCTGTTTTGTGTTTCTTTGTATTTTTTCTGATCTGTACACTATTTATAGACTTTTGTAACAATCGCATTCTCAGTATATGACTGAAGAGGGTATGATAAACTACATACTGAAACTAGTCTCATAAATTAAACTTTTATCTCCTATACAGTACAGTGGTTTTACTATCATATACCATAACTTGTCATTGAGTTCTTTTACTTATATATACATCTATATATATATATTTTTTGCTTATACGAAGGGTGGCCAATAAGTTTTGCGAATCGGGAGGGCAAAACAGAGAAAGGGGGATGGCTGTTTGCGGGGGTGTTAGACAAACTTATGAAAAGTCAGGACCTGCAGCTGCACACTCCTGCCTCGTCTATTTAACAAGCAGTAGCTGATTGCAGATCGTCAGTCACAAATTTTTGAACAATGGAGAAGGTTGAGCACCATGCAGTGATCAAATTTTTTACCAAGGAAGGCAAGAATGCAAAAGAGATCCATGAACACATGGTTGCAGTGTACACCGACACCGCCCCTTCCTATACAACCATTGCTCGCTAGAATAGGGAGTTCCACCACCTCCAATCTAATGGTCTCTCTGATGTCAATATTTCCGTCAACATTCTCACCCCGCTGAGATATGCAGGACCTCAGATCCTTAACCTCAGCTATCTGCCCACTTAGACTAGCCACAGTCCCAAACATTTTTAAGACTGTCTCCTTCAGGGACTTTCCTCCAAATTCGGCTGTGCCACCCTATGTATGCTCAGAGGCTTCAAGGTTATCTCCAGAATCACAGGAGAGGCAAAGAAAACGAATACCCTTGCCCTCCTGCCTCAGAATCGCATGAATCAGAGCATTAGACAGGCCAGTGCATTTGGAGAATCCATGACACCACTGCCCACAGAGGCCACAGCTCTATCACCTACAGGAGCCTGACATGTAGCACAAGGGAGCTGGGTATCAGAGGACACATCCCTGGCTGCACAAGCCCCAGGGCAAGCACCAACCTGCAACCTCTTCTGACCTCCCATCAGGCTCAGAACAAGCACAACTACTCAGAGAATTAAAAAGAGAAAAAGAAAGAAAAACAAAATAAAGAGGAAGAAAGGAAATAAAAGTAACCAGGATATACCACCCAGCACTCGGTAAAAGATAGAAAAAAGAAACGAAAAAGTTAAACAACCCACCAACTAAACAACCCAACAACCAAAAAAAAACAACAATATAACAACAGTAAATACAACCCGGGAAATTACTAACACAAAATGAGAATATGTACAAACGGTGACTACCCTGTCATAAGATGTGGGGGTAATTGTAAAGAAACAGGAGCACCAGAGCATAAAATCATTCACTCAAGCGTACCAAGTTCATCCCATTTGATATGCCCCCAATAATAATGCATGGCCCTGTATTTAATGTTGAAGCTGATCTACTTACCGGAAGCTGGAAAAATGGAAATTTCCCTTCCTTCATTGGCTCCTGATTAACAGCACGCGAAGATATACAATTCATGAGTCCAATATTGAAAATAATTAAGAGTTTATTACAGAGTCATATATCGACAAATATGCTGATTTGGAATTTGAGGGTGTCATATTTCTATAATAGAACAGGTTTAAGACTTTAATGTTAAAAAGACCAGTTTGCTTTATTTCTTGGTAATTTGATGTTTTATTCTTGACAACCTAGGTTCAGGTTGTTGAGCCACCCTTTGTATCGGGATATGGCATTTATTTTCTGTGAAGAGAAATAATTTATTAGCCTTGTTCATTTCTCATCATCTATATCTTTTTTCCACACTCAGTCCATAATCCTCCCTGAAGTTCCTCCCACTTCTCTCTTCTCAGCTCCATCCCCAATTCTTCTTTCAATTTCTTCCCCTTGAGACTGTGGCTCACACATTCCCCAATCAAATGTTCTATAGATTCTCTCTGCCCCAATAGGCACCATTCGCATCTGTCCTTTCCTCCATTCCATCTATATGTCATACCCAAGTATCTATAATCATTTACCACTTCTAGGATGTAATTTCCTAGGATCTATCCTTCATTTCTTTGTTCTACAAATATCATTATTTTGCACTTTCCTCGACTAAATTTTACTCTCTATTCTTCTCCATACTGGTATACCAGATTCAAAAGTCTCTGCAACCCTCTACTCTTTCACTAACCAGAACCGTCGTCTGCAAATCCCAGAGTTGTCAATATGCGATCTCTAACCATGACTCCTTGACCTTCCCTCTTTACTCTCCCCAAAAGTTCTTCAATGAAGAAGCTGAATAAGCTAGGAAACATGGTACACCCTTGTCTAACTCCAATGTCATTCACCATCCAACCTGTTTCTATGCCTTTCAGATTGAGTTTGACTGTTATTCTCATATAGTTTTTTGCATCCATCCCTAATTCTCTTAGTCTTGCAAACAATTTTGTTTTTATCAAATCGATCAAAGGCTTTCTCTATATCGCAAAAGCAGACATATAGCACACCCTCTTGTTTTCTTACCCTCTCTATTACATTCCGTAGGATATAGATTGTCTATGGCTCTTCTTCCAGTCCTAAATCCATTTTGCTCATCTCCAAGTATCCCTTCACATTCATCCCACTCCTTCAGTTCTTTGTCATGATGCTACCAAACAACTTTCCTATCACACTCATTATAGCTACTGGCCTGTAGGTATGTACCAGTTCTCCAGCTTTATTACAACCTTTGTGCATCAAATTTATCTTACTTTTCTGCCAAGTCTCAGGCACCCATCCATTCACTAGCATATCATTAAATAGGGCTGTCAGTAACTCTTTCATCCTTTCTACTCCCATATTTCAGAAATTCACAAACTATCCTTTCTTCGTCCATTGCCTTATGATTTTTTAACCTTTTCAACCCAATCTCTATGTCCTCCAAGTGAATCCTATATGTTCATCCTCTAATTCTGTACTGCATACTGAAGTTCCTCATTAGCTCTGATTTCTTCCCATCCCTCCCTTGCCTGAATGATTCTTCCCCAATATTCTTTAATTTGTATCTATATTTTGTCCTCATCCTCACATTCTCCTTCAGTTGTCTTCATTATTACTTTGTCCTCACTTTTGTTCCCTTCCAAGGCCCTCCTCAGATATCTCTCTATTGCTCTCTTTCTCAGTCATTTACACCTAACTTGCTCCACTCTTATTTTTTCCTCTTCCTCCTTGATCTTTGCATCCCAGATTACTTGTGTAACTTTTTGCTTTTGCTTCCTATATTCTAATTCCATCCTTTCCACTAGTTCTGCCTCAACCCTCTCCCCTCTCTCTCTACTTTGCCTTAGTTTCCTTAGTTGATTGTTATCTTTCTTCTAGTTAAGTACTCTTTCTCCACTTCTTTGTTCCACCACCCCTAGCAGAACCTTTTCCCTTGTGTTTGGACCCATTTTTCCTCAATCTTTTACATCGCCACCTCTTCTATTTTTAATTCTAACTGCATATAATTTACCCTTATATCATCAGAGACTATTAGTCCTGTCAATGCTTCTTCCATTTAATTTTCATATGCTCCCCAATCGGCCCCTTTCCCTTTCCCATACAGGGTCCCATTTTGCTTTCACTATTATAGCTTTATGGTCAGTTTGGATCCCTATTTCCTGATCCACATCAATACATATGCCTTCATCTATCTTGCCACACTTTATGTTCATTATAGCAAAATCTATTGCACTCGTCCTCTCTTTGTTGCCAGGTGGAGATTCCTTGTACTTGTAGATTTTTCAAAATTACATCACTTTCAATTATCCATTAATACACCCTTCATCCATTGTCGTTCATTTCTTCCCCTAGTAGGCCCACAGGAGCATTAAAATCACCCATCACTAACCATTTTTCATTCTCCATTTCTTGTGTCAAGCTCCTTGGTTCTTCTATTAGCCATTCACTCTTCCTCCGGTTGGTACCTTTCACATAATTGTACACTATTATTTCTTTTTTTGTACGGGTGTTAAAACTACTTGTAGTCATCAATACACAATAGCAAGTTCTATTTAAAGGTTTGTTTTTGTGCGTTTGTTTTATTGTTTTCTTCTTAGTATCTAAAAAAAATATTTAAAAAAATAAATTATAAATATAGGTACATACATACATATATATATTACTCAGATTATGTTGAAAGGAGAGGAACAAGAATGGGAGAACTTCAGATGCAGGGCTCCACTTTACAACACTTAAAGCAAGAAGAGGGTGAGGTGTAGCACTCCTGTATGCATATATTAAAAACAGAAACAAAAACTGAGAATAAAGTTTAAACAAGTTAGATGAAGGCTCAAAACAGTCCAATTGTACACTACTGTCGGTCAATCTACCAATCGGACGTATTCTCGGAGAGCTCTCTACCAGATTCAGAAAACAATACCAGAAAACAAACTCATTGGTTTTGCTCAAGGTGTGAGTCAAATGCTATAGATGTCTTAGGGGGTAACTGAACTTAAAACAAAAAATGATGAAATAGAAAAAAAGGTAGAGGAGATTGATAATAAGGTTGAAGATGTGATTCTGGTAAAAAATGAAGAATTTAGAGGAAATATAAAGAAAATAGCTAGAGAAGTTTTTTGAAAATAGAGAATTGCTTGATAATAAAGAATATGAAACGAATTAGTGAGATGGACATCGAGGAAATTAATAAAAAGAATTTGCAGAATGCGAATGATGACAAGGATATATTGAATAAACTTTGGGATATTTTACAAGTTGAAAATATTGATATAGTTGAGGCAAAAAGGTTGCCGAAGAAAGAAAATTATAGAAATAAGCCAATGATGTTTGTAAAAGTGAAGGATAGGGACCAGAAATACAAAATTTTAAATAAAACCAAAATACTTGATAATATACCAGAATAGAAAGGTATTTATGTTGACTCAGATAGAACCAAGAAGCAGCAGGAAGAAGATTTTAAATTAAGAAATCAGCTAAAAGAGAAGAGACAAGGTTCTCAAAATCCAAAAAACTGAATAATAAGCCAAGGAAAAGTAGTTCAATAGGTGCAGAACCAAAGAGAGCATCAGTAAGCCAGCAAGATGTTATTGTAAATAAACTTAGTTTTAAGGAAAATAGTCCTAGGTTAAACAAAAAAAAATTAAAAGCAGTTTTGATTAATGCAAGAAGTATAGTTAATAAAGTACCTGACCTACATGCATATGTTTACAAAAAAGACCCTGATATAATAATTACTGAATCATGGGCATCAATTAAAATTGGGGAAGCAGAAATAAAACTGAGAAATTATGACACATTTAGAAAAGATAGACAGACAGGTAACAGAGGAGGAGGAGTTTTGATATATGTTAAATCAGAACTCAAAGCGATATTAATAGAGGAGTTGACGAACAATGAAAACACAGAGTCAATATGGTGTAAGATAAAAAGTAATGTAAACAGAAGTATTATTGTTATTGGAGGATGTTATTTAAGTACATCAGCATCACAATTAGAAAAAGATAGTTTATTTCAAATTCTTGGAACAGTTTGCCAAAGAGAAGAAAATATTGTTATCGCAGGTGATTTTAATTATAGGATGATAGATTGGGACTCTTTGCATGCAGAGGGAGAAGCCCGGGACTTTCTTGATTTAACTATGGATAATTTTCTCACGGAGCATGTAAGAGAACCAACGTGACAGGACAGTATTTTAGATTTAGTATTAACCTCAAATGATAATCTAGTGGACAATGTAAAAGTAAAATCGCATTTTAGTAATAGTGATCACAATATTGTCCAATTTGATATATCTTTACCAATGTTAGATTTGAATTGGAAAGAAAAATAACTTGATTATAGGAATGCTGATTTAAAAAAATTGGAAGAAGAATTTAGAAAAGTTGACTGTATCAAAATTTTTAAAGATAAAAATACATAGGAAATGTGGGATTTATTTTTTTTTAAATATGACAATAATAAATTTATGTGTTCCAGTAAAGATAAGAAGCAAAGCAAAACCTAAGCCACCTTGGTGGAATATACATATAGCGAGAAAAAGAAAAAGAAAACTAGATGGTGGAAAAGATATAGAGAAATCCAGACTTTCCACAATGAAAGAGTTACAAAGAGAAAATTTGAATGGAAAATTTCATGGCAGATTAAGAGAGACCCCCAAATCTACTATAAATATGTAAGAAGCAAATTAACTGTTAAGGAGGAGGTTGGACCTTTAAAAAATGAAAATGGTGAAACTGTAACAGATTATCTCTAAATGGCAAATAAATTTAATGAATATTTTACATCTCTTTTTACAAGTGAAAGTTTAGAGAACATACCACAAACAAAAAAAATGTATTATGGAAATGATATGTTGAATGATGTTGATTTATCCGCGACTGCTATACATAAAATTTTAGCAGATTTAGATCCAGAAAAAGAACCTGGAAATGAACAAATTAATATAGTTCTTAGAAACCTTGATATTTGATATCAAAGCCATTGGAAATTATGTTTAATCACAGTTATGTGCATGGACAAATACCAAGCGACTGGAAGAAGCGAATATTACTCCAATCTATAAAGGGTCATGAGAACCAAAAAATTCAGTATTGTCCTATAGACCAGTCAGTTTAACATCCCAAGTGAACAAAGTTTTTGAAAAATTACTTAGACAAGATATGTTAAAACACCTATTAGAAAGGAATATAATTAAAAATAGTCAACATGTTTTTTTACCTAAAAAGCATCTGATAAGTCTACTTACATTTTTTGAAAAGGGTTACCCAGTAGATATCATATACCTGGATTTCATGAAAGCATTTGATAAGATACCTCATCAGAAATTATTATTCAAATTGAGGAGTCATGGTTTTGGAGAAGGAATAGTGAAATGGATAGGTGAATGGGTAACCCTCAGAAGGCAGAGTTGTAATACAAGGGCAAAAATTGACTTGGAGTAATATAAGTAGTAAGGTGCTGCAGGGTTCAGTATTGGGGCCGACATTATTCCTAGTATTTATTAATGATATTGACGAAAATATTAAATCAAATATTCTCAAATTTGCTAATGATATAAAGATCTTTGGGACTAGCTCAAATGATGAGGAAATTAGAGTGCTTCAGGAAGACTTAAGAAAACTTCATAAATGGTCAGAGGATTGGCAGATGATTTTCAATGTTAGAAAGTGTAAAACTGTAAATGTAGGATTTAATAATGCAAATGCTGTATATAGCCTAGCAAAAGAAGATATTGAAAATGCGGTTACAGAAAAGGATTTAGGTGTAATAGTACATAATACTTTAAAACCAGGTGAACATATAGCCAAAATTATTCATAAAGCAAATTATATTCTGGGGACAATAAAAAGAAAAATTGACAAGTCAATTGACATCTGGTTCCTGAGATAATTGAAAGTGATAGTTATAGTTAATAGAATAGAAACCCACACCAATCTTCACCTATGGGGCTCCTCTCCATAGGGCTTCAGAAAAGAAGTGGAACCTTGTTAGTATCCTTAATATTTGAACCAGAATATGTTGTTGACTGGATTTAGTCAAAGGTAACATTTACGTAAGTATTTCTAGACAAGTTAAATTTGTTATTCGCGGCGCGGAGTGAGTGGCATCTCCCCAGCATCGACCAACAGGCTCTCAATGCGGAAAGTGTGGAAGGCACCGGTCGCAAGGCGAAGGCTAGTGTGGTGGATCGAATCCACCTTCCGCAATAAATGTTCAGCTGCAGATGCATAAAACTCACATCCGTAGTCGAGCTTCGAACGAACAAAGGATCGATAAAAAAGTAGGGCAGTAGCCCCATCACCGCCCCAAGCTCTGAACGTCATGGAACGGAGAATATCCATGGCGTGGGTACAAGAGACCCTAAGGCGTCGGTCGAATACAAGACTAAGGAAACGGTGCGACTCAACCACATCCAGGTGCACCCCATTAAGAAACAAATCTGGGTCAGGGTGGAGCTGTGGATGGCAGCAGAAGTGCACCACCTTAGTCTTGGCCAAAGAAAACCGAAACCTGTCCGCTTCGCCATAGTGAGAGACGCGGTTCAATGCCTGTTGGAGTCGACGCTCATAAGTTGACATCTGGGCCACGGCAAAAGAGATAGAAAGGTCATCCACGTAGAGCATAGCGACAACATCTTCTGGAAGAACCGAGGTGATGCCATTGATGCTCAGGGCAAAGAGTGTGACACTGAGGACACTTCCCTGCGGGACACCCTCCTCCTGCTCCTTTGGGCCAGAGAGAGCTCCCCTCACCTGTACGCGGAATCGACGATCTCGCAAAAATTCAGATATAAACATTGGGAGGCATCCCCTCACCCCCATCGTATGGAGAGTCTCCACAATACTGTATCACCATGCAGTATCATAGGCCTTGCCTTCTCCAGATCTAAAAACACTGTGGCGTAGTGCTATCTACGAAGGAAAGCCTTGCAGACAGCATTTTCCAGTCAGAGCAGAGCATCCAAAGTGGAGTGGAACTTGCGGAAGCCGCGCTGTGCAATAGATAGATGGCCTCCGCTGTCCAGGAAAAAGGCTAGTCTAACATTTACCAATTTGTCCATCAACTTGCACATGCAAGAGGTTAGAGAGATTGGGCGGAAACCGGTCGGAGTAGAGTGATCTCTCCCTGGCTTGCGAAAGGCGAGCACAGTAGCGATTCGCCAGGAATCTGGGAGAAGACCCTCCACCCAGATCCTGTTGAACAAATCTAACAGAAAGGCCATGCCTCGCTCACCCAGGTGTCGAAAGCATGGAACATCGTCCGGACCATGAGTGGTGTCTGCACACAAAGCGAGAGCGGAGCGCAACTCACTCACAGTAAGCCTGTCATTGAAGGGTTCTCCACCTCTGGAGATAAAGTCCAGCTGGCGGCCTTCCGCGACATCACGACGTGCATTGAATGCTGGCGGAGCAGCATCCCGGCTAGAGAATGCGGAAAAAGCGGTCGCGAAGGATTCCGCCCTGGACGCAGGATCCGAGATTGCGGTCCCATTCTCCTGGAGAACGGGAGGGGGGTCCTGCGAGACCTTGCACCGAATCCTTTAATTCACTTCCACACCTCTGCTAAAGGGGTCTTCCCGTTAAGTGAAGACAAGTATGCCCGCCAAGAAGAGCGGCGGGCGTGCTTCGAAATATACCGGAACCTTGCCCTAGCCCGACGAAATTCACCGACAGTGAAACCGTTGGGGCGGCGCTTGTAGTGCATGTGGGCATAACGCTTCATTTTGAGGGCAGTCTCACACTCGGCCGACCACCATGGGAGTGGTCGGCGTGCAAAATGGCTAGACATTCTGGGATAGTAGTCAGGCCCGCGGCGATGAGGTTGCCAGAGAAGAACTCAATGGCCTCATCTACCGACCTAAACTCCCCGACTGAGATAGAGAATTCAGTCATTTCCTGAAATGCAGGCCAACGCGCCAAGCACCACCGAGGTGAGCTCTCAGGCATCAGTTGCGCTGAAAATGATAATTGAATGGGAAAGTGATCACTACCATGGAGGTCATCGACCACCCCCCAATCAAAATCAGGCTGTGCATCTGAAGAGCATAAAGATAGGTCAAGGCAAGAAAATGAAGTGGTTCTCGGACAATGATGCGTAAACTCATCCACATTTAGGACACCCATCTCAAGCTCTTCGATCAGATCAGCAAGGACTTGTCCCCTGGGATTTATTGAGTAATCTCCCCAGAGAAGATGCCCGCAGTTCAGATCTCCAAGCAAGAGAAAGGGCCTCAGCAACCGTGCCATGGCACGGCGGAAGTCCCCCGCATCGAAATCAGCTGATGGTGGAATGTATGCAGAAATGATAGTATACCTCCTATCCAGGTGCAGCTGCACAGCGACTGCCTGAAAGGAGGTATCTAAAGAGAAAGGAAGAACGGAGACATCATGCCAGATGTAAACCGCATCCCCCAGCCCGGCCATCTCATGGTGGTAGGGTCGCAAGACCCTTATACCCCGGGAGGGAGGGCAGGAGGCACGTGCCTAGCATTTAGGACACCCATCTCAAGCTCTTCGATCAGATCAGCAAGGACTTGTCCCCTGGGATTTATTGAGTAATCTCCCCCTGGGAAAGATAGCTAAGGGGAATGGGACGAGAAGAGCCTCCGCAGCTCATCCCAGTTGGCCCGGAGTCCACAGCAATTCCATTGAAGGAATATGCCCTCCAGGCCTAGCACGGAGGAGACGTGGAGGCCCTCACGGGAATGGCCATAAGCTTCCCAGAGGCAGAACCCCAGGCGCCGTTGGCCGGACAAAGCACTGTCGCCTCGAGGACTTATTGGGGGAGGTTGGGCTCGCCATGCAAGTCTTTTCCTCCCTCTGTATCGAAACCTTAGGCGGATGTTGGGGTTTTGGATGCGGGGGTCCCTCTTTTTGAGGAATCACCATCACCGAGCCACTCACTCAACCACTAGGCGTGGGCGAAGGAGCCGAAGCTACTTTGTTGCTGTCCTCCTTTCAGGTAACAGCTGTGGGAACCCCGGAAGATGGCCTAGCGACCAACTTATGGGGTGTTGCCTCCTGTGAGTCTAATGACTCGGTGGAGGCAGGTGGCCGTTTCGCCTTACGGGAAATGGTCACACTGGGGGAAGAAGGGGGAGGCCCTGGCTTTAGCCGGGGCTGGGTGTGAACCCTTTTTGCCACCAGCTTTACCAGGGGAGCGCCCAGGTTGAGTAGAGCCCGCAGAAGGGCTCCGAATGGGCGTGGAAACAACCTGCTCGTTGGCCTGGATGGTCCAGGAGCAGAGGGTGCCTTTCTAACTATTGAGGCATATGACGTCCCAGGCAGAGCAGGACCAAATCCTTAGCCTCGTGGAATGAGAGTCGATCCTGGGCCTGAATGGCCAGGATTTCTTTCTCAAGGAGATATGCACTACATTGCTTCGAAGAAGCGGGGTGCGGCTCCTGCAATTGACACACTTGGCCACACACAATTTAGACTTATCGTGTGCGGCCTTGGAGCAATTTACACAAACTTCAGGTGACCCCGACTTTGCACGTCTACAAGAACGATTTGTATGTCCGAAGCGGTGACAGTTCCCAAATAGAGGAGTATTCTTTTTGTAAATAAGTTTACAATTTTACTTTTAAAGAATGGAGTGGTTTCAATGTTATTAAAATTGTGGGAGGCTTTAGCTAATAGGTCTGCTTTTTCATTTCCCACTATCCCTATGTGAGAGGGTATCCATTGAAAATATATTTTATGATTGTTGCTCTGAAGGGAATACCACAATATTATTATTTCATTAACTAGGTAGCAGCTGAACATGAGTATTTATCATTTAGGAGTACTTTAGATCCATCGGTAAATATTTTTTTGATTCCGAAAAGAAGTGCAACCTTGTTAGTATCCTTAATATTTGAACCAGAATATGTTCTTGACTGGATTTAGTCAAAGGTAACATTTACGTAAGTATTTATAGACAAGTTAAATTTGTTAATCGGGTAATTAAGGTAAAATAGTGACTGATAAAGCAGACTTAGTTTATAGATATTGAGTTATTTATAGTTATTGTGATAATCAAGTTGGTGTATACTAGGTACCTATAATAGTAATATATTCATTATTTTTAAGCAGTTTAAGTTTTATAATTTTGATAATTTTCTACTAGAAGCAAGAAATTTAATAAGTATTTTTTTATCTTTTCTTGGGTATGTGGGCTGAAACCACCTCCTCCCAAAAGGGTTTTGAGAGTTATATTTTTTATATTCAGTAAGCTTAGATTGCCTATCATTTTTTGTCTTTTTATATTATAAACAGAACATTATAATAGAAAATGCTTTACTGTCTCAGGTAAATTGCAGTGATCACAATTTGGTGAGTTTTTTTAACTTAATTTTGTTTAGGTAGCAATTTAAGCTATATGTCCTGATCTCAGTCTGACAAGTGCAGTTTTGAGTCTCCTATGTTTATCAAATGACCATGGCCAATGATTGAATTTGTTTTTTATTTCACCAAATTGAGTAGAAATTACAGATCTTTCCCAAATAGAGGAGTATTCTTTTTGTAGCTTTTCTCTCAATAAGTTTACAATTTCGCTTTTAAAGAATGGAGTGGTTTCAATGTTATTAAAATTGTGGGAGGCTTTAGATAATAGGTCTGCTTTTTCATTTCCCACTATCCCTATGTGAGAGGGTATCCATTGGAAATATATTTTATGATTGTTGCTCTGAAGGGAATACCACAATGATATTATTTCATTAACTAGATTTGAGTATGTTTGGCTTTTCCTGTGGTCTTCTAATATATATATGCTAGATTGTGAGTCAGTAAGTATAACAGCAGATGTGGCAGAGTAGTTTTTGCAATGACTAAGTGCCTTTTTAATGGCAAATAGTTCAGTGAAAAGTACGGTATGATCTCCATCCAATTTCCAAGAGTAACACTGGCCAGAGTCTTGAATAAAGATAGCAGCTGAACATGAGTATTTATCGTTTAGGAGTACTTTAGATCCATCGGTAAATATTTTGGGGATTCCGGTAAAATTATTGTTGATGTAATCTTCTATTAGTGTTTTGCTAATATTTGACATTGATTTGGGGTAAGTTATTGGTAAATTTGATTGTATTGGTAATTTCATGTTTTCCCAAGGTGGTATATTACTGATATATGATTCCCTATATATGAAGTGGTCTATGCCAAATTTATTACATAGATTGATAGCCCGCTAAGTTTTCTTTCAAAATATGGTTATTTGGTGATGAGAGTATTTTTAAAAAATACTTCATACTAACAAAATCTCTCTGATAGTGAAGTGGTAGCATACAAGTTTCACCATAAAGAGAGGCAATGGGAGAAGACCTCATTGCTCCAATGCTAATTTTAATTCCTTCATTAACAATAACATCTAGTTTCCTTTTTACAGATTGGCAGGTGGAATCATAAACTTCACATCCATATTGTATCTTGCTGATAATATATGCCTTAAGAAATATAAGTAATGACTTTGAGTTAGCTCCGTATGATAATTTACTGCAAGATTTTAGTATATTCAGGCATTTTTGGCAATTTAATACAAGGTAATTTATATGACATTTCCAGGTCAAGGAAGGTGCATCAAAAAGAGAGACCTAGAAATTTATTTTCTTTAACATCTTTTATTCTTTGGTTATTTATTGATATAAATGGTGTTCTTAATATTCTTTGATTTGTAAAATACATTAGTTTAGTTTTATTAATGTTAATTGTAGTTCCCCATGTGTCAAAGAAATCTTTTATTTTATTAACCGCTCTTTGTAGATTTTCTTCAGCTTCCTGTAGTGTGTTACCACTGGTGTATATTGCCTGATCATCTGCAAAACAGGATATATTGCAGTTTATTAATTGAGGCATGTCATTGTTGAAAATAGTGTATAGAATAGGTGGTGACAATATTGAACCTTGTGGTATTCCTCTATCAAATTTAAAGCTGTCTGATAAGAATTATCCAATGGAGATTTTAAATGAGCGATTTTTAAGATAATTGACTAGAATAGTTAATAGTCTTCCTGTTACACCAGATTTTGCGAGTTTGTGCGTTAGGGCCGGATGTGGGACCAAATCAAATGCTTTTTTGATATCGAGGAATAGCGCTATAACATGCTTTTTTTTGTTTTACATTTATCCTAATAAAATGTTCTAATTTCACTAGTTGATCAATTGAACTGTGTTTCTTACAGAAACCACATTGGAAGGATTTTATTATGTTATTTTTTTCAAGAAACCGATAAAGTCTATTGTAAATCATTTTCCCAAAATAGAGAGTAAGGAAATTAGTCTATATGATCCTGGATTTGCAGGATCTTGATCAGGGTTTTTTATGGGTATCAATAATGTTTCTTTCCATGTGGATGGGAATTTACCTAGTGACCAGCAGCTATTAAATATTTTTAAGATTTTCTTTTTATATTATGGTGGAAGATTTGTTAGGAATGCTTTATGTATTAAGTCAGATCCCATGGCTTTTCCTCCTTTTTCTGAGATGCTGATTAAGCTATCAATATATTCTTCCCAAGTAATTCCTTGTTAAAATCTTCTGATAAGTCTTGTGTAGCATCACTGATCAGTTTATTTTGTTGTTCATTTAAAATAACTGGATCTCCATCTTTAAGGATATCTTCAAAATTCTGTCCAAAAATATTTGCCTTTTCTCTTTCACCTAGCACTGGATTACCATTTTGAATAAGAGGAAATGTTTGTTCTCGATAAGTGCCTCTGAACTTTTTAAAAAAGAACCAGATATCTTGAATTGGGGTTCTAAAGTTTATATTAGATATAAATTTTTGTAAAGATATTTTTTTGGCTCTTCTAATTGTCCTTTGTGCTATAGCTTTTTGTCTATTAAAGGCTATGGTGTTCTGTAGGGTGAAGTTTCTTTCATTAGTACGTTTAGCCTTCTGCCTCAGAGCCACCTGTTTGCTGCATTCTTCTGTCCACCATGGTTTGTTATATTTAGTGCTTTTAGGTTTAATACTAAGTTTGAAAGTTAATTTGCTGGCTTCTATTATATTTTCTATTATTTCATCTAATTCTTCAAGTGGATTTTGAGATATGTCAGCTTGAATTGGATTAAAATTAGTTATCCATTCTGACCATTTGTTATTTTTTATCTTCCAATCTGGTCTTTTTCCTATGTTAGATACAGTTATTAGTTCAGATAAATGGATAAGGATTGGGATATGATCTGAGCCGAGATCTCTACCCAAGTTTATTTCAGTTTTATCTGAAAGAATTGCTGATACTAAGTAAGGTCAATAGTTGAGTAAGAGTTATTTCTTAGGTCATATCTTTTTTTAAGACCTAGAGGAGTTGCTATAGTTAGATCTGATTGGGCAATATAATTATTGATAGCGGTTGCGTGTTGCAGAGATTCACGCTTGAGATAATTATCCCATGCGGGGTGTCTTTGATTTAGATCACCACAAATAATTAATTTATTACCTAGTTGAGATATATAGAATTCTAGTTCAATAGAATTGTTTGCATGGGGATTATATAAATTGAGTATATCTACAGCATTATTATTTTTTAGATAAATTCTGATAGCCTGAGCTTCAAGGGTTTTGTTAATATAGTCATTTAGATTTATTATTTTATAGTTAATGTCTTTGCGAATTAAGATCATTATACCTCCACCCCTTCTATCTCTGTCTCTTCTAAAAATTGCATAGTTAATAAAATTAACATTTGATTTGATGCCCAATCGTGTTTCGCATATACAACACAAGTGGGGTTTGTTAGCATATAAGTAAACTTTGAATACTGATAGATGAGAAAATAAGCTCTGGCAATTCCATTGCAAAATTTTTATCTTGTTTGTTTTATTATCCATTTTACTTGGCTTTTTTATTTATAGGTTCAGGTGCACTACAAATGGGTCTTTTATTTGATTTGATTAGGTTTGGATTATTAGTTTTGCCATTTCTTTTATTTTTTTCAGGTTCAGAATTTAGGGGGGTTTTATTTTTACCTCTGAGATTAACTGCATCATTTGTTTCAACAATGGGAGGTTTTTGTCTACTTTTATCTGGGGCTACATTTTTATGAGATATAGTGATGTTTAGTTTATTTTCTTTAGGTTTTGGAATACTTGTGTCTTGCCTGACCGTTTTGCCCTGATTATCAGCTTCAGTGAGCATTTCCTGATTTTTATTCCCTTTTTCACCTAATATTAGTTGAGTTTCATTATTAAGCGTTGTATCAGCAGATTGAGAGTGTATAGCTTCTTGTTGCATTTGTTTGGCTTCAACTAATGCTTCTTCAAATTCCTTCTGTCCCAAGAGTCTTTTAAGCAAAGCAATTAAGAGAAAGTTGTAAATATGTGTATTGTTTGCATTATTTTGATGATTACTAATTTTGAGGGGGTCGGTAAAGGATGTATTTGAATTAGTAAGAAAATTTGGATTGCTCGTCTTATCATAAACAAGTGGATTGGGGTTATTAATTAAGGTTTGGTGGTGAATTGATTTGCCATTTGCTGTATTATTATTGATTTTTCTATCTTGTAGGTTAGTTTTCAAGATATGTACATAGCTAGCTTGGTTAACTTCTTGGGGGTTTTGAATAATTCCAGCAGTTTCCTTGGAAGTAGAGGATGGATAAGAGTTTATATTATAAGGTTTATTATTGTTTTCTTTTATTTGTGTTTTAGTACTTTCATAACTAATATTTAACTTTTTTGCTACGATTTCAACTTTCTAGCTTCCTGGTATACTTTGCATCCTTTGAAGGTTGATACATGGTTTAAGTTGCAATTTGCGCATTTTAAAGTGACTCTTGGGCAGTCTTTAGCTGAGTGGTCATTGCTACATATTAGACATTTTGCTCTTGATCGACACAAATTAAATGTATGTCCATATTTTTTACATCTGCAGCATTGTATCGGTAGTGGAGTATAATCGTTTACATGGAAATTTGTATACAGTATTTTAATTATAGTTGGCTTATTTTCAACTGAGAAGTCAATTTTAATAAATTGTGTTGGAGTGTTATCTTTTTTTATTCTTTTATTGATACAAGACATTGATAGTATAGGGTAGCCTTTAGATATTAATTCATTCTTTATTTCCACTACATTCTCATTTAGAGCAATTGGGCCAATAACTCCATAAGATTTTGGAAGATCTGATAGTAATTTACAAGTTACTTTCCACTCACCTAGTAAGAAACCTGCACTATCGAAGAATATATTTTTAATCTTGGTACTGGTACTAATAATGCAATTTTTTGTCCAACCAGTAAAAGTTATGTCATGATGTTGGATATCATTAAATAAATTATTGTTTTTAAGGGCAATGCTAAATTGAAGGGGCTTGTCATTAAATTTATCATCTTTTACAGGTACTATTAAGTATTTGAATGGAAGATTTATATTATCAGGAGGAGACCCATCGGGGTCTACCTTCGAACAGGTAGCGCGTGTTTCATAGAGCTCTCAGTCTGTTGATCTATTTTTCAGATTTTTCTACAGTTTTTTTTTTCTCACCACAATCAGCGAAAGCTAAGTTGCTCTTCTTTTTTTTTCTTATTACTACTTAAGTTCTTTCTTTGTTTGAATAAGTGATGGAGTTTGGGGATGAAAGTGAGCATGAATGTCGGAATGTATGCATTGGTTGTGGTGTATTAGGTGAGGGGTATACATGTGTTGTATGTGGGCTGCGTGAATGCATTGCAGATTTAGAGGGGATGAGAAGGCAGGATTTAGACAGGATATGTAGGCTGGAGGGGTTAGTTGCTGAGCTCAGGAGGGAACTTAGTGTTAAGCCTAGAGCTGGGAATAGGTTAGGTAGTGAGGTAGGCCAGTTAGATGTTTCAGGTGAAGGTAGAGGGCCGGTGGAGGAGGTAGGATATGATAGTTCTAGTGATAGTGAAGTTAGCCCCCTTAGATTAGTTAGAAATAGGCCTAGTGAGGATGGGGGACAGTGGAGAGTGGTTAGGAAACGTGAAGCTAGGGAGGCTTCTCCTGTTCTTTGTGAGAATAGGGTTGCCTCTGTTGAGGTTGTTAGCCAGGGGGAGAATAGGTGTGTGAGTCTGACAGGTGTGCTTCCAAGAATGGATGTTGGGGTAGAATGGATGTCTCGTGCAATTGGGCTGAATGATTATGTGAGGAGGATGTGTGAGGGGAAGGTGTCATGTTTGTGGATGTGTGGGATAGGTTTGTTGGAATGAAAGAAATGTATGCGATGGATGGACTGCATTTGAGTAGGAGGGGGGTAGATGTGTTGTGGGAGGAGTATGATCGTGTTATTAGGTCTTTGCGGGCGGGAAACTAGATACTAATAGTGGTCAGGGAATTATGAAAGGACATTATAGTATTGAAAGTAGAATGGACTTGGCAGATAACAGAAATAGGTTCCAAGGCGATAGAGGTGAGGTCATTCAGGTTTCAAGAGGTGCTTCAGGGATAGGGGGGTTAAATTGTTTCTATACAAATGCCCGTAGTCTTAGAAACAAGAAGGATGAGCTATTTAGTTATATTAGCAATGAGGATATAGATATATTATGCGTTACTGAATCATGGGTTAATGAAATAGAATTTAGTGACACTATAAGTGAATTTGATTTACAGGGCTATAATATGTACATTAGTCAAAGGACAGGTAGGATTGGTGGAGGAATAATTATCTATATAAAATACAACATTGTTTCAAGTTTAAATACTTCAATAAAGCAGGATGGAGTTGAGTCACTTTGGATAGATATTAGGTTCAGTAAAAATAGAATGGTGCATTTGGGAGCTTTTTACAGGCCACCTGGGCAGACTGATGATATGGATGAACTAATGATAAGGGAAATAAGTAAGGGATGTGCAACAGATGCAGTTATTATTGGGGACTTCAACTTAAACTCTGTGGACTGGGAAAATATGATAGGTAGGGATAGAACAAGTGGCAGGTTCATAGAATGCTTTGAGAATATTTTTGGAATCAATTTGTTAATGAGCCAACGAGGGGGGACAATATATTAGATTTAGTACTTTCTAACAGTGAGCATTTAGTTCAAGAATTAACTGTTGGGGAAGCATTGGGAAATAACCAAGAAAGCTGAAAAGTTTCAAATTTTCATAAGGGAAATTATGTAAAACTTCGAAGCTTGCTAAATTTTGTAGACTGGGATGTAGAATTCAGAGGTAAAAATGCTTATGGGATGTGGGATACTTTCAAGCATATAATAAATGTAGTCCAAGAACAATGTATCCCAATGAAGGCCATTAGGAACAAAAGTAGGAAACTATTATGGTGGAATCAGGAGATAGCCAGAAAAATTTCTGAGAAGAAAAGGGCAAACAAAAAATTACAGGTACAAAATAATATTCAAAATTTAAGTGATTATAGAATGGCTAGGAATGAGTTAAATAAGATTATAAAGAACAAAAGGGTGTCAGAAATTAAATTAGCTCAGGATAGCAACAAAGATCCTAGAAAGTTTTTTAGTTACTATAAAATTAATAACAAGTCTGGCAGAGTTAAAATAGGACCTATCAAATATGAAGGGGTTGTGAGAGAAACTGATGAGCAAATAGTTGAGGTACTAAATGGTCATTTTGCATCAGTATTTATAAAGGAGAAACTAAATAGTCTTATGTATAGTACTCATGGGTCAGGAAAAGAGGTGTTTACTAACATTAGTGTGGATCGGAGGATGATAAAAGGACTAATAAGTGAGTTAGATACTACCAAGGCCTCCGGCCCTGATAATATTCATTCTAGAATATTTAAAGAAGGGGTAGAAAGTATCTCAATAGAAGTTATATACTAGGTCACTGGAATATGGAGAAATACCCGATGATTGGAAGAGAGCGAATGTAGTCCCATTTTCAAGAAGGGTAGTAAAGAGGATCCAAATAACTTTAGACCGGTTAGCCTAACTCCTGTAGTCTGTAAAATTCTTGAGAAAATAGTTAAAAAGGGATTTGCCAACATCTAGAGAAGGAGGGGTTAATCAGCGATGCTCAGCATGGGTTTAGATCAGGTAGATCATGTTGACTAACTTACTAGACTTTCTGGAGTTTGTAACAGATCAAGTAGATAAGGGAGAGAATGTAGATATAATTTACTTAGATTTTAGTAAAGCATTTGATAAGGTACCACATAGGAGACTAGTTCATAAATTAAAAATGATTGGGATATGTGGGGGTGTTTCAAATTTGATAGCTGAGTGGCTGATAGACAGGAAGCAAAGGGTAGTGCTAAATGGTGTAAAGTCAGAGTGGAGGGATGTTATCAGTGGGGTTCCTCAGGGATCAGTTCTCGGTCCATTATTATTTGTCATCTATATAAATGATCTTGGGGAGGCAGTTAATAATGAAGTGTCAATTTTTGCGGATGATACCAAATTAGCAGCTGTAGTTAAAGATATTGATGATAATTTTAAAGTGCAGGGGGATTTAAATAAATTGTTTTATGGGTGCTGAAACCCTATAAGGATTATTGGCACCGTGAAATTACAGTCAAGATATTCACCATCACCTCTTCAGTCTAGGGACTCCACTCCTAGACACTCAAGAATAAAGAGAAAGGTGGAGTCTGTTAGTATAAGAAGAAAAGCTAAACTAGACGGTGACAACAGTTACACAATTATGTATACAAATACTCATATCTATATATGTACATAAATGGATATACAAACTGAAAAAAAAATAATAAAAAAAAATAAATTAAATGTGTCTATATAATGATGTATCTCTTAGAAACATAACATAACATAATTACACGGATGATAAAAGCCACAAGGGCCTATCAAAGGTCATCCGCCTCCGTCAAAACCCACCCACAAAAAGCACCATGACCAAGGGAAGACAAAATCAAAGTCACCCACAATATAATATAACAGATGACAAAAGCCACAAGGGCTCATCAAAGGTCATCCGAGTCAAATGGCCTCTTTTTTAAGGCACCCAAACTCCCAGGAAAACTACATCCAGAGGATTGCATCTAGAAACAAGGGTATCACCAATCAAGGCTTGTCAAGAACTAAATCATGCAGCTATAGATATATACAAAACTTAGGAACCATCACAACCTTCCCTTCCCATAAACTCATCCAACCTACTCTTAAATACATTTAGATTTGGACTACCTACTACCCTCTGCGGCAATTTGTTCCAGAAGTCTACCACTCTATTGGTGAAAAAATATTTTCTTAAATCCAACCTACACCCTTGCTTTTTAATTTTCAAGTGGTGACCTCTAGTCCGATTTCCATCATCTAACTCAAAAAACTTGCTAACATCCAATTTATCTATCCCGGAAAAATTTTTAAAGAGCTCAATCATATCCCCTCTCACACACCTTCTTTCGAACGAGAACATATTTAATACCCTCAGTCTATCTTCATATTCAAGGTGCCTCAGGGAAGGAATAATCTTTGTTGCCCTCCGTTGCACTGACTCAAGGTTAATATCGTGTCTAAAATGTGGGGACCATGCCTGTATACAGTACTCTAGATGTGGCCTAACATAAGAGTTATAGAGTTTAAGAATAACCTCCTTACTTTTGTAACTGACATTTCTCTTAATAAAACCCAGCACTCTATTTGCCCTATTTCTTGCTTCAATACACTGCTTAGAAAACCTTAATGACTTATCTATTACTACTCCTAGATCTTTCTCATCCTCTACTGAGCTCAGCCAATGCCCATCCATTTCATAGTTAAATTCTCTCTATTATCTTTTCCCATGTTGATAACTTTGCACTTATCAAGGTTGAAAGTCATTTGCCACTTATGTGCCCAGGATAACAATTTATTTAAGTCCCCCTGCACTTTAAAATTATCATCAATATCTTTAATTACAGCTGCTAATTTGGTATCATCCGCAAAAATTGACACTTTATTATTAACTGCCTCCCCAAGATCGTTTATATAGATGACAAATAATAATGGACCGAGAACTGATCCCTGAGGAACCCCACTGATAAATCCCTCCACTCTGACTTTACACCATTTAGCACTACCCTTTGCTTCCTGTCTTTCAGCCACTCAGCTATCCAATTCGAAACACCCCCACATATCCCAATCATTTTTAATTTATGAACTAGTCTCCTGTGTGGTACCTTATCAAATGCTTTACTAAAATCTAAGTAAATTATATCTACATTCTCTCCCTTATCTACTTGATCTGTTACAAACTCCAGAAAGTCTAGTAAGTTAGTCAAACATGATCTACCTGATCTAAACCCATGCTGAGCATCGCTGATTAACCCCTCCCTCTCTAGATGTTGGCAAATCCCCTTTTTAACTATTTTCTCAAGAATTTTACAGACTACAGGAGTTAGGCTAACCGGTCTAAAGTTATTTGGATCCTCTTTACTACCCTTCTTGAAAATGGGGACTACATTCGCTCTCTTCCAATCATCGGGTATTTCTCCATATTCCAATGACCTAGTATATAACTTGTCCAGAGCTATTGAGATACTTTCTACCCCTTCTTTAGGTATTCTAGAATGAATATTATCAGGGCCGGAGGCCTTGGTAGTATCTAAATCACCTATTAGTCCTTTTATCATCCTCCGATTCACACTAATGTTAGTAAACACCTCTTTTCCTGACCCATGAGTACTATACATAGGACTATTTAGTTTCTCCTTTGTAAATACTGATGCAAAATGACCATTTAGTACCTCAACTATTTCCTCATCAGTTTCATACACAACCCCTTCATATTTGATAGGTCCTATTTTAACTCTGCCAGACTTGTTATTAATTTTATAGTAACTAAAAAACTCTCTAGGATCTTTGTTGCTATCCTGAGCTAATTTAATTTCTGACACCCTTTTGTTCTTTTTTATAATCTTATTTAACTCATTCCTAGCCATTCTATAATCACTTAAATTTTGAATATTATTTTGTACCTGTAATTTTTTGTATGCCCTTTTCTTCTCTGAAATTTTTCTAGCTATCTCCTGATTCCACCATAATGGTTTCCTACTTTTGTTCCTAATGGCCTTCATTGGGATACATTGTTCTTGGACTACATTTATTATATGCTTGAAAGTATCCCACATCCAATAAGCATTTTTACCTCTGAATTCTATATCCCAGTCTACAAAATTTAGCAAGCTTCGAAGTTTTACATAATCTCCCTTATGAAAATTTGGAACTTTTTCAGCATTCTCAGTTATTTTACCCTTCTCAATTCCCAAGTTAAAACGAACTATCTGATGGTCACTATTTCCCAATGCTTCCCCAACAGTCAATTCTTTAACTAAATGATCACTGTTAGAAAGTACTAAATCTAATATATTGTCTCCCCTCGTTGGCTCATTAACAAATTGATTCAAAAAATTATCCTCAAAGCATTCTATGAACCTGCCACTTGTTCTATCCCTACCTATCATATTTTCCCAGTCCACAGAGTTTAAGTTGAAGTCCCCAATAATAACTGCATCTGTTTCACATCCCTTACTTATTTCCCTTATCATTAGTTCATCCATATCATCAGTCTGCCCAGGTGGCCTGTAAAAAGCTCCCAAATGCACCATTCTATTTTTACTGAACCTAATATCTATCCAAAGTGACTCAACTCCATCCTGCTTTATTGAAGTATTTAAACTTGAAACAATGTTGTATTTTATATAGATAATTATTCCTCCACCAATCCTACCTGTCCTTTGACTAATGTACATATTATAGCCCTGTAAATCAAATTCACTTATAGTGTCACTAAATTCTATTTCATTAACCCATGATTCAGTAACGCATAATATATCTATATCCTCATTGCTAATATAACTAAATAGCTCATCCTTCTTGTTTCTAAGACTACGAGCATTTGTATAGAAACAATTTAACCCCCCTATCCCTGAAGCACCTCTTGAAACTTGAATGATCTAACCTCTATCGTCTTGGAACCTATTTCTGTTATCTGCCAAGTCCATTCTACTTTCAATACTATAATGTCCTCTCATAATTCCCTGACCACTATTAGTATCTAGTTTCCCGCCCGCAAAGACCTAATAACACGATCATACTCCTCCCACAACACATCTACCCCCCTCCTACTCAAATGAAGTCCATCCATCGCATACATTTCTTTCATTCCAACAAACCTATCCCACACATCCACAAACATGACACCTTCCATCTCACACATCCTCCTCACATAATCATTCAGCCCAATTGCACGAGACATCCATTCTACCCCAACATCCATTCTTGGAAGCACACCTGTCACAACACCTTTCATTCTACTTTCTTTCACCTTTTCAATCAACCTCTTGTACCTCTCACGTAACTCACATGCACCCACTTTCTTCACATCATTCACTCCTACATGTGTAATCACAACCGCATCCCTTGCACAGCCAGACACCAGCTCCTCATACCGATCAGAAAGATCTCTCACTCCAGCACCCGGCAAACACACCCTCAAACCATTCAATCTACTTGCATTCAACTTCCTATCTAAATATCTAACTCGCGAATCACCCATCACAAGCACTTCAGTCAGACTCCTATTCCTAACCCCCACAGACCTAACTCCATCCCCACTCCTATTCTCATTCAAACTACCAGTCACTTGAACTCCACCCCCACCCCAATCAGTCATATCACTTCCAGTTACTTCCTCTCTTAGGGCACTGAATCTATTAGTCAAGCTAATAGGTTCTGTGTCCCTCTGACTCACACACCTATTCTCCTCCTGGCTAACAACCTCAACAGAGGCAACCCTATTCTCACAAAGAACATAACATAACATAACATAACATAATTACACGGATGACAAAAGCCACAAGGGCCTATCAAAGATCATCCGCCTCCATCAAAACCCACCCACAAAAAAAAAACATCACCAGGGGAAGACAAAATCAAAGTCCCCCACAATATAATATAACAGATGACAAAAGCCACAAGGGCTCATCATAGGTCATCCAAGTCAAACGGCCTCTTTTTTTAGCACCCACACTCCCAGGAAAACTACATCCAGAGGATTGCATCCAGAAACAAGGGTATCACCAATCAAGGCTTGTCAAGAACTAAATCATGCAGCTATAGATATATACAAACAATATTAATATATACAAAACTTAGGAACCATCACAACCTTCCCTTCCTATAAACTCATCCAACCTACTCTTAAATACATTTAGATTTGAACTACCTACTACCCTCTGCAGCAATTTGTTCCAGAAGTCTACCACTCAGGAGAAGCCTCCCTAGCTTCACGTTTCCTAACCACTCTCCACTGTCCCCCATCCTCACTAGGCCTATTTCTAACTAATCTAAGGGGGCTAACTTCACTATCACTAGAACTATCATATCCTACCTCACCACCTAACCTATTCCCAGCTCTAGGCCTAACACTAAGTTCCCTCCTGAGCTCAGCAACTAACCCCTCCAGCCTACATATCCTGTCTAAATCCTGCCTTCTCATCCCCTCTAAATCTGCAATGCATTCACGCAGCCCACATACAACACATATATACCCCTCACCTAATACACCACAACCAATGCATACATTCCGACACTCATGCTCACTTTCATCCCCAAACTCCATCACTTATTCAAACAAAGAAAGAACTTAAGTAGCAATAAGAAAAAAAAGAAGAGCAACTTAGCTTTCGATGATTGTGGTGAGAAAAAAACAAAAAACAAACAAACTATAGAAAAATCTGAAAAATAGATCAACAGACTGAGAGCTCTATGAAACACGTGCTACCTGTTCGAAGGTCAGTCGAAGACTGAGGAATTTAGGACAGTAGCATATGAAAATCTTAAGTTGTTTTCCAAGCAGAAATTTAATAAGGGGTAACGACTTAAAGCATATTCAGGGCATTGAGTTATAGCATGTTCTGGGGTAAGTTGTGTATTGCATTTTCCACAAAAGTGGAAAAGTGATGGATCAAAGAAGTAGCCATGGGATAGTTTACTGCAACCTAATCTTAGTCTAGTTAGTACGATACTGTCACGATGTGACATTCTATAAGGTCTGTTATTGTTTAAATTAGGAATGATTTGGGGGAGAATGCCAATATTTTGGGACCATTCATTTTGCCAGAGGTTGAAGACTGAGGGCTGCAGCATGCCTATCATTTCTGATACTGAGAACCCCAGGTGTGTCGTATTAGCATTGTGTATTGCTGCTTTAGGTGCTGTGCCAACCACTTAAGAACATAAGGAAAGAAGGAGACTGCAAAAGACCATTCATGGCCTACACTTGGCAGCTCCTGTTCCAGTCAACACACAAAAGATTTCTTACCAGAGAAAAGTCATCAACATTGTCACCCTTTACAGGAGTTCGTCAGATCTAATCTACAATATACATAAAATGCATCCAGAGGATTATGTCCATTCATGCAACCGCAAAATATAATCTCCCCACTCCTTAGAAAAATATATACATATGTACATAAAAAAAAAGTCAGTCCCATCTAGCAGCTTCATCCATATATTTATCTAATCTATTCTTAAAACTACCCAGAGAGGAGGCTTCTATCACATGTCTAGTGAGCCTATTCCATTCATCTACCACACGATTTGTAAGCCAATTCCTCCTAATCTCCTTCCTAAACCTATACTTATCAAGCTTAAACCCATTGCTACGTGTCCTGTCATGTTCACTAAGTATAAGAACCTTACCCAGATCCCCTTTATTATATCTTTTTACCCATTTGAAGACTTCAATCAATTCCCATCTGACTCTTCTCATTTCCAATGTATGTAGATTTAGTTTTGTGAGCCTTTCACCATAAGGTAAGTTCCTTAGCCCACCAATCATCTTTGTCATCCTTCTCTGCACAGACTCAAGCAAATCAATATCCTTCCTATAATATGGTGACCAAAATTGTACTGCATAGTCTAGATGAGGCCTAACTAGCGCCAGATACAGTTTTAGAATGACTTCAGCACTCTTATTGCTTACACTCCTCCTAATGAATCCCAATATCCTATTAGCTTTATTCTTAGCATTTAGGCATTGCTTTCTAGGACGAAGGTCTGAACTTACCAAAATACCCAAGTCCCTCTCACAATCGGTCCTCCCTAAAATTCTCCCATTTAATTTATAACTATTCAATGGATTATTTCTACCTATACTAAGTACACTACATTTGTCTATGTTAAACTTCCTTTGCCATTTCTCGGCCAAATTGGACAGAATGGTCAATTCCTCTTGCATTACAAAAGCATCAGAATCAGCCCTAATGGCCCTACCTAGCTTAGTATCATCAGCAAATTTACTCAGGTCACTACTTATACCTATGTCAAGATCATTAATATAAATTAAGAATAGCAAAGGACCCAAAACAGATCCTTGCGCAACTCCACTGCTAACACACCCCACTCAGATTTAACTCCATCTATACTAACTCTTTGCTGTCTGTCACCAAGCCATGACTGAATCCACCTAAATATACTGCCATCGATCCTGTGTGCTTTAACTTTGCTCAGAAGCCGTAAGTGTGGCACTCGATCAAAAGCCTTACTAAAGTCCAAGTATAAAATAGCATAGTTTTCATCATTATCTGCTGCTTCATAAACCTTACTATAAAAAGACAGCAAATTAGTCCGACAGGATTTACCCTTACTAAAACCATGCTGTGATTCTTTTATCAACTTATGCTTATCCAAGTGATCTCGAATATTCCTTGCTATAATAGATTCCATCATTTTCCCTACCACTGATGTCAAACTTACTGGTCTGTAATTAGACATATTTGTTTTATCCCCTTTCTTAAATATAGGTATCACATTGGCTTTCTTCCATGCCACTGGCACAATGCCACTCTCCAATGATTTTCTAAAGATGCATGCTAGGGGCTCACTTAACACATCCTTACATTCTTTCAAAATTCTAGGAAAGACCTCATCAGGACCGGGTGCTTTACTACTTTTGATTTTATCAATTTCCTTTGTCACTATCTCCTTTGTGATCAAGATATCCTTTAATTTCTCTTCATCATTACCCTGAAAGATCATTGACATCTCAGGTATATTTAGAGTATCCTCCTGTGTAAATACTGAGAGAAAAAAGTCATTTAGCATTCCAGCCATTGAGTCCCTATCACTCACTAATTCTCCATTGGAATCTATAAGTGGGCCTATTTTATCTCTAACCTTAGTTTTGTATAATTGCTAAAAACTTTTAGGATCTTCCTTTGCCCTATTTGCCACTTTAATTTCATAATTTCTCCTTGCTACTCTAACTAACTTTTTAACATCTCTTGCTAGTTCATTATATCTCTGCCTTAAGTGATCCTCTCCATTTTTTATTTTCCTATAAATGCCCTTTTTAATGCCAATATAATGCTTAATTTTATCTGTCATCCATTTTGGGTCATTATTTTTAGTCCTAATCTCCTTATATGGAATGTTAATCATCTGACCTGTAATTAATTGCTCAATTATTCTTTCATACTCCTCTTCAATTGTAATCTCTTCCTCCTGGTGATTATTGTCTCCACTAACTGATATCATTGAATCTATTCCTGATTTGATTTCATTGCCTGGTTTCTGTACAACTGCCTCCAGGTAAGTCCTTAGCCCATTATAATTTGCTCTTCTAAAGTCAGGAATTTTAACATTGTTCATGCTACTATCAATACCATTCCATTTCATCTTAAATCTAATTTCACAATGGTCACTATTACCCAAATTTCCTCCAATCTCAGTATCCTTAATAACTTCTTCCCCATTTGTCAGAACTAAATCCAGTATATTATTACCTCTAGTGGGTTTGTTAATAATCTGCCTCAGAAAATTATCTTGGACAACATTTAAAAATTCCTCAGCCTCCTGATCACCCACAAGAGCTTCCCAGTCTATATTTCTGTAATTAAAATCGCCCATTATACACACATGCTTACTTCTACATGCCCGTTCAATCTCCTGCCACAGAAGATTTGAAGCTTCCTTACTAAGATTTGGTGGTCTGTATAATAATCCTATGACAAGCTTGTTTTTACCTTCCTTTACACTTAGCCATAATGACTCTTATCATCTAATTTAATTGTACTGTTTACACAACACTGGAGATTATCTTTAATATAAATAATAACCCCTCCTCCTCTCTTCCTATTCCTATCTGTATGGAACATGTTAAAGCCCTCAATCTCAACCTCAGGTTTAAAGTGATTACCTGCCAAATCAAGCCATGACTCTGTTATCGCAATTATATCAAAATTCTCTTCACTCGCTAACGCTCTTAAGAGATCTATCTTATTCCTTATACTCCGACCATTTGTGTAGTATACTTTTAGGTTTTTTTTATTATTCCCATCTTCATTGCATTGTGCTTTTTTATTCCTAGTTATCTGCTCATTCACTTGTGCATTAGTCCCCATATAACGCATCAGTATGCCCTCTCCCCTAGCTACTCCTCTATCTCTGCATCCCTTCCATTTCCTACACCTGCCCTCTATTCCTGTTATTCCCTTACCTCTAACAGCTTCTAGTTTCCCACCTGTAAGGACCTAATCACACTATCCAGCTCCCCCCATAGAACCTCAACACCTGCCCGACTAAGATGGAGCCCATCCATCGATTAATCACCTATATCAAACAAGATTTGGAAAGTGTGGAGCAATATAACCCTTGGGAAGAATGTCTTCAGAAGGAATGTGAAAACTTCTTGGTAATTTGGTAAAATAAGGGCCAGAGAGTGCGTGGGTCAGCACTATGGGCCCTGGAGAAGGTCAATGCCGTTTATATTTCTCTGTACTTTGGCTTAGGAAAGATTTAGCGGACTTTGCTTGCTGGGCTGACTTAGCAATCTAACAGGAGATAAGCCATGTTAGTACAGGAGGGAGGGGATGATCTATGATTTATATTCTATGTAACTGTCCAGTTTTAGTCAGAAAGAACTGGAGATAATTGGAAATTGCTTGGCGGATAGGGATGGGGTAACCGATTCCGTTGAGGATGACTGGGATTGTGAGTTGCATTACTCCAATTTCTCTGAGTTTTTCACGGAGTAGTACTCGATGGGAGTGATGGTGCAGGCATTCTAGTAGGAAGTGCTGGATGGTTTCTGGTTGATTGGGGCACCAGGGGCAGTCTGGAGAGGGATGAAAACTTCTGAACCCCCCGTAGAATTGTTTACTTCATCTTTGATACGTAATTATGTTGAAAGGGCGTGGTATAGCTTTTGCTTCGAGACAGAGTAAGGCACCTCTATAACATAACATAACATAATTTCACGGATGACAAAAGACACAATTAGAGATACAAGTTTGTAAAAATATATATATATATATATATATATATATATATATATATATATATATATATATATATATATATATATATATATATATATATATATATATATTATTGTCACTACTATAGAATTTAGAATTGTTTATATTAGCTCTGGATAAAAAACAACAACACTTTTAAGTGGTAATTGTATATATCATTTACGGATGGAGAAATGAACACTTTCAAAATTGTAATTCTAAAAAAAAAAAAAAAAAGCAATGGCAAAAATTCTCGTTCAAAAAAAAACATTGGGCAATAAAAATAATAAAAAAACATGCGTCACTGATTTTAGCCGCGTGCGATTCTATATCTCACTGTAGTGATCAAATGGATTACACCACATTACTTTGTTTACTTAACCTGATTAGAATGGGTGTGTTTACTTATATTGTGTCTCTTTTATTTTATTTTTCTGAATTGATGTTTTTTAGTTGAATACAACCTAGAGAAAGGTATTTACGCTTTATTATGATTACCACAATTTATTCAACTAACAATCCTGCCAGTGCTGATCCAAAGGCTATACAGGTGCTTTAAATAAATAGTGGGAGCCCTATCATAGCTTCATAAAAATAAAAACAAGCTGCGTCTGATTTAAAGATGGGTAAATTCCGTAGACCTGAACGCCTAGATGTATTCCCCAACTCGCCTACTGTTGCACGAGAATGGAATCACTGGAATCGTACTTTCTCTGCATTCCTGGAACCCGCCGCAAGCCTTAATCCTAAAAGGCTGGATACATTCATCAATTTTGTCTCTCCAACCGTATATAGTTACATTGCAGAGTGTACTACCTATTATTCAGCTATAGATCTACTCAAAGACCTCTCTGTCAAGCCCAAAAATGAAGTGTTCACGAGACATTTATTGATTATTCGTAGGCAGCATGAATGGGAGACAATAGATGAGTATCTACAAGAGCTTCAGGTGCTTAGCAAGGATTGTAACTTTTAGGCTGCTACTGCTTTACAGAATCAGGATGACTACATACGTGATTTTTTCATCAATGGCTTGCTCTCTCATACAATCAGGCAACAATTTCTTGAAATCAAAACTTTGGACCTAAGTAAGACTGTTGATCAAGCAAGGGCACTCGATGTTGCTCAGAAGACCTCAGAGTCTTATTCTCGTTATACTGTCTCTGGTGTAAGTGCTGCTGCGACATCCGATCCTGCTCGCACCGATGATGGGACCTGTGCTGCTGCAACGTCTGAAACTGCTTATTCTGCTGAAAGGACATGTGCTGCTGCCAATTTAAAGTCCCGATGCTATTTCTGTGCTGGTACCCGTCACAATCGTGGACACTACCCTGCAAGAAACGTCACTTGCCAGAAGGGTAATAAGCAAGTGCACTTTGCTAAGGTGTGCCGGTCTACTACATTTTCTACTTCTGCATCGACTCAGTCTTATACTGTGAGGGCCCATTCAAAATAGATGTTAGTAGCCAAGTCTACCACTGGGTTCGTAAGCACGTTCCGGGCTTCATAAATAACAATGGACATGAACAACAGACAGATATGATAATTCCAATGCAATAGACGAGTACAACTCACCTTGAATAACGATGATCTCAAACCTAACACACCTTACTGAATCAGTAAGTCCAGAGTTCACGTCAGTAGAGTCAAGTAGGTAAGTTTTTTTTAGTCTGTGTCACGTAGGCATATATCCATTTGGTAAGTATCAAATAGTAACTAGGTAGTAGGAGTAGTAGTTGCAAATCCAAACGCGGTGATGGTCAAGCCAGAACCCCTAACATAGGCAACTCGATTATGCACTAAAACTCGGAATAAGAACACCGAAAACCAGACGAATACACGAACATATATACATAATAAAAATAACTGTAATTGGAATTACAGGTTACTACACCCCTTCCCCCCCAAAAATAAGACCCTACAAATTTATACGGTCCACACGGCGTGTGGCTCTGGTAGACCGATGGATAGGTTGAGCTGGCGTAGTAGGCTCAGGTATAGGGTCAGGAGGTTCAAACGAAGGTAAGACATCAACTCCCGGCAATGGGCTGGGTGTTGACTCCGTTGCAACAGGAGGTGGTGGAGGGTCATTGCTTACCTGAGAGGGATTAGAAGGCTGGCGAGATGTGAGGAGAGGTCCAATATTAGCAAGATATAGTTGCTCCAGATGCCGCTTAAGTAGCTGTCCTTCTTGAAGTCGGCACTCGTAAGACACTGGACCAGTCTGCTTAGAGACTTCAGCTGGCAACCATGCTGATCCTGAAGCATAGTTGCAAACGATTAACCATCCCCAGAAGACAACTCTATAAACCTCTTAGACTGTCAACTATCACGCTGAATATCCTGCTTGGTAGTGACCCTCTGCTTTTCTTGCTCTATAGGAAAAAGCAAGTCTAGCCGACAGCGCAGTCGTCGCTTAAATAGTAGCTCTGCAGGAGACACCCCTGTACTAGCATGTGGAGTAATCCTATACTTGAAAAGAAATTTGTCTAAAAAATTGTCCATTGGATCATCTGAAATAGCTAGTGCATCCTTGAAGTTCTCACCATCCTTTCTGCAAGTTCATTGGTGGATGGCTTGTATATAGCAGAAGTTGTGTGTCGGATGCCATTGTTCCTTAAGAAGTTCTGGAACTCTACACTGGTGAAGTAGGTACCATTATCAGATACTACGGACACTGGCAATCCAAACTGAGAAAAACGATGCCTTAGACATTTCACAGTCTCAGCTGTAGAAGGTCGTTTGGTAGGAAAAAATTCAAGCCATTTGGAGTAAGCATCCACCAGTATAAGGAAATACTTTGAGTTGATGGGTCCAGCGTAGTCAAGATGCAATCTGCGCCATGGATGTTTTAGGCCCCTCCCATAGATGAATCTCATTCTTAGGGGGCATAGGTTTGTGGGTCAAGCAGTGGGAACAAGAACGAACAAGCTCTTCAAGGTCCTTATCCCAACCCAGGCCACCAGAAAGCCTTGCCATTCTCCTAGGACAGGAACCACATCGCACTGCGTAGATGGCAATGGGAACCGGCTTAGAGCATCCGCAGTGCCCAAGATAGCTCCTGAGCGATGCACAAGTTGAAACTTGCAGGCCTGCAGAATTAAAACTCACCTTTGGATCCGCCCTGAAGCGATTGTAGGGATAGACTTGTTAGGATAGAAGATTGCAAGCAATAGTTTGTGGTCAGTCAATAGCGTAAACTGCTGACCTTATAAGTAGTTATGAAATTTGTTGAGTGCGAAAATCATGGCAAGTGTCTCCTTCTCCAGGTGTGAATAGTTGCGCTCAGCTGGAGTAAGAGTTCTGGAGACAAAGCAGATAGGTTGCTCTTGCTCATCAACCTTGTGGTATAGTACAGCTCCTACGCCATAAACACTGTTGTCTGCCACCACCACCAGAGGCAACTTAGGGTCAAATAGGATGAGAGCCTCAGAGTTGAGTAGTAGATGCCTGGCTTGGTGAAAGGCTCTCTCTTGCTCCTGGCCTCAAGTCCATTTATGTACGAATCGTCTTGGAAAAATCAAGAATGATATAATTCAACGATGAAGGATCGAGTTGGGGTGCTATAATTATGACATCGTATACCGTCCTGGTAAATACAACATTCTTGCAGACACTCTCTCACGTGCTCACTATGGAGCTACTGTCAATAATGTGAAACTATCTGAGCTCCACGCTCGACTTTGCAATCCCAGTGCAACAAGACTTGCTCATTTTGTCAGAGTGAGAAATCTTTCTTATTCCATGGAATATGTGAGGAGGGTGTGCTCTGAATGCCCCCAGTGGGCCCGATTGAAGCCTCGGTTATATAAACCGCACTAAACACCCCTTATCAAGGCCACGTAGCTCTCTAAACGTCTTAGTTTGGATTTCAAGGGGCCTCTACCCTCGAAATCCAGAAACCGCTATATGCTCACGGTGGTGGATGAGTATTCTCGTTTTCCGTTTGTATTCGCCTGTCAGAACATGACTATTAGTACTATAATCTATTGTCTAAATCAGATTTTGCGATATTTGGTATGCCTTCCTACCTTCATTCTGATCGCGGATCCTCGTTTATGGGCAAGGATCTACGTGAATTCTTGCACAATCTAGGCATCGCCACTAGTCGAACGACACCATATGATCCTCGAGGGAATGGGCAGTGTGAGAGGTATAATACTATAACCTGGAAGCACATAACCCTTGCTCTGGCATCCAAGAACCTTCAAGAATGTCAATGGGAAACATTGCTGCCTTTCGCCCTTCATTTTATTAGATCTCTGCTCTGCACAGCAACCAATGCTAAGCCAATGAGAGGCTCTTTTCGTACCAGCGTCGATCTCCCAGTGGCCATTCGTTGCCAACTTGGTTATCTGTTCCTGGACCCGTCTTACTACGACGTCACATTCGCGCCAGTAAATATGAACCCCTCGTTGATGAGGTTCAGTTTTTAGAGGCAAACCCACAATACGTTCATGTAAGATTTGCCGATGGACGCGAATCAACGATATCAGCAGTGGTGGGCAGTCCGTCAATACCGATGAAGGAAGGTCCATCAGTCCGTCACTGACGGACTCCCATTTCGCCGACGGACTGAAGACTGACGAAAACTTTGAAATACTGACGAAATAAGCTCCGATGGAAGCGATTTTCGACCGTCACCTGAACCATCACTAACCCGAAAAGCGAAGACGACCTTCGGCAAATAATGTTTCCGTCAGTCGTCAGTGAAACGAGAGTCCGCAAGTGACGGACTGACGGACCTTCCGTCATCGGTACTGACGGACTGCCTACCACTGGATATCAGTGCATGACTTGGCTCCGACTGGCAACGTATCATTATATGAGAGGCAAGAGGATCTCAACTTCGATCCTTCTACAAAGACTGGTTTGGTGGAGATTCTTCCGGTACCTACTGTCGATTCCCCTGAGTTAGATTCTTCCAATGCTGTAGGTGATCAGAGTATATTCATCAAGAAAGGAGATATGAAGGTGGATTCTCTTCCTGTCCGGGTATCTGGTGCTCGAGCTAATCTTCAACGTAGGGATGAACCCTCCCCCCCTACGCATGCTGGCCCGGAACAACTGCGCCAATCTACGTGGGAACGGTCTGGTGCTCCAGCTAATCTCCAACGTAGGGATGAACCCTCTACCCCTGTGCATGCTGGCCCGGAACAACTGCGCCAATCTACGCGGCAACGCCACAAGCCTCTTCGCTATATAGAACAAAGATTCTTCAAGGGAGGGGAGAATGTGGTGATCTAAGCTTCATGTAACCTTATATGTATATTGCCTAATGTGTTACACCACATTACTTTGTTTACTTAACCTGATTAGAATGAGTATGTTTACTTATATTGTTTCTCTTTTATTTTCAGACTGTATTGATGTTTTGTTAGTTGAATAAAGCCTAGAAAAAGGTATTGACGCTTTATTATTATTACCACAATCACTATGTCGGTCTGTCCTTCCCCGATTTGCTTTTTTTGTTTTAGTATTAAAATTGAAATTATTCGGCCTGTTCTAACGAAATTTAAAACCCTTATGTTGTTTTAGGCTGGGAATAATTTTGTTTGGCAATAACTTAATAACTATTCGGCTGATTCTAACGAAATTTGAAACTCTTATGTTTACTTGTGGAGGGCATGGCCCTGACACTAAAATTGCACCAGTAAAGTGCCTAACAGGAATAGGAAGAATTGTAACAAATGTTCTCGCGGATATATATATATATATATATATATATATATATATATATATATATATATATATATATATATATATATATATATTTATTTGTAAACCGGTTAAGGAAGTAAACGGGAAGCCGAGAATTCAGAGAGCAGTAAAATTTGGCGACAGTGTAATACAAACGAACATTTCTCGTCTAGAAATGGAATTAAGCCGAGACAGCTGTCTGTGTCTCGGGAATGATAAAATTATATCGAGAAAGTGTAAATTTGTAGGCGACATTAATCTATGACCTTCGCATACCATGGGATAAGGAATATCCCGCCCCGTGGGCAGAGTTAAACAAATTGTGAGCCCAGAAGCCACGCCTCCTATACTATTTATAGAATTAAAAAAAAGTCGGCGACTCCTTCGGGGGAAGGGGGAATCTTTATAACGATCGTTGGAATGTTCAACGGGTCCCAATCTTTGATCGGAAAGCCTAAATGCTTGCTGAGAGGTGGCCGCGTGTGTGTGTGGGGACGGGGGCGATGACATCGGTCCCTAGGCAAATACAGCTGGGGCGAGTGATAACAGCCTCGGCCGCATCCTTGCCCCGGTTCCCATGCTTTCACCATCTCCATGTGGTGATCTCCGCATGAATATTTAGACTTCGCGTAGCAGTTAACTTCATTCCCCTGAATAATAGAAATATATGTTTTTAGGTTTATTGTGACCTGAGCTATCTGCCGTTACCAGTGGCGTTCCTCAGGGGTCTGTTCTTGGACCCCTGGTTTTTCTTATTTGGGTTAACCATCTTGGAGCTAATCTAACCTGCAATTATATGTTCTTCGCTGATGAACTCAAGCTCTTTATCCAACACCCTACCAAGTCACCACCCTTGAGCTCATCTGTACTTCAATTTAACATCGACACACTAGCATCGATCGCCTCTTTCTGAGGCATAAAATTTGCACCAGACAAATGTGTTCATCTAAGATTTAATTACGGAATGGCCTAACTTGTTAATCAACCATACCATATAAATGGCAGGGTCATACTTCATGTCCCAGCTCACAAAGACTTGGGTGTTACCGTCGACAAGAAACTTAGATTCCACTCCCATATCAGAAATACTGTGTCCACAGCTGGGTGGCTTGCCACTAACCTCCCAAGTCCGCCACCCTTCGCTCTCCTTCTTTGAAGGTTCCCCCTCTTCACTACCGATATCAGGCCACTTTTCGATGTTGCTTCTCCTATTTGGAACCCTGGATTTCAAGGCGACTTTACACTTCCTGAGTTAGTCCAGCGCTGATGGACCAATCAAGTAGTTAACCTCAGCAATCTGCCTTACAAGGATCGACTATCCCAGCTAAACCTATTCTCATTCAGGAGCAGACTGCTGAGGACTGACCTTGTTCTTTGCTACAGAATCTTCCATGACCTTTCTCCCATTAAACCTAGTGACTTGTTCACTATGTCATCGCACCCTGGAACAAGAGGTCATAGATACAAGGTATTTGTTCCCCACGCTACCCCCTCAAGCTCGGAAGAGTTTCTTCGCTCACCGAGTTATCCACCACTGGAACTCCCTCCCAGCTGATATTGTGGAATCCTCATATCTTTCTATTTAAATCTTACCATTACTTACATGAACAACTGTTCAATCCCAGCTCCTAACCCATTACATGCCACATAATCCTCTAATCCCATGGCTATATTACTCCATGTTCCAGTCACTTATAAATACACCCTAACTTTAATTTTCACATCTGACTGGCGTGTCATGATATGTTATCAGGGCTGCTTGAAATTGGACATGCCATGCGCTGCCACGTGCGGGCGGCCCTACTAGGTGAGTATATGGCAAGGCAGGTGAAGGTAACCGTCATCAGCAAATGGGGGTAATGAGGAAACCCAGTTTGTGGGAGAGGAAGGACGTCACCGGTTTGAAGGTTAAAATGACCCGGATATTTTGGAGAGGTCCTTCAAGTCCCACGAGTGAGGTGATAGGTGACTCCAAAGATACTCAAATAATATTTGGGCTTGGCTGAGTTTACTGAAGGCTTGTGATCGAGAAAGGACTGAGAGGAATCACGTAAAAATAAATGTTTATTCCAACAAGCAAAACAAGCAAAACAAAAGGGAGGCTCGCGTTTACACGATTGCGGTCAGGAAATATTTCACTCCCGGTCAGGAAAGCGAGTGTTACGAGAACTAGACTTAGGTGGGTACAACGGGGGCTTCGCTACGCTAAACGAACAGTAATTAGTTCTTTACTATCGATCGTCTATCTGACTTAACTGGATACCCAAGTGTGAATGAATCTCCTTCTTCTTGAATTCTTCATTTTTATTCTATAAATAGTAGAGGAGGCGTGGCCCCTGGGCTCACAGTTTGTTTAACTCTGCCCACGGAGCGGGATATTCCTTATCCCATGGTATGCGAAGGTCATAGATTAATGTCGCCTACAAATTTACACTTTCTCGATATAATTTTATCATTCCCGAGACGCAGACAGCTGTCTCGGCTTAATTCCATTTCTAGACGAGAAATGTTCGTTTTTATTACACTGTCGCCAAATTTTACTGCTCTCTGAGTTCTCGGTTTCCCGTTTACTTCCTTAACCGGTTTACAAATAAATATATATGTATATCCGCGAGAACATTTGTTACAATTCTTCCTATTCCTGTTAGGCACTTTACTGGTGCAATTTTAGTGTCAGGGCCATGCCCTCCACAAGTAAACATATGAGTTTCAAATTTCGTTAGAATCGGCCGAATAGTTATTAAGTTATTGCCAAAACAAAATAATTCCCAGCCTAAAACAACATAAGGGTTTTAAATTTCGTTAGAATAGGCCGAATAATTTCAATTTTAATACTAAAACAAAAAAAGCAAATCGGGGAAGGACAGACCGACATAGTGATTGTGGTAATAATAATAAAGCGTTAATACCTTTTTCTAGGCTTTATTCAACTAACAAAACATCAATACAGTCTGAAAATAAAAGAGAAACAATATAAGTAAACATACTCATTCTAATCAGGTTAAGTAAACAAAGTAATGTGGTGTAACCCATTAGGCAATATACATATAAGGTTACATGAAGCTTAGATCACCACATTCTCCCTTCCCTTGAAGAATCTTTGTTCTATGTAGCGAAGAGGCTTGTGGCGTTCCCGCGTAGATCGGTGCAGTTGTTCCGGGCCAGCATGCGCAGGGGTAGAAGGTTCATCCCCACGTTAGAGATTAGCTGGAGCACCAGACCGTTCCCACGTAGATTGGCGCAGTTGTTCCGGGCCAGCAGGCGTAGGGGTGGATGGTTCATCCCTACGTTGAAGATTAGCTCGAGCACCAGATACCCGGACAGGAAGAGAATCCACCTTCATATCTCCTTTCTTGATGAATATACTCTGATCACCTACAGCATTGGAAGAATCTAACTCAGGGGAATCAACAGTAACAACCGGAAGAATCTCCACCAAACCAGTCTTTGTAGAAGGATCGACGTTGAGATCCTCTTGCCTCTCATATAACGATACGTTACCAGTCGGAGCCAAGTCATGCACTGATATCCAGTGGTAGGCAGTCCGTCAGTACCGATGACGGAAGGTCCGTCAGTCCGTCACTGGCGGACTCTCGTTTCACTGACGACTGACGGAAACATTATTTGCCGAAGGTCGTCTTCGCTTTTCGGGTTAGTGATGGTTCGGGTGACGGTCGAAAATCGCTTCCATCGGCGCTTATTTCGTCAGTATTTCAAAGTTTCCGCCAGTCGTCAGTCCGCCGGCGAAACGGGAGTCCGTCAGTGATGGACGGATGGACCTTTCTTCATCGGTACTGACGGACTGCCCACCACTGCTGATATCGTTGATTCGCGTCCATCGGCAAATCTTACATGAACGTATTGTGGGTTTGCCTCTAAAAACTGAACCTCATCAACGAGGGGTTCATATTTAGTAGCGCGAATGTGACCTCGTAGTAAGACGGGTCCAGGAACAAATAACCAAGTTGGCAACGAATGGCCACTGGGAGATCGACGCTGGTACGAAAAGAGCCTCTCATGTGGCGTAGCATTGGTTGCTGTGCAGAGCAGAGATCTAATAAAATGAAGGGCGTCAGGCAGCACTGTTTCCCATTGACATGCCAGAGCAAGGGTTATGTGCTTCCAGGTTATAGTATTATACCTCTCACACTGCCCATTCCCTCGAGGATCATATGGTGTCGTTCGACTAGTGGCGATGCCTAGATTGTGCAAGAATTCACGTAGATCCTTGCCCATAAACGAGGATCCGCGATCAGAATGAAGCTAGTAAGGCATACCAAATATCGCAAAATCTGATTTAGACAATGGATTATAGTACTAATAGTCATGTTCTGACAGGCAAATACAAACGGAAAACGAGAATACTCATCCACCACCGTGAGCATATAGCGGTTTCTGGATTTCGAGGGTAGAGGCCCCTTGAAATCCAAACTAAGACGTTTAGAGAGCTGCGTGGCCTTGATAAGGGGAGTTTGGTGCGGTTTATATAACCGAGGCTTCAATCGGGCCCACTGGGGGCATTCAGAGCACACCCTCCTCACATATTCCATGGAATAAGAAAGATTTCTCACTCTGACAAAATGAGCAAGTCTTGTTGCACTAGGATTGCAAAGTCGAGCGTGGAGCTCAGATAGTTTCACATTATTGACAGTAGCTCCATAGTGAGCACGTGAGAGAGTGTCTGCAAGAATGTTGTATTTACCAGGACGGTATACGATGTCATAATTGTAGCACCCCAACTCGATCCTCCATCGTTGAATTATATCATTCTTGATTTTTCCAAGACGATTCGTACATAAATGGACTTGAGGCCAGGAGCAAGAAGAGCCTTTCACCAAGCCAGGCATCTACTACTCAACTCTGAGGCTCTCATCCTATTTGACCCTAAGTTGCCTCTGGTGGTGGTGGCAGACAACAGTGTTTATGGCGTAGGAGCTGTACTATACCACAAGGTTGATGAGCAAGAGCAACCTATCTGCTTTGTCTCCAGAACTCTTACTCCAGCTGAGCGCAACTATTCACACCTGGAAAAGGAGACACTTGCCATGATTTTCGCACTCAACAAATTTCATAACTACTTATAAGGTCAGCAGTTTACGCTATTGACTGACCACAAACTATTGCTTGCAATCTTCTATCCTAACAAGTCTATCCCTACAATCGCTTCAGGGCGGATCCAAAGGTGAGTTTTAATTCTGCAGGCCTGCAAGTTTCAACTTGTGCATCGCTCAGGAGCTATCTTGGGCACTGCGGATGCTCTAGGCCAGTTCCCATTGCCATCTACGCAGTGCGATGTGGTTCCTGTCCTGGAAGATTGGCAAGGCTTTCTGGTGGCCTGGGCTGGGATAAGGACCTTGAAGAGCTTGTTCGTTCTTGTTCCCACTGCTTGGCTCAAAAACCTATGCCCCCTAAGAATGAGATTCATCCATGGGAGTGGCCAAAACATCCGTGGCACAGATTGCATCTTGACTACGCTGGACCCATCAACTCAAAGTATTTCCTTATACTGGTGGATGCTTACTCCAAATGGCTTGAATTTTTTCCTACCAAACGACCTTCTACAGCTGAGACTGTGAAATGTCTAAGGCATCGTTTTTCTCAGTTTGGATTGCCAGTGTCCGTAGTATCTGATAATGGTACCTACTTCACCAGTGTAGAGTTCCAGAACTTCTTAAGGAACAATGGCATCCGACACACAACTTCTGCTATATACAAGCCATCCACCAATGAACTTGCAGAAAGGATGGTGAGAACTTCAAGGATGCACTAGCTATTTCAGATGATCCAATGGACATTTTTTTAGACAAATTTCTTTTCAAGTATAGGATGACACCACATGCTAGTACAGGGGTGTCTCCTGCAGAGCTACTATTTAAGCGACGACTGCGCTGTCGGCTAGACTTGCTTTTTCCTATAGAGCAAGAAAAGCAGAGGGTCACTACCAAGCAGGATATTCAGCGTGATAGTTGACAGTCTAAGAGGTTTATAGAGTTGTCTCCTGGGGATGGTTAATCGTTCGCAACTATGCTTCAGGATCAGCATGGTTGCCAGCTGAAGTCTCTAAGCAGACTGGTCCAGTGTCTTACGAGTGCTAACTTCAAGAAGGACAGCTACTTAAGCGGCATCTGGAACAACTATATCCTGCTAATATTGGACCTCTCCTCACATCTCGCCAGCCTTCTAATCCCTCTCAGGTGAGCAATGACCTCCACCACCTCCTGTTGCAACCGAGTCAACACCCAGCCCATTGCCGGGGGTTGATGTCTTACCTTCGGTTGAACCTCCTGACCCTATACCTGAGCCTAATACGCCAGCTCAACCTATCCGTCGGTCTACCAGAGCCACACGCCGTGTGGACCGTATAAATTTGTAGGGTCTTATTTTTTGGGGGGAAGGGGTGTAGTGACATGTAATTCCAATTACAGTTATTTTTATTATGTATATATGTTCGTGTGTTCGTCTTGTTTTCGGTGTTCATATTCCGAGTTTTAGTGCATAATCGAGTTGCCTATGTTAGGGGTTCTGGCTTGACCGTCACCGCGTTTGGATCTGCAACTACTACTCCTACTACCTAGTTACTATTTGATACTTACCAAATGGATATATGCCTACGTGACACATACTAAAAAAACTTACCTACTTGACTCTACTGACGTGAACTCTGGACTTACTGATTCAGTAAGGTGTGTTAGGTTTGAGATCATCGTTATTCAAGGTGAGTTGTACTCGTCTATTGCATTGGAATTATCATATCTGTCTGTTGTTCATGTCCATTGTTATTTATGAAGCCCGGAACGTGCTTACGAACCCAGTGGTAGACTTGGCTACTAACATCTATTTTGAATGGGCCCTCACAGTATAAGACTGAGTCGATGCAGAAGTAGAAAATGTAGTAGACCGGCACACCTTAGCAAAGTGCCCTTGCCTATTACACTTATGACAAGTGACGTTTCTTGCAGGGTAGTGTCCACGATTGTGACGGGTACCAGCACAGAAATAGAATCGGGACTTTAAATTGGCAGCAGCACATGTCCTTTCAGCAGAATAAGCAGTTTCAGACGTTGCAGCAGCACAGGTCCCATCATCGGTGCGAGCAGGATCGGATGTCGCAGCAGCACTTACACCAGAGACAGTATAACGAGAATAAGACTCTGAGGTCTTCTGAACAACATCGAGTGCCCTGGCTTGATCAACAGTCTTACTTAGGTCCAAAGTTTTGATTTCAAGAAATTGTTGCCTGATTGTATGAGAGAGCAAGCCATTGATGAAAAAAATTCCGTATGCGGTCATCCAGATTCTGTAAAGCAGTAGCAGCCTTAAAGTTACAATCCTTGCTAAGCACCTGAAGCTCTTGTAGATACTCATCTATTGTCCCCCATTCATGCTGCCTACGAATAATCAATAAATGTCTCGTGAACACTTCATTTTTGGGATTGACAGAGAGGTCTTTGAGTAGATCTATAGCTGAATCATAGGCAGTACACTCTACAATGTAACTATATACGGTTGGAGAGACAAAATTGATGAATGTATCCAGCTTGTTAGGATTAAGGCTTGCGGCGGGTTCCAGGAATGCAGAGAAAGTACGATTCCAGTGATTCCATTCTCGTGCAACAGTAGGCGAGTTGGGGAATACATCTAGGCGTTCAGGTCTAAGGAATTTACCCATCTTTAAATCAGACGCAGCTTGTTTTAATTTTTATGAAGCTATGATAGGGCTCCCACTATTTATTTAAAGCATCAGTATAGCCTTTGGATCAGCACTGGCGGGATTAATAGTTGAATAAATTGTGGTAATCATAGTAAAGCGTAAATACCTTTCTCTAAGCTTTATTCAACTAAAAAAACACCAATACAGTATGAAAATCAAAGAGAAACAATATAAGTAAACATACCTATTCTAATCAGGTTAAGTAAACAAAGTAATGTAGTGTAACCCATTAGACCACCACAGTGAGATATAGAATCGTACGCCGCTAAAATTAGTGAAGCATGTTTTTTTATTATTTTTATTGTCCAATGTTTTTTTTGTAAGAGAATTTTTGCCATTGCTTTTTTTTTTTTTTTAGAAATACAATTTTGAAAGTGTACATTTCTCCATCCGTAAATGATATATACAATTACCGCTATTTTTTCTAATTACCACTTAAAAGTGTTGTTGTTTTTTATCCAGAGCTAATATAAACAATTCTAAATTTTATAGTAGTGACAATAATATATATATATATTTTTTTTTACAAACTTGTATCTCTAATTGTGTCTTTTGTCATCCGTGAAATTATGTTATGTTATGTTATAGAGGTGCCTTACTCTGTCTCGAAGCAAAAGCTATACCTCGCCCTTTCAACCTACCTACGTATCAAAGATGAAGTGACATTTCCTCTGTACACTTTTTCTGTAAGGCTGTATTTCTCCACGCTTTCCAAATCTTGTTTGATATAAGTGATTAATCCATAGGCACCTTAGTGAGAATTTTGCTTAACCTAGGTTATCTCCTTATATCTACTGCCTTAATAACCTTAGACCTTTTCCTTAACGAAAGTCGCCCTTGCCCTTGCGCGGGTTTGAGTCATTTTTGAATTATTATTCTATAAACAATTAGGATTATATACTGGGGGGGCTATGCCCCCCAGACCCCCCCCCAATTTAATGAAACTCAGGATCATCGTAGTGTAGTCCCCCATTGTGTTTACCCCCCACACAAGCCGTCAAATTAAATGTACTCTAAAAATGTGAAACATTTTGGAACACGGACGAAATAGTACGTCCCATCATTCGCGCCGATAATCTACATATTTACCAGCTCCTGTAACATCACAAAGTAAGACCAATGATCCAGGTACTATAAATGTGACTTCCATAAACAAAAATGACCCCAAATTGAATATTGATCCCAAATTTGTTTCTTGGGTATATTTAAGTTCTCCAACAGTTAATTTTACAAAATTAAGTCCATTAACAATTAAAACAGTTGTTGAATCCATTTATCATGGCCCTGTCATCGAGGTTAAATATTGCAGAACAGGATCCCTCCTAATACATACATAAGAACATAGAACATAAGAAAAGAAGGAGACTGCAAAAGACCATTTATGGCCTACACCATTTATGGCAGCTCCTGTTGCAGTCAACACACAAAAGATTTCTTACCAGACAAAAGTCATCAACATTGTCACCCTTTACAGGAGTTTGTCAGATCTAATCTACAATATACATAAAATGCATCCAGAGGATTATGTCCATTCATGCAACCGCAAAATATAATCTCCCCACTCCTTAGAAAAATATATACATATGTACATAAAAAAAAAGTCAGTCCCATCTAGCAGCTTCATCCATATATTTATCTAATCTATTCTTAAAACTACCCAGAGAGGAGGCTTCTATCACATGTCTAGTGAGCCTATTCCATTCATCTACCACACGATTTGTAACCAATTCCTCCCAATCTCCTTCCTAAGCCTATACTTATCAAGCTTAAACCCATTGCTACATGTGCTGTCATGTTCACTAAGTATAAGAACCTTACCCAGATCCCCTTTATTATATCCTTTTACCCATTTGAAGACTTCACTCAATTCCCCTCTGACTCTTCTCATTTCCAATGTATGTAGATTTAGTTTTGTGAGCCTTTCACCATAAGGTAAGTTCCTTAGCCCACCAATCATCTTTGTCATCCTTCTCTGCACAGACTCAAGCAAATCAATATCCTTCCTATAATATGGTGACCAAAATTGTACTGCATAGTCTAGATGCGGCCTAACTAGCGCCAGATACAGTTTTAGAATGACTTCAGCACTCTTATCTCTTACACTCCTCCTAATGAATCCTAATATCCTATTAGGGTCATTCCATCCAAATTCAACAAGGGACATTTAGTCACCATCACCGATTTTGATGAGAGAAAAACAATGAGACACTTCCCAGCCATCAATTTTGAATAGCTCAAAAGTTATAACCTGTCAAAATGTAGCGGGCCGAAAATATATCTCTAATCCCAATCGATCCAACCCGCTTCCTACACTGTCCGGATGTGAGAAATCGAGGGAGAATGAAACGGATTGTATATACAGTCCCTTTACTTACAAAAGAATACAGTTATATTTACAGCAATTTTATATTTACAAGGGAAGTGTGCACACTTCAAAATGAGGCCAAATAAGATACCAAAAGAGAATTTTATAACAGGCGAATACAACAAATTTACTTATATATCTACACAAAACATAAAAAAACACAACAACAACCGAACGAAAAGGGGCACGCGCTATCACTTGTGTGCTGGAGGTGGGTGGTAGTAAGCTAACATAAAAGGAGGCAGGATTGTCAACCAAGGCGGGTATGGTGGTCCAGGTGTTTAGCGAGGTATGAAAGCTCTCCGTCTCAGGGCTGGGCGGAGCACTCATCTAGAGAACCCTTCTTGACGTCAGTCTACGCTTCCACTCTCTGTAGAAGAGATATATCCTCCGTTTATGACCCATTTATTTATACATGGAAGGGAAACTAATAAGTGGGCATTACCCGAGTAAATTTATCGACTAGCTTACCTCTTTCCAGAATATGGCGCTTTGCTAAAAGAATATTATAAACAAAGTACAATCTTGTTTTAATTATATTGATATCTCAAAACTAGCTACTATCTTTCCAGAATATGATGCCTGGAAAGAAAGAAAAACATGGTAATCATTTTATACATAAAATAAACAAAAACAAAACAAACCCATTCCCATTCACACACATTCTTACAGAGGGAGGGAGAGGGTACTGAGAAAAGGGGTGGGAGAATGGCCCTTTTACACACACTCACATTCGCTCCACCACACCCTTCCTTCCTTAAGCCATTCGACCAGCCACTCACAAAACCCTTTCAATCACTCTTCATGGTACCACTTGTGCTCAATCGCACCCTTCTGCACCCATTCACACTCTTCTACTGGTCCCTGGCTACGCGTAGCAATTAGTCGGGGTTGTTCGTCAGTCGTCCTGTCAGTCTCATCGTCACTATTGATCATCTCATCAACCATACTCTTAGCCCTCATTACCAGTTCTCCCATCTCACGACAGAATTCTTTCATACTCTTCCGTTCAGAACCCTCACTTTTCATACCCCCATTCATCAGCTCCTCACTCACAGCTCTCATCCAACTCAAGCTATATTCTTGCGAAACAGACAGGTCACTCACATCCCCTGTATTCTCAACAGGCATACCAGAAACCCCTTTGACTGGTTCCCACCAGAAACCTGAAAAAATCAGCCACTTCATCATTCACTACATCAAACTCACCCCTACTATTACCATTCATAAAACCCGAAAAATCAGCCACACTAGGTTCATTCTGCCCAAACACACTATCATTCATACTGTTCCCAAAACCAGAAAAATCAGGCACAGGCAGCTCACTCACTTGTCTACTTATACCAGCCAAATCACTCACCTGTTTACGCAAAAACTCAATCTCCCTTTCAAGATCCCCCATACCAGAAACACTCTGCTCAGACTTACTTTCATTCGTACTTGCATTCTTCCTTTCACTCCTCGAGACTAAGACTAGCTCTTTCCCAGACAGATCCATACTATCACATTCAATCTCATCATCATGCACTTTACCTCTCTCTCTACACAGTCCATACACTGGATGACTCACCAGGTAGTCAGGAGGTTCTCTCCATCTCCTTAACTGACACTGATGAGCCCGCACTCTCTCAGTCATACCGTCATTCAAACTCTCCAAAACATACGTCACTCCATTTTCCCAAACCCTCACAACTCTATAAGGTCCATCAAACTTCTCACTCATCTTTGACACATTCAACCTACCCTTCACTTCTTTCACCTTCAATACTTTTGCACCTAATTCAAATGAACAGAACTTTTCATGTGCCTCACGCCATACACTCTGCTCACTTTCACTCAAACGGAACCTATCTTTCACTCGCCTTTCAAAATTCATCACAAACTGACATGGGGACATTCCGGTTGCACTATGCACAGTTGAATTATACGCCCACAACACTCTCCCCAGACACACATCCCAGTCATTCACTGTCGTACTCATCATTCTCAACATCTCACACAGGGTTCTTATAATCCGTTCAGCCAATCCATTTGAAGACGGTACATACGGAGTTGTTCTCACATGCTCCACACCATTCTCTCTCAACATTTGCTCAACACTTCCCCTACAAATTCAGGCCCATTATCACTCAGACATCTTCTAGGCTTCCATACACACATAGGAAAAAACAACTGCTCAACCACACGCGCAACAGTCACACTCCTTTTATCTCTCACATGCGCTGCATACACACTTACTTTTATGATCAACCATCACAACCATACCAACATTCCCAGCACTCGTACGCGGCAAAGACACACAATCAATCACTACCAATTCAAACGGTTCTTTCGCATCAACTTTCAACATCGGTGGTTTCACTTGCACACTTTACACCTTTCGCTTCTGACACCTTTCACATGTAGTTGCAACATCATTCACAACAGTTCTCAGAAACTAATGGAACACACGCTCCTTCATACACTCCCACAGCTTAAACTTACCCATATGCCCATAATTATCATGCACAACCTTCAAACAACAAAATCCTTAGCATACCTTTTAAAATCACTTAAACACTGGCCATTCATTCAAATCAACACGCATCATTACACACCTCTTCAACTCACTAACAAAAGGACACATCTCTTGCATCTCTAGAATATCATCATCACTTAAAATCTCATTCTCATCATCCCTGACCAACTCAATCATGCCACAAAATTTGACAACATTCTTCGCACACTCATTCAACTTCATCACCTCACATTCACCTTTCATAAGACAATCCCTATCAGCATCCAAAGACAAATCATTCAATCTCATAAAGTCTACACCAAGCAAGAAACAACACGGCATTTGCTCATCCTTCAGAATCACAAAGTCATGCTTCACATTCACACCATTACCCAAACTTACTTTCAGACTAACCTGTTCCCATGCCACTATCAAGCCATTCCTTAATCCACTTATCCGTAACTTCACAGGTTTATGCTCGCAACATTTAAACTCATCATACTTACTCAGAATCCTCTCATTCACTAAAGACACCTGCGCTCCAGTATCAATCAAACCACAGAACAACCTTTCACCAACTTTCACTCTCGCTTCCATCATATCAGGTCCACCATGTTTGCAATACACTGAAGGAACAACCACACCAACATCAGAACTGATATCCACACTGTCATTAACTCCCATATCATCACTCACCACACGCTCATCTTCATCCAGACAATCATTCTTCTCTCTTATATATGCAAACTTTTCAATCACCCAATTGTAGTGCACACCGCTCAAACATTGCAGATGTACCACATTAGGATTCAAACCCTTCATCTTCTCATCCTTGTACACAATCGGCCTCTCACCAACAAAGTGCACATAAACAATCACTCCATACAAACGACTCACTACAATCAACACTTCCTGAAATGGCGGGACCCCTTGCATACACATCGCTCTCAATTCTTTCATGAAGTTCCGCACCTTTGCCATACCAATGCTTTCAGGCTTCCTACACACTTCATTCATTACCTCCTTCCTTAAATCATCCACACTATCGGGCACTCTCACGTCTACTCCATCACTCTTTAAATCTTGCAAACCATTCCATACACTCTCAAACAAGGAATCACCACCACCCTTACTCTCTTTTCCATTCATAATCCCTTTTGGCAAATACTCAGGATCACTCAGTCCACACACATTTTCATCATTCGTACCAGGATACCTTGACATCAAATCAGCCACTCCATTCCGTTCACCAGGCACATATTCAATCACATAGTCAAAGTCACTCAAATCTTCCAAAGTCCTTGCAATCGTACTATCAGCCCACTTCATACGCTGCAGATACACAAGAGGTTGATGATCGGTTTTTATCACAAACCTCACACCATACAAAAACGGACGCAACACTTTCAAACAATATCTTATCGCAGCCAGCTCTCGTTCCACAGTCGATACTTTCGTTCTGCAACATTTATAGCCTTGGATACATACCCAATTATTCACCTGACATTCTCTCCATTCAAACGCTGCTCTTGCATCAGAAAACCTCCCATACAATACCCACTCGCATCTGTATACAGTTCAAGCATTTTAGCATTTACACTATAATCTGGGTAAGCCAATTCAACATCTTCAGCCGCTGCCTCTTTGTCTCTCATACGCCTCATTCATCTTATCATTCCACTTGACAACCGTACTACCTTTCTTGCCCATCCACTCAGTCAGAGGCTTACTCACACCAGAACAATCACGTATAAACTTTCGCTGGAACTCAATCAAACCCAAAAATGACTTCAGTTGCTTCACAGTCACCGGTTTAGGAAACATTTGCACCTTCTCAACATACTTCAGTGATTTTCGCAACCCATTCTCACTCACCATATGTCCAAGGAATTCCACTTCTTTAGCAAACCATTCACACTTCGCCACTTTCACCTTCACACCAACACTCTCCAACGTTCTCAACACATCATTCACCAATCTCATATGCTCCTCAAAAGTCTCGGTCATAATCAAAATATCATCTATAAACGCAATCACATTCTTACTCGCAAACTTACTCAACACAACATTCATTGCCCGCTGGAAGGCTCCGGGAGCATTAGCCAACCCAAAGCTGAGGTTCCGGAACTGGTAATGCCTCTTTGAGGAAGAGAAGGCAGTTACTGGCCGGCTCTCCTCAGCAATGGGCATCTGGTAATACCCCCGTACCAGATCCAGCTTCGTAAACCACTCCATCCCATGCATACTATACACACACTCAGATACCACACACATCGGAAACCTTTCTTTCACAGTCCTTTCATTCACCTTTCGATAATCCACACACAGACGCAATCTTCCATCCGGCTTACGTACAGGTACAATTGGACTATTCCATGCACTCTCGCTCTCTTCAATCACCCCCAATTGCTCCAATTTCAAACACTGCTCCTCAATCTCATCAGCAACCGGACGTGGGAAATGCCTCGGCCGCTGATAGATTGGGGAGTCCTCCTTTAGGACAATCTTGAATTCCGGGAGCTTTGCAACCCCAAAATCCAGATCACCCTTACTGACGGCTCCCTTTCGCTCAAATATCATTCGATTCACATCCTCCCTTTCATACTCATTCAAACATCCATCCAATTTCACCATGTCCTTCACCTCATTATACATCCATTCACATGTCTTTTCATTCGCAACATTCACCCTGATATCCGTACTATCATCCATACCTACCTCATTGACAGTGGAGAGGTGGCCCAGTACATCTCCGACTTGGATTCCCCTCACCTGCCCTTTCACACTGGGGTCTGCCTGCACACATACAAAAGGATCATTCATTCTCATCAAGCCATCAAACACACAAGCAACACGCCTTACCTTATAACACGCATCCTTTCCATCCAATATCACAGTGTTCTCACTCACATTCAAACTAACATCCTTACTCCAACTCACTCTAACAGACACCCCTTTCACCCTCCACAAGCCTTACATTCTCCATAGCAGTCACCTCAATACCAGTAAACACACTCCTCAAAACGCTACCATCTTTCCCTACATACAACTTATACACCCCATTTTTACCAATCTTTCTCTCAATCTGATTACTCGCAGGATGCACAACCATACGATTCATTTTCATAAAATCATACCCCAAAATCACACCATACTCACTACTCACCTTATCAATCACAGAAAATTCACATTCATTCATCATCATACCATGCATTCGAACAGCTGACCTTATCATTCCAATCACAGGCACTCTCCTATTACCAATACCTACCAAACTACCCTTGCACTCAGACAGGAGGGCTTTCTCGCTAAACTTGTCATACACATCTTTATACACCAAGTTCGCCTTGCATCCAGAATCTATTAAAGCCAAACACTCAATTGCATTCAACTCCACCTTCACACTCAGACACTCATACTTCCTACCAGACAGCACTTTCACACTAGACAGACTTACCAACACATTACTCACACTCATGCACCCAGAGGATACTTCAGCAGGTACCCTCTTACCATTCAGTTTCCCGCTTCAGACTTTCCATTCACACCTTGCGCTCTCAGTCTAATCCAATACTTTTCACTCGAATGTCCTTCCATCGCACAATAGCTACATACATTCCTCTGGTCATGACACATCCTTGCATAATGACCAGCCTTTCCACAATTACCACATGCATATTTCATACTTTCCCCAGCAGTTGCTCCACCATTCAACCTCGGACAATCTTTCTTCAAATGGCCTATTTCTTTACACTCGGAGCACTCTTTCACACTTTCCTGGCAATCCTTTATCATATGCCCTTTCTTACCACACCCAAAACATGCACCAGATGTCCACCTACATTCTGCCAACATATGACCTTTCCTTCCACACCGACGACATTCCACAATCTTTCTCCCACCATTCGGTCTCTCGTTTGCTGGGACATACCTCGGTTTCTCTCTCATATATCCGTTCCCACGCTTGAAATTGATCTGCCCCCTTCCATTCGACCACCCTCCATTTGCCCATCCATTCTGCCAGCCCAGGAAGTTCGACATCACTCCAGCTGGTGCAGCCTTCAGGGCATCCCTGTAGCTGACAAACTGCTGGGGTGGATGAAAGCTCCTGGGCTTCTTACCCCCAACATTCACACTGTACCATCCATCCTCTTCTAGATCGCTTTCATCATCAAATCGTCCATCTTCTAACAGTTCCAACACATCCTCCCACATCAACCGTTCACCTGTAAGTCTCACTCTCTCCTTTCTCTTTCCACTCAGCCATTCACTCGCCTTTCGCAGGATCGTGTCCAAAAACTTTCTCATGTGTGGTTTACATTCATTTACATCATCATCACCATACCTCATTCTTGCCATACTCTCAAGCCTATGTGCATACATATTCACACTTTCACTCTTCCCCATTCGAGCCTTCTCAAATTCATTCACCCTTTTATACTTCACACTCTCTTTCATTCGTTTCACCTGCCCAATCAATCTCTTCTTCACTACATCATACTTTGGCTCTCCCACACTCGTTATCACTCGCAAGAACTCCAACACTTTCCCATCCAAACAATCTCCCAGAACACTCACCCAGTGACCCTTGTTCTGCGGGTACTTGAGCTTGCAGTACCGCTCAAAATCCCCGAAGAACTCATCCATACTCTTTTCCCCATGCAATCTAAACTTATCAATCCTTGGCACTTCCCTAATCAAAATTCCTTTTCCCACATTCATTTCACTCTCCGAAGAGCTACTCTCAGTCTCACTCATTCCAATCATATCGTCACTCTCTCCCTCATCTGAGTATAGCGAATCCACACTCTTCCCTCTTGCCTTCTTATCCTTAACCTTAGAACCATGCTTACTTCCTCTCTTACTTTCCACTCTCTTCCATTCACCCCCTTTCCTACCACTCACAGTATCTTCTTTAGACTCAATCATACTGACTGCCATCCATTCCATTTAGCAGAGTCCCTTCAGTAGGAGCAGGGGTCAGGGTTGTAGGTCCTGGAGCTGATCCAGCCCCTGTCATCATGTTATACAGGTCCTGCATCCGTCGGTCCGTCTGATCCTGTCGGTCTCCCATTTCCTTCTTCATCCTATCAGTCTTTTCATTCATCCCTTTTATTTTATTCTCCATTCCCTCCATCATTCCCCGCAACATTTCACACTCTTCTTCTTTCTTTCTCAACTCCAGTCTCAATCGCACTACTTCTTCATTCAATGTTTCCGCTACAGCCATTGTTCCCAAGTTAGTAAAAAGATAGGAGGAGGGAAAAATCAGTCAAACTACTTGTCACACTAATTGGGTATGGACTGCAATCCAATCCAGTAACGCTCCCGGTTTCGAAGTCTCACGTCCCTATTCGGGTGCCAAATGTAGCGGGCCGAAAATAGATCTCTAATCCCAATCGATAATCGATCCAACCCGCTTCCTACACTGCCCGGACGTGTGAAGGAGAATGAAACGGATTTTATATACAGTCCCTTTACTTACAAAAGAATACAGTTATATTTACAGCAATTTTATATTTACAAGGGAAGTGTGCACACTTCAAAATGAGGCCAAATTTCCCAATCCAAATAAGATACCAAAAGAGAATTTTATAACAGGCGAATACAACAAATTTACTTATATATCTACACAAAACATAAAAAAACACAACAACAACCGAACGAAAAGGGGCACGCGCTATCACTTGTGTGCTGGAGGTGGGTGGTAGTAAGCTAACATAAAAGGAGGCAGGATTGTCAACCAAGGCGGGTATGGTGGTCCAGGTGTTTAGCGAGCTATGAAAGCTCTCCGTCTCAGGGCTGGGCGGAGCACTCGTCTAGAGAACCCTTCTTGCCGTCAGTCTACGCTTCCACTCTCTGTAGAAGAGATATATCCTCCGTTTATGACCCATTTATTTATACATGGAAGGGAAACTAATAAGTGGGCATTACCCGAGTAAATTTATCGACTAGCTTACCTCTTTCCAGAATATGGCGCTTTGCTAAAAGAATATTATAAACAAAGTACAATCTTGTTTTAATTATATTGATATCTCAAAACTAGCTACTATCTTTCCAGAATATGACTCCTGGAAAGAAAGAAAAACATGGTAATCATTTTATACATAAAATAAACAAAAACAAAACAAACCCATTCCCATTCACACACATTCTTACAGAGGGAGGGAGAGGGTACTGAGAAAAGGGGTGGGAGAATGGCCCTTTTACACACACTCACATTCGCTCCACCACAAAAGTTGAGAAAAATTGTCAAATTTCTTGATACCAGCATTGCTAAAAAAATTATTTCTCCCTTATTATAGCACATAAAACAATGAATTATGTATTTTTTTAAAGCTTAAGGGTTGCTCTAAACATTTTTAACAACAAAATTAATTTTTGGTAAAAAAAATTTGTTTGACCTTTAAAAAAAATATATTGGTATCAATAAATTTTTATGTAATTTTTTTTTTAAATATATATGCCTTTAGACTACAATATAAGATAAATTTCATTCTGGGTTTTTCATTATATCAGGAGTTATGATCAATTTTGTAACCACTGGTATGACCATTTTTTGCTATCTTCACAAATAAATTTTTTTTATATGCATCTTTGTCATATTAACAGAGTTACGTCATATTCACAGAGTTATTTATCAATTATTAGATGCCTAAGTATTATATTTGAATGCTTTTAATATATACTCGTGTATTAGAATCATTAATTCTATAGATATGTGTTAAATCCTACCTACAAGAAAAAATAAACTTTCAGTAATTTTTTATTTAAAATTATAAATATTTTTAAAGCTACCTACCTATGTATTTAATTTATAATTTGCTATGGTCAATGGTGGCAGAGCCACTACCAACAGTTAAGATACCTGCATAACTGCTGGTATCCCCATCGCCTAAGGGGCCACTCCTGATAGCTCAGCAAAAAAGCCACAGGTCCCACCCAACCTCCCAAAATGAATTTATTCTTTTTATAATAATTTAGGAATCAATTTTTTTCTGCCTTATTTCTGTTGATTTTAATTGTTCATTTTTAGATAGTTTGTAAGTTCTTCCTGTTGCTGTTACAGGCTCAACAATGCTCAATATGTCATCTAATGGCAATACTAATACATCTGGTTTTCTTGGATATTTAAATGAATTTGATGGTCCTTCTGGTTCTAGGAATGTTATTTTAACAGTCATTTTCTCAACATTGGTATCCAATACACACCCTAAGTACCATTTGTCATCATATTTAGCACTGACAAATCCTTTTACATCCTCCAATAATATTGCCTCTGTATAGGATATTTTCACTTTCTTGAATTCTGATGCAGATGATATTGTTTTCACTCTTAGTTCATTTTCATTAACTGGCTCAAAACTGTGTAATTTTGGGGTACCAATTATTGCAGAGGCCTGGTCAAATCTTTCTTGCAAATAATTTTTTTCTTCAATGTATTCACTATTTGGGACATATGAAAATTTGATTCCCTTAATGTGTCTTTCAGCAAAATCAAAGAGCTGTTGAGGAGTCATTATCTGATCATTATATGCTCTTTGCAGGCTAGCTTTTGCTGCTAGTTTTTTTACTGTGCCCCCTACACCATTGCATGGTCCTTTTCCATGAGATGTAGCAAAGAAATGCCATTCTGCTTCCAATCCAAAATCTGATTTATGGTGACATAGATTAATAAAGTTTTTAAAATTTTTATATTGTGACACAGCTCCATCAGAAAAATATATAATTTTTGTTATTGGGAATTTGAGTTCTTTTTTAAAAAATTCAATGTTTTTTTTTAAATAAATGGACTGCAATAGTGTCATGCTTCAAGCAGTTTGAAATCACAACAAAACTTATGTGTTGTGTTTCCCCAGCTTCTTTGTAGTAGGAAAGAAAGGGATGTAATGTAGCTTGGGAGTTATTCCAGTGGTACCCTTGTGCTGCATCCTGAAGAAGGAATGAGTAATTTTCAGCAAAATTGCATACTACTAAGATTTCAACATCTTTTAGTTCTTCTTTTTTAGTTGAACAAAATTGTGCCTGCTTTTTTGCTATGAAATCATGTTTTTTTAAATTGAGAAGACTAAAGGGAAAAGTGTCTATAAATTCTTCAGTTGTTCTTGAAACAAGCTCTAAAGTTGAGCGATCAGTTGAGAGCCACTGCTTGTAATTTACCTCATCAATCATATTGTCATCCAAAACTTTAGTAACATATAGTTTTAGTTCATCTATTTTAGAAAAACATTCTGAGCATTCATCAAAATAGCACTCATAAGTTGGAGGGTCACATGTAATGAATGATAGACATGTTTTGTAATCATCTCAATGCAGGTCACTGTCTTTTGTCAACTGTGGTAGCCTTGTACCAATAATCATCAGTTTAACATTTTGATGATGTGTGCAAACACACACACTGTGAGTTCCTGCACCACCAGCTAATACACACTCGTTGGGTCTCAGCTCAGCAAATTTTGAAAAGCCAAAATTAAGTATTTTTGTTCATGAGTTTTCTGTCCATCTTTTCTAACACTCTTGAAATCTTTTTTCCCTGGCATAATTCTGCTTACTGCTTCATTTTTATAAAAGTCTTCTACTACTTTAATTGTTTCTGATGGAAATTTACCTTTTCTTTTGCTTGTCAATGACATTATTCCTTCTTCCATTGCTAGTTTTTTAGCTTGTCTGGCCATGTAATTAGTAACATTAAATTTAGATTTAATTTTGGATAAGCTCCAGCTTTTTGGCAAAACAGTTTAAATTTGCAGCTGCTCAGACCTTTTACTAGTAGTTTGAAATTTCTCCTTCAGTTGATTTATCATTTCTTCACCATCTTTACTTGATTCTGTTCTAGAAGACTCTGGGTCTTGATCCAAGGGTAATGGATATTTTGTTGCAGAGCCTACAGTTCTGAGTTTACTTGAAATGGATTTTTGAATTTTATTCATTTTATCTGAACTATATTTTTAAACTACATCCATTTTAAATTTCTTGACTGGTGACTCTCCAATAGCTATTAATGATTTATTTAATTCAGTTAATGCTTCTTGTGATTCTTCCTGTTCAGTAATTGGCTCAATTTCCATTCTTTCTTCTGAAAGGCTTGGATTCGTATTTTGAGATGAAGAACTATCATCATCAGCTATCTTTTTTCTGCAGTTATCACAGATTTTTTGGTCCTTAAAATTTTTTAATTTTGGATATTCTCTTATTAAGTCTTCTGAAATTAGTCTTAGATTTTTCTTTATTAATTTTTTTTTACCTTTGTAAGGATCGCAGCAATACTTAATATTTAAAAAATGCTTTCTCTTCTCATCCATAATAATTTGTTAAAATACAAATAATTGGTAATGCAAATTATTTATTACTTTTTTTATCTAAATATTAAACTTTCTGAAAAAAAATAAAAATTTTTAAATTAGCTTTCATAGTTTATAAAGTAACACCTAATAGGTAAAATTTATAACATAAAAATTGGCATACCAATGGTTACAAAATTGATCATAACTCCTGATATAATGAAAAACCCAGAATGAAATTTATCTTATATTGTAGTCTAAAGGCATATATATTTATAAAAAAATTACACAAAAATTTATTGATACCAATATATTTTTTTAAAGGTCAAAAAAACTTTATCAAAAATTAATTTTGCTGTTAAAAATGTTTAGAGCAACCCTTAAGCTTTAAAAAAAATACATAATTCATTGTTTTATGTGCTATAATAAGGGAGAAATAATTTTTTTTCAAATGCTGGTATCAAGAAATTTGACAATTTTTCTTAACTTTGACAGGTTATAACTTTTGAGCTATTCAAAATTGAGGGTTGGGAAGTGTCTCATTGTTTTTCTCTCATCGAATTCAACCTGTATACCAATTTTCATCAAAATCGGTGATGGTGACTTAAAATTTCCCCCAAAATTGGTTGATTTCATATGGAATGACCCATTAGCTTTATTTTTAGCATTTAGGCATTGCTTTCTAGGACGAAGGTCTGAACTTACCAAAATACCCAAGTCCCTCTCACAATCGGTCCTCCGTAAAATTCTCCCATTTAATTTATAACTATTCAATGGATTATTTCTACCTATACTAAGTACACTACATTTGTCTATGTTAAACTTCATTTGCCATTTCTCGGCCCAATTGGACAGAATGGTCAATTCCTCCTGCATTACAACAGCATCAGAATCAGCCCTAATGACCCTACCTAGCTTAGTATCATCAGCAAATTTACTCAGGTCACTACTTATACCTATGTCAAGATCATTAATATAAATTAAGAATGGCAAGGGACCCAAAACAGATCCTTGCGGAACTCCACTGCTAACACACCCCCACTCAGATTTAACTCCATCTATACTAACTCTTTGCTGTCTGTCACCAAGCCATGACTGGGGCGAATGTGAGTGTGTGTAAAAGGGCCATTCTCCCACCCCTTTTCTCAGTACCCTCTCCCTCCCTCTGTAAGAATGTGTGTGAATGGGAATGGGTTTGTTTTATTTTTGTTTATTTCATGTATAAAATGATTACCATGTTTTTCTTTCTTTCCAGGCGTTATTCTGGAAAGATAGTAGCTAATTTTGAGATATCACTATAATAAGATTGTACTTTGTTTAAATTAATCTTTTATCAAAGCGTTATTCTGGAAAGAGGTAAGCTAGTCGATGTATTTTCGGGTAATGCCCACTTATTAGTTTCGCCATCCATGTATAAATAAATGGGTCATAAAAGGAGGATATATCTCTTCTACAGAGAGTGGAAGTGTGGACTGGTAGCAAGAGGGGTTCTATAGACGAGTGCTCCACCCAGCCCTGAGAGGAGGGCTTTCGTGCCTCGCTAACCACCTGAACCGCCATACCCGCCTTCATTGACAATCCTGCCTCCTTCTAAGTTAGCCAACTACCACCCACCTCCAGCAAGTGATAGCGCGTGCCCCCTTTTCGTTTGGTTGTGGTTGTGTTTTTTTTGTTTTGTGTAGAATATAAGTAAATTGTTGTATCCGCCGGTTATAAGATTCTCGTTTGGTATCGTATTTTGATTGGGGAATTTAGCCTCATTTTGAAGTGTACACACTTCCCTAGTAAATATAAAATTGTTGTAAATATAAACTGTAACTATCATTGTATTTTTTTGTAAGTAAAGGGACTGTATATACAATCCGTTTTATTCTCCCTCGATTTCTCACGTCCGGACAGTGTAGGAAGCGGGTTGGATCGATTGGGATTAGAGATCTATTTTCGGCCCGCTACAACAACAGCATCAGAATCAGCCCTAATGACACTACCTAGCTTAGTATCATCAGCAAATTTACTCAGGTCACTACTTATACCTATGTCAAGATCATTAATATCAATTAAGAATAGCAAGGGACCCAAAACAGATCCTTGCGGAACTCCACTGCTAACACACCCCCACTCAGATTTAACTCCATCTATACTAACTCTTTGCTGTCTGTCACCAAGCCATGACTGAATCCACCTCAATATACTGCCATCGATCCTGTGTGCTTTAACTTTGCTCAGAAGCCGTAAGTGTGGCACTCGATCAAAAGCCTTACTAAAGTCCAAGTATAAAATATCATAGTTTTCATCATTATCTACTGCTTCATACACCTTACTATAAAAAGACGGCAGATTAGTCCGACAGGATTTACCCTTACTAAAGCCATGCTGTGATTCTTTTATCAACTTATGCTTATCCAAGTGATCTCTAATATTCCTTGCTATAATAGATTCCATCATTTTCCCTACCACTGATGTCAAACTTACTGGTCTGTAATTAGACATATTTGTTTTATCCCCTTTCTTAAATATAGGTATCACATTGGCTTTCTTCCATGCCACTGGCACAATGCCACTCTCCAATGATTTTCTAAAGATGCATGCTAGGGGCTCACTTAACACATCCTTACATTCTTTCAAAATTCTAGGAAAGACCTCATCAGGACCGGGTGCTTAACTACTTTTGATTTTATCAATTTCCTTTGTCACTATCTCCTTTGTGATCAAGATATCCTTTAATTTCTCTTCATCATTACCCCGAAAGATCATTGACACCTTGGGTATATTTAGAGTATCCTCCTGTGTAAATACTGAGAGAAAAAAGTCATTTAGCATTCCAGCCATTGAGTCCCTATCACTCACTAATTCTCCATTGGAATCTATAAGTGGGCCTATTTTATCTCTAACCTTAGTTTTGTATAATTGATAAAAACTTTTAGGATCTTCCTTTGCCCTATTTGCCACTTTAATTTCATAATTTCTCCTTGCTACTCTAATTAACTTTTTAACATCTCTTGCTAGTTCATTATATCTCTGCCTTAAGTGATCCTCTCCATTTTTTATTTTCCTATAAATGCTCTTTTTAATGTCATCCATTTTGGATCATTATTTTTAGTCCTAATCTCCTTATATGGAATGTTAATCATCTGACCTGTAATTAATTGTTCAATTATTCTTTCATACTCCTCTTCAATTGTAATCTCTTCCTCCTGGTGATTATTATCTCCACTAACTGATATCATTGAATCTATTCCTGATTTGATTTCATTGCCTGGTTTCTGTACAACTGCCTCCAGGTAAGTCCTTAGCCCATTATAATTTGCTCTTCTAAAGTCAGGAATTTTAACATTGTTCATGCTACTATCAATACCATTCCATTTCATCTTGAATCTAATTTCACAATGGTCAGTATTACCCAAATTTCCTCCAATCTCAGTATCCTTAATAACCTCTTCCCTATTTGTCAGAACTAAATCCAGTATATTATTACCTCTAGTGGGTTCGTTAATAATCTGCCTCAGAAAATTATCTTGGACAACATTCAAAAATTCCTCAGCCTCCTGATCACCCACAAGAGCTTCCCAGTCTATATTTCCGTAATTAAAATCGCCCATTATACACACATGCTTACTTCTACGTGCCCGTTCTATCTCCTGCCACAGAAGATTTGAAGCTTCCTTACTAAGATTTGGTGGTCTGTATAATAATCCTATACTTTCAGATACTTAAAGAAGACTTCATGGCTTATGCCTGTGACTCCAGATCTATATTATCAGTTTGTGGCAGCGTGTGGTGGATTATCTTTGCCTTGTAATTGTATTTCAATTCTTGATTAAACCAAAATTTATCAAGTCTGACCTCAAACTGGTTGACTGATGCTGCTGCAATCACCCACTCAGGCAACTGATTCCAGTTATTTATCACCCTACACGGGAAAGCATACTTCCTTATATCCAGCCGTGACCTTGTCTTAAAAAGCTTCAGTGAATTTCCCCTGCTGATGTTTTCTTCTCGAAGTTTCAATATGCCTTGACTACATTCCCCATCATATTTTCCAGTGAATATCTTGTAGGTCTCTATTAAGTCTCCTCGTGCTCTTCTGTATGCTAGTGTTGGTAGGTTCAGCTTCCTTAGTCTCTCTTCATAATTAAGTCCTTTAAGTTCCGGCACCATCCTTGTAGCCCTTCGTTGCACGTTCTCCACCATCTCAATGTCTTTAACCAGGTGAGGACTCCATACCTGATTAGCATACTCTATATGCGGTCTTACCAAAGCTACAAACAAAGCTTTAAATATCATTGCATCCAATGTAACAAAGGTTCTTCTCATTATTCCCACTAATTTTTTGGCTTTATTTACTTTCTCTGCCAGGTGATCTACACAACTCAATTTATCATTGATTATTACTCCCACATCCTTCTCAGAAGTAATCTTTTTCAGCTGCTTCTCCATTTGGTAGCCTTGATCTTCAATAGTCGTTCTTCCTATTCTCATATAACTACACTTATCTGAATCAAAACTCAACAACCATTTTTCACTCCATAAGTATACCTCCTTCACATCCTACTGCAGCTTTTGACAATCCTCTTGATCTTTTATGCATCTAAATATCTTTGTGTCGTTTGCATACAGGTATACTTCACTGTCATTTACTATACTATTGGGGAGGTCATTGATAAACAAAACAAACAACAATTGTCTGAGAACAGTGCCCTGCGGCACTCCACTTGTCACTGGCTTCCATCTTGACATTTGCCCCTTCACCACCACTCTTTGTTGTCTTTGTGTTAGGAATGCTGCAATCCATTCTTGGTACTCCTTTCCAATTCCATAACTACTAATTTTACTGAATAGTCTTCTATGTGCAACTCTATCGAATGCCTTCATAAAATCACAATATATTACGTCCATTGCATGTCCATCATCAATAATTTCAGTCCATCTGTCCAGAATCTTTATGAGCTGTAGCACCGTTGATCATCCTGAGATAAAGCCATATTGCTTGTCACTAAATAAACTATTGGTTCTCATGTGTGCCATTATCTCCTCCCTTATCATTGTCTCAAATATCTTCCAGATGATACTTGTTAAACTGACTGGCCTATAATTCTCTGGATCACACTTGGAACCCTTTTTAAATATAGGAGTAATATGAGCAATTAGCCAATCTTGGGGGAGTTCCTTATGTTTAAAGGAGTACTGATAAAGTATTTCTAAAGGCACTACTAATTGTTCCATAGCTTCTTTTATAATCCTAGAGTGGATTCCGTCAGGTCCTGGTGATTTATGGCTCTTTAGATTTTTAATGATCTTAATTTTTTCCTTATTAATTTCCAGGTGATTCAGTGTTGGTACATTTTTCATCACACAGTATGGTACCTCATCTTCTGGCTCCATGACAAACACCTTCGAAAATTGCTTTGCTAAAACTTCAACTTTTTCCAGATCACTTTCAGTTTTTCCATCTTCAGCAGTGCCCTTGTATAAGTCAGGAATCCTTGATTTCCTTTTTGTCTTAGTCTGCACATATTTCCAAACTATTTTAGGATTATCCTTCACATTTTTTGCAATCTCCCTTTCTTTTAGTTTTACAGCATTTCAGGTTTCTTTTCTAATTTGATTATTCAGTTTTCTGTACTCCTTCTCAGTCTCTAAATACTCGTTCTTAGTAGATTCATTCAGATTACTCTTCAAGGATTTCATTCTCATCCACAACCTCTGTTTCTTCTTTATCTTAGACCATAATTTCTTATTCATTGGTAGATTGCTATTCGTCCTTTTCCTGGATTGATTTAAATTCCCCATCTTTCTTGTGGGTACACTCTTATCTATTGCAACATACAATTTTGACTTGAATCTGGTCCACATTTCCTCAATATTGGTAGCCTCGGATAGGTATTTCACCCAGTCAATATTAATATTAAGTTCCCTTCTCAGCAACTCATAATCTGCTTTTTCATACAAATACATAGTTTTTCTATCATGAACCACGATCTCCTCCATATTACATGTAACTTGTATCACAGCATGATCACTTCTCCCCAGTGGATTTCCAATCATGACCTCTTCAACTATTGATTCTTCATTTGTGAAAAATAAATCTAGGGTATTACCCACATTTTCACCCCTTATTCTTGTAATTTCCTCCACATGCTGGGTCAAAAAGCAACTGCGCACCTTTTCCACAAATTTTGTTCCAAAATCATTCATTACAGTGTTAGTCGTGCAATTTTTCCAATTTATTTGTGGCAAATTAAAGTCTCCCATCCAAATCTTAAATGTAGCCTTCATCTCAGTTACCTCTTGCAATAAATCCAGCAACAGTTGGTCATTTTCCTCCTGGCTATTTGGACTCCGATATACTAGAGTTAGGTTAAGTTTCTCTCCTTGAAGCATAATTTCCAGACAGCAATACTCACAGAAACATGAAACCAAATCCCCTTTACTATACTTAATGCCACTTTTCACGTATATCAAGAGACCTCTATCTTCATTCCCCAAAACATTACTTTCTTCTATCTCATACCCTTCAAGTTCTCTTTGATATCTAAAGTGCTTAGGTTTAACTTCAGAGAGGGCAATAATGTTTGGCTTATCACTTAATGTATCAAGTAATGACCTTAATTCTAAAAACTTATCAAAAGTATATACATCCACATTTGTAAATATAATGCTAAACTTTCTATTTACATTCTCAGCACATGATGTACTTGAGTCAATTTCTACGGTGGCTGTGGTCTTTGATCCTCCACCTTGATGACCCTTCGGTTCCAGGGTGGACCTCTGACTACATGCTTCCCCTCTCCCATATCTGTTAAGTTTTTTGCCTTCTTTAACAGTTCTTTGTCCATTTCTCTCTCTCTCTCTCTTGGTTAAATCATAGGCCACTCTAAAATTTTTCAAGTTTTCATCCTTGCCCAATTCTTTTATTTTTCTGAATATATCATTTCTCACTTCTGAGTCAGTGAGTGCAGCCAGTATTGGGTGATCTCGGCCTTCTACCTTTTTCCCAAGCCTTATCACTCTCATCATATTATCCTCATGAACCTCACATGTATTCAGAATTTTCTTACAATCTGTCTGTCATAATTAATTCTTTCCTGGAACATGTTTGAATTGCTTTCAGGGACGTTGTACACCACAATGTTGTTTTCTCTCTTCTTCTTATCATTTAGTTCTTCCAAAACTGTAGTCATATCCATTACCTCCTGTTTTTTTCTGAGATGCCTGATGTCCTCCAATTGCCCCATGTACTACATTTACTTCATCAGTACTTGATTTCTTTATTTCAAGTATATTGATTTCAGCTCTCTCCATCCGTGAACTCAATTCTTGTACAGTCTCCCTGTCCCCATTCATATGTTCATTAGTATCCACTGTTCTAGCCTCCAGTACTACTACTCTAGCAGTAATGTTGTTAAAATTTTCTTTACCCATTTTGACTGTCTCTCGTATCTCCTTAACCTCTTCCTGCAGTACATCTTGTTTCTCAATTAAGTCTGCTTGTATCTTCTCCAGTTTCTCAATGAGATTTTAATTTTGCATATCTTTTCTTACAGGAGATGCAGTGCCATGTAAACTGGGATCCTGCCTCTTCTTCCACCATAAACTTATAAACATCCTCAGGTATCCTCTCACATTTGGCATGATACCAAGTCACACAGATATCACATAAGAGTGCCATATCATTATCTCTTACCAGTCCACTGCATCTCCCACAGCAATCACCTGCATTTTCTGTTTCCCCTCAAGATGCTTCCGTTGTTGTTCTACTTACTTTTCATCTTCCTCCACCAGAGTCCATCTGTTTACTCGCCATATTTTGCTAGATCACCAATATAAATGCAAATTTAAAGTATACCTTGTGTTCCAATATATCTCAAGCAAGCTTATGGTGTCTAGAGATGATACTGTATAGCAGCAAACAACCTCAAAGGCATGAATTCAAGCGAGCACAAGCAACACATCCGCCACACGCCACACAAATGTTTTAAATTGGATAACTGACAAGCTTGTTTTTACCTTCCTTTACATTTAGCCATAATGACTCTGTTATCATCTAATTTAATTGTACTGTTTACACAACACTGGAGATTATCTTTAATAAAAATAATAACCCCTCCTCCTCTCTTCCTATTCCTATCTGTATGGAACATGTTAAAGCCCTCAATCTCAGGTTTAAAGTGATTACCTGCCAAATCAAGCCATGACTCTGTTATCGCAATTATATCAAAATTCTCTTCACTCGCTAACGCTCTTAAGAGATCTATCTTATTCCTTATACTCCGACCATTTGTGTAGTATATTTTTAAGTTTTTTTTATTATTCCCATCTTCATTGCATCATGCTTTTTTATTCCTAGTTATCTGCTCATTCACTTGTGCATTAGTCCCCCTATAACGCATCAGTATGCCCTCCCCCCTAGCTATTCCTCTATCTCTGCATCTCTTCCATTTCCTACACCTGCCCTCTATTCCTGTTATTCCCTTACCTCTAGTTTCCCACCCGTAAGGACCTAATCACACTATCCAGCTCCCCCCATAGAACCTCAACACCTACCCGAGTAAGATGGAGCCCATCCATCGCATACAACCTCCTATTCCCGTAAAACCCACCCCAGACATCTACAAATACCAATCCTAACTCCTCACACAGTCCTTTCACAAATTCATTCAAACCAATTGCACGCGACAACCATTCTACCCCCACATCCAATCTCGGAAGCACACCAGAAACAACACCTTTTACCTTACTTTTGCTCATCCTTTCAACTAACCTTTTATACTGCTCACGTAACTCACATGTACCCACCTTCTTTACATCATGCACTCCCACATGCGTAATCACAACTGCATCCCTCTCACACCCAGAAACCAGCCTATCATACCTCTCACAAACATCACTTACACCAGCACCCGGCAGACAAACTCTCATTTCCTTCCACTTGCTATCACTCAACTTCCTATCTAAATACCTAATCTGAGTCACCCATTACTAGCACCTCAGTCATTCTCCTACTCTGTCTTGGCCTAACATTACCCTCCCTCCTGCTCTCAGTCACACTACCACCCATCCTGCTTTCATCCACAATCACACCAGGCAAATCACTTTCACACTCTTCCTCTCTCAGGACAGTGAATCTGTTAGTCAACCTAACAGGTTCTATGTCCTTCCTTTTCGAATACCCAATCTGTCCTAACTTATCTATCCTATCCATTTTCACCCACCATTCATCATCACTCACAACTTCCACACTGTTCCCAGTCCTAGCCCTATCTTCCACCCTCTTAGCACTAATCTCACCCTTCAATCGCCCACTTGCATCTCTTCTCACCTCAAACACCAAATCATTCAACCTCTTACATTCCCCACTCAACCTCCTAACCTCCCCTTTCAGAAAACACACACAGCATTCAGTTACATTCACTCTCCTTTCAACTCCACATGCATCACACACCACATACACACTACTTTCAATCGGCATGCTCTCAGAAATTTACTAAGGAAAAAGTTAACACTCACCCCCAAAAAGTTCTTCCTCAGGATTGCTGCCAGTTATCTTCCCCAAAAGTATTAACCACTAATGTATTTATTACACAGTGATTGATGTATTAAATAAATACAAGAAAAACTACACACCCAAATCAGTATTATATCCCAATCTTACAATGAGAATCACGAGCTTCCTGTAAGACAACCTTCCAGAACAAAGCCAGACAGCCAATGACTCACTTAGTGACTCACAATCTAGCCTCTATATATTAGAAGACCACAGGACAAGCCAAACATACTCAAATCTAGTTAATGAAATAATATCTTTTTGGTATTCCCTTCAGAGCAACGATCATAAAATATATTTCCAATGGATACCCTCTCACATAGGGATAGTGGGAAATGAAAAAGCAGACCTATTATCTAAAGCCTCCCACAATTTTAATAACATTGAAACCACTCCATTCTTTAAAAGCAAAATTGTAAACTTATTAAGAGAAAAGATACAAAAAGAATATTCCTCTATTTGGGAAAGATCTGTAATTTCTACTCAATTTGGTGAAATAAAAAACAAATTCAATCATTGACCATGGTCATTTGATAAACATAGGAGACTCGAAACTGCACTTGTCAGACTGAGATCAGGACATGTAGGCTTAAATTGCTACCTAAACAAAATTAAGTTAAAAAAACTCACCAAATTGTGATCACTGCAATTTACCTGAGACAGTAAAGCATTTTCTATTAAAATGTCCTGTTTATAATATAAAAAGACAAAAAATGATAGGCAATCTAAGCTTACTGAAAATAAAAAATATAACTCAAAACCCTTTTGGGAGGAGGTGGTTTCAGCCCACATACCCAAGAAAAGATAAAAATATACTTATTAAATTTTTTGTTCTAGTAGAAAATTATCAAAATTATAAAACTTAAACTGCTTAAAAATAATGAATATATTACTATTATAGGTACCTAGTATACACCAACTTGATTATCACAATAACTATAAATAACTCAATATCTATAAACTAAGTCTGCTCGATCAGTCACTATTTTACCTTAATTACCCGATTAACAAATTTAACTTGTCTATAAATACTTACGTAAATGTTACCTTTGACTAAATCCAGTCAAGAACATATTCTGGTTCAAATATTAAGGATACTAACAAGGTTGCACTTATTTTCAGAATCAAAAAAATATTTACCGATGGATCTAAAGTACTCCTAAATGATAAATACTCATGTTCAGCTGCTGTCCTTATTTAAGATTCTAATTGGTCAGTGTTACTCTTGGAAATTGGATGGAGATCATACCATACTTTTCACTGAACTATTTGCCATTAAAAAGGCACTAAGTCATTGCAAAAACTACTCTGCCACATCTGCTGTTATACTTACTGACTCACAATCTAGCCTCTATATATTAGAAGACCACAGGAAAAGCCAAACATACTCAAACCTAGTTAATGAAATAATATTGTGGTATTCCTTCAGAGCAACAATCATAAAATATATTTTCAATGGATACCCTCTCACATAGGGAGAGTGGGAAATGAAAAAGCAGACCTATTATCTAAAGCCTCCCACAATTTTAATAACATTGAAACCACTCCATTCTTTAAAAGTGAAATTGTAAACTTATTTACAAAAAGAATACTCTATTTGGGAACTGTCACCGCTTCGGACATACAACAGCGGAGGCCATCTGTCTTCTGCATAGTGCGGCTTCCGCAAGTTCCACTCCACTTCGGATGCTCTGCTCCGACTGGAAAATGCCGTCTGCGAGGCTTTCCTTCGTAGACAGCACTATGCCACGGTGTTTTTCGATCTGGAGAAGGCCTATGATACTGCATGGCGATACGGTATTGTAGAGACTCTCCATACGATGGGGGCGAGGGGATGCCTCCCACTTCTTTTCTGAATCCCAATGGAGAGGAGCCCCATAGGTGAAGATTGGTGTGGGTTTCTATTCTATTAACTATAACTATCACTTTCAATTATCTCAGGAACCAGATGTCAATTGACTTGTCAATTGTTCTTTTTATTGTCCCCAGAATATAATTTGCTTTATGAATAATTTTGGCTATATGTTCACCTGGTTTTAAAGTATTATGTACTATTACACCTAAATCCTTTTCTGTAACCGCATTTTCAATATCTTCTTTTGCTAGGCTATATAGAGCATTTACATTATTAAATCCTACATTTACAGTTTTACACTTTCTAACATTGAAAATCATCTGCCAATCCTCTGACCATTTATGAAGTTTTCTTAAGTCTTCCTGAAGCACTCTAATTTCCTCATCATTTAAGCTAGTCCCAAAGATCTTTATATCATTAGCAAATTTGAGAATATTTGATTTAATATTTTCGTCAATATCATTAATAAATACTAGGAATAATGTCGGCCCCAATACTGAACCCTGCAGCACACCACTACTTATATTACTCCAAGTCGATTTTTGCCCTTGTATTACAACTCTGCCTTCTGGAAGTTAGCCATTCACCTATCCATCTCACTATTCCTTCTCCAAAACCATGACTCTTCAATTTGAGTAATAATTTCTGATGAGATACCTTATCAAATGCTTTCGTGAAATCCAGGTATATGATATCTACTGGGTAACCCTCATCAACATATTTAGTTGCCTTTTCAAAAAATGTAAGTAGACTTATCAGATAACTTTTTAGGTAAAAAACCATGTTGACTATTTTTAATTATATTCCTTTCCAATAGGTGTTTTAACATATCTTGTCTAAGTAATTTTTCAAAAACTTTGTTCACTTGGGATGTTAAACTGACTGGTCTATAGGACAATACTGAATTTTTTGTTTCTCATGACCCTTTATAGATTGGAGTAATATTCGCTTCTTCCAGTCGCTTGGTATTTGTCCATGCACATAACTGTGATTAAACATAATTTCCAATGGCTTTGATATCAAATATCAAGGTTTCTAAGAACTATATTAATTTGTTCATTTCCAGGTTCTTTTTTTGGATCTAAATCTGCTAAAATTTTATGTATAGCAGTCGCGGATAAATCAACATCATTCAACATATCATTTCCATAATACATTTTTTTTGTTTGTGGTATGTTCTCTAAACTTTCACTTGTAAAAAGAGATGTAAAATATTCATTAGATTTATTTGCCATTTGGAGATAATCTGTTACAGTTTCACCATTTTCATTTTTTAAAGGTCCAACCTCCTCCTTAACAGTTAATTTGCTTCTTACATATTTATAGTAGATTTGGGGGTCTCTCTTAATCTGCCATGAAATTTTCCATTCAAATTTTCTCTTTGTAACTCTTTCATTGTGGAAAGTCTGGATTGTCTCTATATCTTTTCCACCATCTAGTTTTCTTTTTCTCGCTATATGTATATTCCACCAAGGTGGCTTAGGTTTCGCTTTGCTGCTTATCTTTACTGGAACACATAAATTTATTATTGTCATATTTAAAAAAAAATAAATCCCACATTTCCTATGTATTTTTATCTTTAAAAATTTTGATACAGTCAACTTTTCTAAATTCTTCTTCCAATTTTTTTAAATCAGCATTCCTATAATCAAGTTATTTTTCTTTCCAATTCAAATCTAACATTGGTAAAGATATATCAAATTGGACAATATTGTGATCACTATTACTAAAATGCGATTTTACTTTTACATTGTCCACTAGATTATCATTTGAGGTTAATACTAAATCTAAAATACTGTCCTGTCACGTTGGTTCTCTTACATGCTCCGTGAGAAAATTATCCATAGTTAAATCAAGAAAGTCCCGGGCTTCTCCCTCTGCATGCAAAGAGTCCCAATCTATCATCCTATAATTAAAATCACCTGCGATAACAATATTTTCTTCTCTTTGGCAAACTGTTCCAAGAATTTGAAATAAACTATCTTTTTCTAATTGTGATGCTGATGTACTTAAATAACATCCTCCAATAACAATAATACTTCTGTTTACATTACTTTTTATCTTACACCATATTGACTCTGTGTTTTCATTGTTCGTCAACTCCTCTATTAATATCGCTTTGAGTTCTGATTTAACATATATCAAAACTCCTCCTCCTCTGTTACCTGTCTGTCTATCTTTTCTAAATGTGTCATAATTTCTCAGTTTTATTTCTGCTTCCCCAATTTTAATTGATGCCCATGATTCAGTAATTATTATATCAGGGTCTTTTTTGTAAACATATGCATGTAGGTCAGGTACTTTATTAACTATACTTCTTGCATTAATCAAAACTGCTTTTAATTTTTTTTTGTTTAACCTAGGACTATTTTCCTTAAAACTAAGTTTATTTACAATAACATCTTGCTGGCTTACTGATGCTCTCTTTGGTTCTGCACCTATTGAACTACTTTTCCTTGGCTTATTATTCAGTTTTTTGGATTTTGAGAACCTTGTCTCTTCTCTTTTAGCTGATTTCTTAATTTAAAATCTTCTTCCTGCTGCTTCTTGGTTCTATCTGAGTCAACATAAATACCTTTCTATTCTGGTATATTATCAAGTATTTTGGTTTTATTTAAAATTTTGTATTTCTGGTCCCTATCCTTCACTTTTACAAACATCATTGGCTTATTTCTATAATTTTCTTTCTTCGGCAACCTTTTTGCCTCAACTATATCAATATTTTCAACTTGTAAAATATCCCAAAGTTTATTCAATATATCCTTGTCATCATTCGCATTCTGCAAATTCTTTTTATTAATTTCCTCGATGTCCATCTCACTAATTCGTTTCATATTCTTTATTATCAAGCAATTCTCTATTTTCAAAAAACTTCTCTAGCTATTTTCTTTATATTTCCTCTAAATTCTTCATTTTTTACCAGAATCACATCTTCAACCTTATTATCAATCTCCTCTACCTTTTTTTCTATTTCATCATTTTTTGTTTTAAGTTCAGTTACCCCCTAAGACATCTATAGCATTTGACTCACACCTTGAGCAAAACCAATGAGTTTGTTTTCTGGTATTGTTTTCTGAATCTGGTAGAGAGCTCTCCGAGAATACGTCCGATTGGTAGATTGACCGACAGTAGTGTACAATTGGACTGTTTTGAGCCTTCATCTAACTTGTTTAAACTTTATTCTCAGTTTTTGTTTCTGTTTTTAATATATGCATACAGGAGTGCTACACCTCACCCTCTTCTTGCTTTAAGTGTTGTAAAGTGGAGCCCTGCATCTGAAGTTCTCCCATTCTTGTTCCTCTCCTTTCAACATAATCTGAGTAATATATATATGTATGTATGTACCTATATTTATAATTTATTTTTTTTAATATTTTTTTTTAGATACTAAGAAGAAAACAATAAAACAAACGCACAAAAACAAACCTTTAAATAGAACTTGCTATTGTGTATTGATGACTACAAGTAGTTTTAGCACCCTGTACAAAAAAAGAAATAATAGTGTACAATTATGTGAAAGGTACCAACCGGAGGAAGAGTGAATGGCTAATAGAAGAACCAAGGAGCTTGACACAAGAAATGGAGAATGAAAAATGGTTAGTGATGGGTGATTTTAATGCTCCTGTGGGCCTACTAGGGGAAGAAATGAACGACAATGGATGAAGGGTGTATTAATGGATAATTGAAAGTGATGTAATTTTGAAAAATCTACAAGTACAAGGAATCTCCACCTGGCAACAAAGAGAGGACGAGTGCAATAGATTTTGCTATAATGAACATAAAGTGTGGCAAGATAGATGAAGGCATATGTATTGATGTGGATCAGGAAATAGGGATCCAAACTGACCATAAAGCTATAATAGTGAAAGCAAAATGGGACCCTGTATGGGAAAGGGAAAGTGGAGAAATATATGGAAGAGGAAAGGGGCCGATTGGGGAGCATATGAAAATTAAATGGAAGAAGCATTGACAGGACTAATAATCTCTGATGATATAAAAGTAAATTATATGCAGTTAGAATGAAAAATAGAAGAGGTGGCGATGTAAAAGATTGAGGAAAAATGGGTCCAAACACAAGGGAAAAGGTTCTGCTAGGGGTGGTGGAACAAAGAAGTGGAGAAAGAGTACTTAACTAGAAGAAAGATGAACAATCAACTAAGGAAACTAAGGCAAAGTAGAGAGAGAGGGGAGAGGGTTGAGGCAGAACTAGTGGAAAGGATGGAATTAGAATATAGGAAGCAAAAGCAAAAAGTTACACAAGTAATCTGGGATGCAAAGATCAAGGAGGAAGAGGAAAAAATAAGAGTGGAGCAAGTTGGGTGTAAATGACTGAGAAAGAGAGCAATAGAGATATCTGAGGAGGACCTTGGAAGGGAACAAAAGTGAGGACAAAGTAATAATGAAGACAACAGAAGGAGAATGTGAGGATGAGGACAAAATAAAGATACAAATTAAAGAATATTGGGGAAGAATCATTCAGGCAAGGGAGGGATGGGAAGAAATCAGAGCTAATGAGGAACTTCAGTATGCAGTACAGAATTAGAGGATGAACATATATGATTCACACGGAGGACATAGAGATTGGGTTGAAAAGGTTAAAAAATCATAAGGCAATGGATGAAGAAAGGATGAAGGAGTTACTGACAGCCCTATTTAATGATATGCTAGGGAATGGATGGGTGCCTGAGACTTGGCAGAAAAGTAAGATAAATTTGATGCACAAAGGTTGTAATAAAGCTGGAGAACTGGTACATACCTACAGGCCAGTAGCTATAATGAGTGTGATAGGAAAGTTGTTTGGTAGCATCATGACAAAGAACTGAAGGAGTGGGATGAATGTGAAGGGATACTTGGAGATGAGCAAAATGGATTTAGGACTGGAAGAGGAGCCATAGACAATCTATATCCTACGGAATGTAATAGAGAGGGTAAGAAAACAAGAGGGTTTGCTATATGTCTGCTTTTGCGATATAGAGAAAGCCTTTGATCGATTTGATAGAACAAAATTGTTTGCAAGACTAAGAGAATTAGGGATGGATGCAAAAAACTATATGAGAATAACAGTCAAACTCAATCTGAAAGGCATAGAAACAGGTTGGATGGTGAATGACATTGGAGTTAGACAAGGGTGTACCATGTTTCCTAGCTTATTCAGCTTCTTCATTGAAGAACTTTTGGGGAGAGTAAAGAGGGAAGGTCAAGGAGTCATGGTTAGAGATCGCATATTGACAACCCTGGGATTTGCAGACGACGGTTCTGGTTAGTGAAAGAGTAGAGGGTTGCAGAGACTTTTGAATCCGGTATACCAGTATGGAGAAGAATAGAGTAAAATTTAGTCGAGGAAAGTGCAAAATAATGATATTTGTAGAACAAAGAAATGAAGGATAGATCCTAGGAAATTACATCCTAGAAGTGGTAAATGATTATAGATACTTGGGTATGACATATAGATGGAATGGAGGAAAGGACAGATGCGAATGGTGCCTATTGGGGCAGAGAGAATCTATAGAACATTTGATTGGGGAGTGTGTAAGCCACAGTCTCAAGGGAGAGAAATTGAAAGAAGAATTGGGGATGGAGCTGAGAAGAGAGAAGTGGGAGGAGGGTGAGAGAAGGGAGGATTATGGACTGAGTGTGGAAAAAAGATATAGATGATGAGAAATGAACAAGGCTAATAAATTATTTCTCTTCACAGAAAATAAATGCCATATCCCAATACAAAGGGTGGCTCAACAACCTGAACCTAGGTTGTCAAGAATAAAACATCAAATTACCAAGAAATAAAGCAAACTGGTCTTTTTAACATTAAAGTCTTAAACCTGTTCTATTATAGAAATATGACACCCTCAAATTCCAAATCAGCATATTTGTCGATATATGACTCTGTAATAAACTCTTAATTATTTTCAATATTGGACTCATGAATTGTATATCTTCGCGTGCTGTTAATCAGGAGCCAATGAAGGAAGGGAAATTTCCATTTTTCCAGCTTCCGGTAAGTGGATCAGCTTCAACATTAAATACAGGGCCATGCATTATTATTGAGGGCATATCAAATGGGATGAACTTGGTACGCTTGAGTGAATGATTTTATGCTCTGGTGCTCCTGTTTCTTTACAATTACCCCCACATCTTATAACAGGGACAAGGGATTTGTAGTAGATGTGGTGTTTATGGACTTCTCAAAGGCATTTGACCTCGTTTCACACACTTTGCTTATCAGTAAACTTCGTCTCATGGGTTTTGACAATGCTCTAGTTAATTGGATTGAAAGTTTTCTGGTTGGTTGCACTATGTCTGTGTCAGTGTCGAGCAAGTTGAGCTCTGAGAGAGATGTTACTAGTGGGGTTCCACAGGGTTCAGTCCTTGGTCCGATTTTGTTTCTCATTTATGCCAATTATATTACAAAGGATGTCAACTCAGATTGGAAGGCATTTGCAGATAACTTTAAGCTATGTGTTTGCTACCCAGTTGGATCATCTGTTAATGGCAATAATGCAGCACAAGTTCTTCAAAGAGACCTAGATTCTATATGTGAAGTCAGCAAATCATGGAATCTCAGATTGAATCCACTGAAGTGCTATGCAATGAGATTTGGCAGAGGTGCAAGTCATAATGATCCACCAATTCAATATTTTATTGATCAGCAAGCACTTCAGTATGTTGAATCCTACAAGGATTTGGGTGTAATCGTGGACTCTTCCCTCAAATTCCATCAACATATACGACTGGTAACTGCTAAAGCTGGAGGACTGATGGGTGAATTGTTGAGATCCAGTCTGTAGATCAAAGGAATTCATGCTATCTCTTTTTATCTCACACATCCGACCATTAGTGGATTATTGCTCTTGTCTTTGGAATGTGGGATACCTTGGAGATATTAGAAAGCTAGAATCGTTACAATGAAGGTGGACTAGAGAGATAGCAGGTTTAGAAGCCCTCGACTATGTGGCTTGCTTGAAGAGTATTGGTCTCCATTCTATGCAAGGACGTTTGTTATGTGCAGATATGATAAAGATCTGGAAGTCCTTTAATGCAAATGTAGATGTTGGAATAACATATGTTTGAAATGGCGCGAAATGTTGGAACCCGTAGTCACTCGCTCAAGATGTCTATCCCAATCTGCAGAAGTGAAGTATTGAGAAGGTCATTTGCGAGTTACATTGTGGAATTCACTTCCACCTAATGTTGTTGGGACCACTTCCATCAGTACATTCAAGAGACTTCTGGAAGGGTTTCTGGGTGATAGATTGTTTGAGATTTCATGATGAGGTTGTGTAGTGGAAGTTAGTTATTAAGGGTATGTCCTAATTAATTAGTCAATTTTTAAATTTTTTTGTTGTTTCTTTTTGGCCTAGTTTTTTTTTTTGCTTTTCATTGTTTTTTCTGTGATTTTTGTTTTTACTTTGGATATGTTTTTATGTTCTGTTGTGTGTCTTTTGCTTGTTTCTTCTTCCTAATTAATTAGTCAATTTTTATTTTTTAGTTGTTTCTTTTTGCCTTTGTTTTTGCTTTTTATTAGTTTTTGTGTTTTTTTTCTATATACTTTGTATTTGCTTTTACTTTGGATAGGTTTTTATGTTCTGTTGTCTCTTTTGCTTGTTTCTTCTTCCTATTGTTAGCAGTATGTTTTATTTAGAAGCAGTGTTCTTGCTTTTTGTATTTTGATTCTTTTTATTTCTAATGATAGTCTTAGTATTAAGAGGATGTCCTTATTTTGTTGTATGGGTGTTTTCTAGATGGGCGTAGTAGTTGTGTTGTTGTGTTATTTTCAGTTTGTTTGTCTTGTTTGGATTGTATTATTATGATATGTAATCTAGCTATTCCTTGCGCATCATTCCATTGTGTCATGTTTCTTTTTATTGTTGTTCTACCATGGCCAGTGGTCGGGTGGCACAGTGGCGCAGGGGAGTGTAGTGCCTCCGAGTCCCTGAGGCATAATTCCTATGCCTAAAGGGGTGCAGCTCAGGAGGCTTCAAAGGTGAGAATCACAGGTGAGAATAAATTACAAAAGATTATATTTTAAAAAATTTATTGAGGTAGATTTTTTAGTGATATTTTATAGCTTATTCATTGGTTTTGGTGCTTGTATTGTATGGTTAACTAGTATAGTGCAAATTAGGTTTTTTTTATTTTCAATGCTTTTTTAAATAAAAAGAACTGAATTATGACAGTAAATTTATATTTATTAATTAGGTAATTAGTACCTTGTAATTGCTTTATTCCTTTGGATACCTCATTATTTAGTGCTGGCATATTATACAGGATTATCACTTCTAGGGTAGAAGGTTGAAGCAATTTTCAGGTCCCCACTTCTGATTAATTATTATTCTGCCCTATAATCAACTTTCTCTTATCTTTCCCTAAGGTATCATATTACTGTCTTGCCTCTCTTTCATTTCATCATTTCGTGATGAACCAAAATGGATTTCATTAGTCATTTAGTAATTTATTCCTTTAGATGTTATTTGTCTGGATATCTCTAACCACAAATTTCTTGCATACCTACATATACTTTCTAAGTTTCTCTAAGGAGAAATAGTAGAGCTAAGTCGATACTCATCAGAAATATATACATTCTGACTGGGGAAGTTTATATAATCTATTTAAATCTAGTTTCTCTACACACTATTAATAATAAAAAAAAATTTCAGAAAGATATTTTTGTTTATTTATTATAAAGTTTAAAAAATGGTAATGTGTTCTGTTATAACAATACTTGGTTTGAAAAAAAGGATTCTCAGAGACAAAATTTCAGAGCGGGGGGTTAGGTTATTATAATCGCTTCATATTATATTATATATCATTTTAACATAATTTACACCTCACACACTTAATTGTGGGTGTTGCACCCCCTCCCATAATTTTTTAAAAACTCGTAATATTCATAATTCAAAAGCCTAACCTTAGATTCAAATCCAAATGGTGATTGCTAAATGTCATTAGGCCTCTAGTTTTGATAGTGTTGCTTGGCCTCACCCCCCAATTAAATCAATGATATTTTTATTCAGAAACAAAATTCTCCACGAAATGATATATAATAGACTATGATGTGATTCCTATTAATAACATGGAGCTAGGTGTTTTTAGGTTAGTCTAGACTAGCTAGGCCATGAATGAGAGAAATTGCTGCCACATCATGGTACCTACACAATTATAGCATCCTAATTAGAAAAGAAGTGTTTGACAAAAATAAATAAAACTAAACTACATAAACCCATAGAGAACAAATTTTTTGATGGATTAAAACAATATATAATTGACAAGATGGCAAAAATGGCAGCCTATCTATTTTTTGCCATAACTTCATAATTAGAAATTTGCCTAAATTAAGTACCTAGTGAAAGTGCTTAATTAGCATAGTTAAGTTGGCATTAACCTATATCTGAAGTCAAGAAACACAGCATAAAAATAATGAACATTAGAGTGCCTAATAATATCTGGCAATCACCTTTGAATTTAAATCTAATGCTTGGCTTTGGAATTATGAATACGAGTTTATTTAAAAATATTGAGTTGGGTACATGCCCCACCGCAATAATTAAAGTATGGTATTGGGAGCAAACCCTGCCATTTTGGCTATTTTCTGTTGTGAAAAACATACAAAACAAATTAGTCAGTGTAGGGACTGGAAATCAATAAGGCTAAGTTCGGGAAACGCAAATATTTTTCTTCTTTTATGAGGTAAGTCGAGTTTTACTATTTCACATACTCTTTTGAAGCATTTACAATTAACATGATAGCTTAAGAGTAGAAAGCAACAATATATTCATATGCGGTGAATTAAACTTTTACAATTGTGTTCCATTCATTTTGGCAAGAACAAAAGCAACAAAAAGCTTCTGAGTAGCTAAGCTTAAAGATTACCAATTTTTAATCTTTCAAGATCTCTGCTCTCTTGCACACAGGTGGCAAGATTATGACAAGCTTTTTTAGTGGAATAGAAGTGGTTGCAAAAGAGAGTGAAATTAGATCAGGAAAGTACATGTGCAGTGAAAGTAAGATGGGATGACTGGTTTTGATTGCACTGATGTGGATGGACAGAAGGCAACATACAAGATCGGAGAGGTGCTTGTATATTTGTTGGGTAACCATGCTGCTGCTAACATCTAACATCAGGATTAATTTCACAGGTAGCTATATTTTTAACACATTCACTTCCTCCATCTTTACCACTCTACAGATTTCTCCTCTTGTTTTTTTGCTTTTATATTTAATTTGAAAATAATGTTTTTTTTCTGAGTGCAGCACTATGTGCAGGTGGAGATCATGGCCCTGCTGTCCCTAGAGGACACACATTCTTTTGCTGCAACCTCCCGGGAGGGTCACAACCTCGCCAATGAGCAAATGGTCTGGAAGAAGAAGCTCTGGCACCATGGCAAGGTAAGGACAAAGTCATGGATAATTGTTACTCCCAATTCCTTCACTTCCACTGCAAACTTCTCACAAACTTTGTGGTGGATTTGCCCTTGTAACCTAAAATACTGTGGTGAGGAGAGTTTAATACAAGTCTGTACAAGAACGCAGGTGCTTAAACCCGGACATGGGTGGGAATCCTTGTAACATTGGTGGGGTTGCAAGCCTTAGGTGATGGACAGGTGCTTCTTATGGGTTGTAAGAGTATGGGTCCTTAAGAACCAGGTCCCTCCTAAGGTGTACAGCGATTTGCTTTCCTGGCTGCTTTAATTTCACAAGGTAGACACCAACCAGCTTCCTCTCATCCAACTATCTTGGATCAAGGCTGAGAGAGGAGGGGACAACGCCCCTTCACCTCTGAGCTCCAGTTTGGAGCGATGGATTTTTAACAACCTGCCGGACCCTTACCTTAATCACATACCCTTTCTCTGTCCTTTCACGGTCTATCAATTTTACACCAATTTTATGGCCTTGTGTGGCTCCATCTTTTCTACAGCAGCAGTCGCCTCATAAGCGGTGTGGCGATTTGCCTTCTTGGCTGCCCTGCTGACACTACTCAGCACCCCATCCAGCCCCAGCTTAGCCTCTTCTCCTTCTTTCAGACAGCCTGCGTTTCTACCTTACTTCCTCACTTTCTCTACAACTTCTCCTTCAACTTTCGCAGGTTGGCCTCTAATTTCACAGGGTAGATGGGATGGAGAGGGGAGGGGACAACGTTCCCTCACCCCTGAGCTCCATTCTGGGGTGGTGGGTTTCTAACAACCTGCTTCATCCCCATCCACACTTTCCTTTTCTTTCCTGAATTCTTCCCTATTCGAATACAATACAAAAATAGACATCTACATCATAAACCCAACTTAAATAATTTTTCAATTAAAGATATAGCAAACACCGAAAACCAACTACATACACTGGAATCTCTTTATATTAGATTACAAACCCCATTTTAAACTGACACAAGCTCATTTCCACTTTTACTACAAATATTTCTATTATCTCCCTTTTTTACAACACCTATAACTAATTAATGTCAGTTTTTATTTAAAAACAAAAACATTTCCCATTCCCTAATAGTTAAAAGCCCTGCATTTTTATAATTTGAATATTACCACCTCTACTGCTTCCCATTCCCTGTAAGGGGCGCGGAGATTTGCCTGCCTGCCATCTGTGCTGATGGGACTTAGCGCCCCATTCGGCCTCAGCTTAGCCACTTCTTTCAGAGAGCCTATATTTCTCCCCTACAACTTCTCCCACAACTTTCTCTGGTTGGCCTCTATTTTCACAGGGTAGATGCTGACCTTCTCAGCCATCTATCCTGGATTGGGGCTGAGGGGGAAGGGAACAATGTTGCCTAACCTCTGAGCTCCGGTTTGGGATGGTGGGTTTTTAACAATCTCCATACCTTCCTCACATCCCCTTTCCTTCTCATTTCACACTCTATCAATTTTATGCCATGCTGAAGGGCTGCCAGGTCACCAGTCATAAGGGGTGGCCTTTAATGGCGGCACCTTGCTCTGCCAGCCCCATGCGTACCCCTTGCAGAGCAGGCTACTGCAAGGGGTGATTATCGTTTGCATCCCGTAAAGAAATTAGGGTCACCATGCCCAATGATGAGAAAAGCAAAAATCTCCCCTCGTCCACCATCGCAGCCACCCTCGAGCAGCTCCACAGAAAAAAAATGGAGGTCCCCCCTCCCTCCAAATCTCTTTAACCGAAGAAGAGGCTTACTCCTCTCCTTCGCCTATGGGTGTAGGAGATTCCCCACTTACCCCCTTGTCTGGAGGTGCTTTCGAGCGGCAGTCCTCCCTTTACTTTCTAAGGAGACTGCCAAGAGAGCCATCAGGCAGCCCATAGCCAACTGCTTCCCCATCCAAGCAGCTCAGTAGGGCAAACCCCCTTTGGGGGAGAGGGAAGACAGGCCCTATCGGTTGCTTCCCTCAAAACCTGCTGGCTCAAATATTAAACCTAGCGGGGGTCAAGGCCTGTGCCTCGCCAGACTCGACTCATGACACTGCTGCTGCCAATGGGACCTGTGATGTCCTGGGGAGATGGCCTCCCTGAGATAGACATGGCCTCAGACGGTAGGGTCTTCCATGGGAATGAATCCAGGCTTGGCACCAAGCACCGAACTCAAGTCTGCCCCCATGCAAGGTCCTCCTCAAACAGCTCGGGTCTCCAAGGCAGTACAAGGAGGAGAGGGATCTCCTCCTCAGACCAGTGCCCCTGTGACTGCCAGGACCTTCTCCATCTCCGGAGAAGGACTTTGACTGGCCAGTGGAGAGGAGAAGTGGGTTCATTCCCGGCCCTCTCTTAAAAAGAAAAAAAAACAAGAAAAAGACTGGGGGGTGGACTCCTCTCCATCCGCAGGTGTTGTGGAGACGGATGGGTCTGCTGTGACTTTGGTAAGTAACCAAGCCAAGATTGGCACATCCGGCCCCTCTCCCCCCATCCCTTCCCAATGTGCAGAGCCCCTGACTAAGACCAAAAGTGTGAGTGCGCAAAACGGAGCCTCATTCAAGGATTAACCGGCATTTTTGAGCCTGCTGGCTTTAACCGCTTCCTTGTTATTGACTCTACTGATGGTAGCATGTTGGCTAAGGGCAACATGATCCATCAGAGGAGAGCTTTAGCTAGTGTGATTGGTAGAGAGCTGAAGGTGACCAGTTTCTCAGACGGGAGCCTTTTGGCGAATGCATCAAATCACTCCGAGCCAGCCATGATTAGTGCCCTTCGGACACTCGGTGGCACACCTGTGAGTGTGACACCACACTCTACCATGAACTTCATGAAAGGAGTAGTTTATGCAAGGGAACATGTGGATTACTCCATAGAGGACATCACCTTAGAGCTGGCCGATCATGGGGCGGTCAAGGTCGAGCGTGTGATGAGAAAAAGGGAGGAGCCTCGAGACTCACCCCTACACTCTTTGTCACATTCAACTGTGACAAGCTCCCTGAGTTGGTGCGGGCTGGTTGGTATCGCTATTGCGTGAAGGCATTCAGCCACTGCTGCAGAGGTGCTATTACTGCCACCACTTCGGCGATACTAATTGCTCCCATCGCTGTGCAAAGTTGGGGTTACCCGAAGTCTGTGTAAGTTGCTCCAAAGCCACACACAATAAGTCAAAATTGTGTGTAGCCAAGTGTGTGAATTGCGGAGAGCTGCACCCCACTTCTTCGAAGCAATGTCGTGTGTATCTCTTTGATAAGGAAATCTTGGCTGTTCAGGCTCAGGATCCTCTCTCATTTCGCTAGGCTAAAGACTTGGTCCTGGGGCTTCAGGGCTACCTGGGATGTCCTATACCTCAATGTTGAAAAAGACACCCTCTGCTCCTGGCCCCATCCAGGCCTACGAGTATGGTAATTTCCGCGCCCATTCGGAACCCTTCTGCGGGTTCTACCTACCCTGGGCACTCCCCTGGTATAGCTGGCGGCACAAAGGGTCCACACCCAGCCCCGGCTAAAACCAAGGCTCCCCCCCCTTCCCCCACTGTGACCATTTCCTTCACCCACACCCAGTGGTGGGCTGGGTTGCTTGGAGACTTTGGATCTTCAAAAGCAGGGCCCACCTAAGGTTTTGAGGCAGAGGGATGAAAAGACTTGCATGGAGAGCCCAACCTCCCCCAATAAGTCTTTGAAGGCGACAGCGTCAGGAGTTCTGCCTCCAGGAAGCATATGGCCATTCCTGTGAGGGTCTTCTTTTCAAAGAGGGCCCCTGCATCTCCTCCAAGCTAGGCCTGGAGGGCATATTACTTCAATGAAATTACCACAGACTCCGGGCCAACAGGGAGGAGCTGCGGAGGCTTGTCTCCTCCCATTCCCCGTTAGCCATGTTTTTGCAGGAGGCCATGCTGGGTGCATGCCCCCTGCCCACCCTCGCAGGGTATAAGAGTTTTGTGACCCTCACCACCAAAGGATCGGGGCTGAGCGGGAGGATGTGTGATTTACAACCTAGATGATGTCTCTGTTCTTCTCTTTACTTTAGATACCTCCTTTCAGGCAGTAGCTGTGCAGCTGCACCTTGATAAGAGGTATACTCTTATTTCTGTGTACATAACACCCTCAGCCAACTTTGATTTGGCAGACTTCCGCTGCATCGTGGTACAGTTGCCGAGGCCCTCTTTCTTGCTCAGAGATCTAAACAGTAGATTCCCCATCTGGGGAAACTACTCTATTAATCCCCAGGGTCCAGTCCTTGCCGACCTGATCGACGAGCTTGAGAGGGGTGTCCTAAATGTGGATGAGTTTACGCATCACTGCCTGAGAACAGCTTCATTTTCCTGCATCTATTTATCTTTGTGCTCTCCGGATGCACAGCTTGATTTTGATTGGTAGGTGGTCGATGACCCCTATGGTAGTTATCACTTTCCCATTAAAATATTTTATGGGCTGGTGCTACCCGAGAGCACACCCAGGTGATGCTTGGCTCTGGCGCAGTGATCTACATTTCAGGAAATGACTGAATTCTCTATCTCAGTCGGGAGTTTAGGTCGGTAGATGAGGCTGTTGAGTTCCTCTGGCCTAACTACTATTCCTAGAAGGTCTGGCCATTTTACATGCTGACCACTCCCATGGTGGTCAGCTGAGTATGAGACTGCCCTCAAACAGAAGCGTTATGCCTACATGTGCCAGGATGCTGCTCCACCAGCATTCAATGCATGTTGTTATGTCGCAGAATGCTGCTAGCTGGACTTTTACCTCCAGAGGTGGAGAACCCTTCAACAACAGGTTTACTTTGAGTGACTTGCGTTCCACTCTTGCTTTGTGTGCGGACACTGCTGCCCATGGTCCAGACGATGTCCTGTACACCATGCTTTAACACCTGGGTGAGAGAGGCATGGCTTTTCTGTTAGATTTGTTCAATAGGATCTGGGTGAAGGGTCTCTTTCCCAATTCTTGGTGAATCTCTACTGTGCTCTCCTTTCATAAACTGGGGAGAGATCACTCTACCTCGGCCGGTTTCTGCCCAATCTCTCTAACCTCTTGCATGTGTAAGTTGATGGAGAAATTGGTAAATGTTAGATTAGCTTTTTTTCTGGAGAGAGACCATACGTTTTCTGCACAGTGCAGCTTCTCCAAGTTCTACTCTATGTCGGATGCTCTGCTCTGACTGAAAAATGCCATCTGTGAGGCCTTCCTTTGTATACAGCACTACGCCATGGTGTTTTTCGGTCTGGAGAAGGCCTATGATACTGCATGGCGATTATGGTATCATGGAGCCTCTCCACACGATGGGGGTGAGGAGATGCCTCCCAATCTTTATATCTGAATTTTTGCGAGATTGTCGATTCTGCGTAATGGTGGTGTAAGCCCCTTCCGGCCCAATGGAGTAGGAAGAGGGTGTCCTATATGGAAGTGTCCTCAGTGTCACACTCTTTGCCCTGATCATCAACAGCATCACCTCAGTGCTGCTGGAAGATGTTCTCGCTACGCTCTACGTGGACGACCTTTCGATCTCTTTTGGCATATCGCAGATGCCAAGTCTGGAGCATCGACTCCACCGGGCATTGAACACGTCTCTCGCTATGCCGAAGCGCACAGGTTTGGGTTTTCCTTGGCCAAGACTAAGGTGATGCACTTCTGCCGCCATCCACGGCTCTACCCTGACCCAGACTTGTTTCTTAATGCGGTATGCATGGAAGTGGTTAAAAAGTCCTTGAATTCAAAATCACCAAACAAGTAGACACCCTGTTCCTTAAGCCATTCAATCCATTTTGTCTATCCACTCATTCTACAATCATCATACTCATCCCTCCTTTACCCTCTCCACTTTCGATACTCTCAAATATCACTCTGAAATATCTTCTCACCAGATATATCTTTACTTCTCTCTCTGCCTTCTACCCTGTCACTACTCATCATTCCATCAACTACACCACTGACTCAGTCATCTTTCTTGCATTAGCCAGTGCCATACGCAGCGCATTCACATTTAAGCTCTCATTCATATCCCAACCTCAATCACAGCTTCCATCAAACTTAAGGCATACTCAGTGACCATTGACAACTCTTTCACACTATCCACCACTTGCATAACTCATTCAATCACTGCCAACTGGACTAAGCCCAGAAAAATCACTAACTACTCTCAGAAACATTCAAACCTTTATCATTCACACGATGGCTAAATCCAGAGAAATCTGCACTTCTATCATTCTTACTCTCTCTCATTTCACTAACTGCAGACTTCCTAGGTCTCTACTTTCATTGACTCACTATCACTAACTCTTTCCCAGCCAAGTCGATCATTCCATCTTCATTCCTTTCTTCAACCACACTACTTCTATTCTTACACAATTCATATCCCTGATGCAACACCAAGTTTTCGGGAGGCGCTCTCCATTTTCTCAACTGACTTTGCACATACTCGTACCTTGTGTGCTCGTACCTCTTCATTCCCATTCACACCCTATCTTTATATAACATAATGTCACCCCATTTTTCCACTCATTCTTAACCACATATGGACCCTCAAACTTATCACTCAACTTGTTAACATTCCATCTTTGATACATACCCAATTATTCATCCATACTCCCCATTCATATACGGCTCTTGCACCAGGCAACCACCCATGCAATATCCACTTGCATCAGTATACAACTCAAGTGGTCTGGCATGCTCACTGTAATCCGGGCATGCTAACTCAACATCCTCAACTGCAGCCTCTTTCAGTTCTTCATACGCTCCATTCATATCATCTGTCCACCTAATCACTACACTTCCTTTCTTACCCATCCACTCAGTCAGCAGTTTCATAATGCCAGAGCAGTTCTTACTGTCACTGGCTTAGGAAAAGACCACACTTTCTCAATAAATTTATCTGACTTTCTTATCTCATTCTCACTAACCTTATGCCCAAGAAACACTTACTTCTTTTGCAAACCATTCACACTTAGCTTAACCTTCATTCCAACTACTTCCAAAGCACACAACACCTTATTCACCAACTCCTTGTGATCATCTAAACTTTCATTCATAATAAAAATATGAATAAATGCAATCACAGTCCTGCTAGCAAATCCACTCAAAACCACATTCATTGCACAGTGGAAAGCACCATGATCATTTTCCAAGCCAAAGCTGAGATTTTGGGATAGTGCTTCCTTGCAGTAGAGAAAGCAGCCACCAGCCTACTATCCTCAGCAATAGGCATCTGCTAATACCCCCTCCCAAGGTCCAACTTCGTAAACAGATGCATTCCATGCATACTGTACATACATTCTGAGACCACACACATGGGAAAATGTTCTTTCACATTTCTTTCATTCACTTTCCGATAATCCACACGCAACCTCAATCTTCCATCTGGCTTTCTTATTTGGACAATTGGACTATTCCATGGACTTTCACTTTCTTCAATCACACCCAACTGTTCCAAGTCCTCAAACTGTTCTTCTATCTCCTCAGCCACCTGGTGAGGAAAGTGTCGAGGCCTCTGATAAATCGGAGTGTCATCCCTCAGCTCAATCCTAAACTCTGGTAGCTGAGCTCTTGCAAAATCATAATCATCCTTACTGAGCACACTGTTTCGTTCATACACCATTCTACACACATCCTCCTTCTCACTGGTATTTAAATTCTCTTTCAATCATACTACCTCTCTGAATGCAGCATTTGTCCACTCACTTCCCACATTCACACTCACATCAGTCAAATCACTATTATCAATAACTGTACAGGTAGCCCATAACATCACCAGCGTGCACTGGTCTCAATCTAGACTGGCTCTTCAATCCAGGACACACTTTCATACATACAAAGGGATCAGTCACACTTATGAATCCATCAAACACACATGCCACTCATCATACCTTATAAGCAGCTTTTTCCATCCACATACACATTCACATTACTGCTATCCGAACCAATACCCAATTGCTCATCCCATCCTACTTTCACTACAGACACGCTTTCCTTATTCAACCTTACAGTCTCCTTCACAATTACTTCAACCCCACTAAACACACATCCTTCTGTTTTACCATCACCTACATATAATTCCCAACATCTATTTTTACCAAACTTTCACCTTTCCCATAAGGCGAAAGTTTAGTATGTGGGTGTAGGGGCCGAAGCTCCTTTAGTACTGTCCTCCTTTCGGGCAGCAGCTTTAGGAACCCCAGAAGATGGCCTCATGACCAACTTAGGGGTGTTGCCTACTGTGAGTCTAATGACTCACTGGATGCGTACGGCTGTTTCACTTTGCGGGAAAGGGAAAAGGAAAGTTTGAATGAACTTTTAGGGATTCACTAGAAACGGTGACTGATACTTGATCTTTCCCGGTGATGACTAGGGTATTCCCCAGGGTGCTATTAGAAGCAGGCGGTATCATTCTGCGCTATCTACCAACTGCACCATCTGTTATAATTTTCCCAATATATATAATTATATTTAATATATTAATATTAATTTGATGTGTGATCCCCCACCACTCTGGCAGGTAATGAATCTATGCTTGGAAGGCAGGCGTCCACAGCCTCAGGAAGCAGAGTTCTTGGTCAGAGATCCCCTCCTTGTTGATATGAGAAAGTTGTGAGTAATTTTTATATCAAAACTTTGGCCTTTATTAGTAGACCTTAGGCATATCACTGGGATTCAGATGTTCTCCTAGAGCTTCTGGATGCCATAGGTTTGTATAAGAGTTTTGGCTACTCAAAAGTATGAATTTTTCTTAAAGTTGAAAATTCTATAAGCTCCATCATTCAGCTTATTACTGGTTTGCTAGTAATCCATTTAACCTGCAGTGATCTATTTGTGCAAGGGTCCAATTATCTTGGCTGAGTTGAATCAATTTTATTTGCAGTCTCAATTGAGGGTAAAAGTTAATTAAATTCAAGAAATAGCTATAGTCTTGTTACTAAGACATTCTCTATTCACTTATCAACCTCACTTGGCGAATAATACATATTAAGGAGTTGTGCATCCTCCTGGTCCTGTGTGCCCCATGTAGTAGGGCGGGTCATACTTTAGAGCAACCATATATTTTTATTCAATCCTTTAATGAGGGGTGCTTAAATGATAGATTTTCCGGTGTAGATTTTGAAAAAGAACTTTATTTTGTTATTCAATTGCTCCTACCTACATCAATTTCCATTTAAATAAAAGTAAATTTTTCCCTTTTGTCATGAGCTTATGTAACATATTTTTATTTAATCCAAGTACACACAAACACAAAGTAACCTCAAATTTACATGTTTATTGAGTGAGAAAAGTGTATGCAAAGCTCCACATATAGCTGCATGGGTCACTTTGGGTCATATTCAAAAGTTAAACTTCACCTGAGCACACAGATCTTGCTTTGACTCATTCCTGGACATCAGACGTCTACTTGTCTCTTGTGCCCTGATTCCTCCATCCCTCTTTTCATATGAGAAATACTCTGAAGAAGCATCAGTCACCATTTTTACAACCCTCTCAATGCTCTGTGTGTGACAAGGCCAGTCGGTTACTTTCATAGGAGAGTCAATGAAGTTTTTCAATTCAGAAGTACTTAAAGAGTAAGTGAGAGGTGGCTCAGAGACATCCTCTGACCAATTGATCAGATCTCCAGTCCTGGTAGCATCACAATTGATGTCTGGTGTCCTTCTAAGCCTTACAAAGGAGTCTCCCAGTTGAGTATCTGGGTCCCCTTCTTCCCTGATGGTCTGCATTCTTTTCACCCCTTTAGTTCTCTCTGCCTGATCTTCAGAGCATAGGAGGGTTTGGTGGATGGCTTCATTGTATGCATACCAAGCTGATCTTTTAACAGTTGGCAAAACAATATCCAACACCTCCTTCCTCTGAGACTTAAGGCAGTGAAGTTGATAAAAAATGTGCTTAGGTCCCTCAGTCCAAGAGTGCTTAATCTTAACGTTAAACCAGCATGGGTAATATACACCAATGATGAACTCAACAATCAGTCGTAGATTCTTAAAGGCTTTTCCTTTGAGCTCATGCTTTGACACCCACAGCCGAAGAAGTCTGTTAGCTGTGGTCATATTCCAATAGAGAAAGCCCTGTAGGAAGCACTCCATCTCTGATTGCCAATACAATTCTATAGCCATAGTCTTGATCAGTGGAAAGATCTTGCACCACTTCCTGAGGTATCTTGGTAAGAGGAAGACCTAAAGATATTTGAGTGAAATTTGGGTTGATATCCAAGTCTGTAACAGAGCCAAGAGCTTTCCTACTGGTCTGGAATATCTGTTGTCAGATAGTGTTGGGCCATCCAGGTTGATAATTAGATGATGGAGAGGGAGTTCCCCAGTGTGCAGGTTACAGACCAACCAAACAAGCTTTCTGCCCAAATGGAGCCCCATTTTTCACATTACTCCAGCATTTACACCTATGTTTACATTCATGCTGTCTCCTCCAATGGCCATTAAGCTTTTATCTAAACCCCTTCTCTCAGCCATCCAAACATAGCCTTAGCAATCTTCTCTTCATGTGTCTTCTTTTGTAGCCTTTTCCGGGACAAAGTGGAAGAGGTAATTGCTCCCAGGCTCACAGATGACAGTGAGCAATAGTTGGAATTTCATCATAATTCTTTCTATTCCTGGTGAAAGATTCCGGCTCTTAGACAGCTTCAAAAGTTGCTTCATCACCCAAACTGTTGTCACCATCAGAATTTTCTGCCTCCAGATCTTCACCTTCTGCCAAAAAATGCTTGATTTCTTTTTTTTTGCTGCTTTTCCTGCTAAAACAGCGCTTTCCTCCTTACTTTTTCTCTTTCTTCCTGCTATACTTTCTTTTTCTTTCCTTTCTGAAACTCTTAATTGTCTATTATGCTCTGGAATATCAGGACCTCCAATTTGAAAGGTACCTTTACTTCCAACCTTCTCCTGTTGTCCTTTATAAAGGCCAGTTCCCTAGTAGGTCTTTTTTTCTCTTTACTACAACAGCAGCAGTTAATGTGGGCTTCATTCTCACAGCCATTACAACCTACTTCCCCACAACTGGAAATTTGACATTTGCATGTCAATATATCAAGTAACTTATCTAGCTTTGCAATGAACCTCTCTTTTACTTCAATTTTTCCTTTACAACGGGAAACTTTTACTGCCTCCTTCCACACCTCCTTAATTAAGCTTTGATTTTATTGTGACCTTTTGATTTACAACAGGTGATTTGAAGAGAGCATTAGCTTTGGTCCACTGATTAATCAAGCCCTGATACATGTCTTTTACCAGCTGGTCCACTTCATAATTTCTCCGGTCATCTTCACTTATCTCCCTCAGGTAGATGCCGTACCTCAAAATATCTCTTATTGTTGTTAACTCAGACACCATCAGCTCTTGCCCAGTCCCAACAAAATTAGTCAGATGATAACTTGATTTGGACCTTGTCTTGATTTTTGCCATTGTCACACTAATCGCAGATATATCTTCAAATGAAAAGATGGCACTTAGATTAAGAAATAATCTCTACCAAATAATTATATGTTATTCTAAAATGATCCACAGCCTTTACTAGCATTCAAATAAAATCTAAATGCTCTATAAACAGTTAGCAGTTACAATAGTTACCAGAACTGGCAACACTACTGGAATATTGCCTTCCACTGAGTAATGAGTACTGGCTACTTGCAATTTTGGAGTTAGACCAAACTAAATTAAGGGTCATTTTTAACAGGTTTCCTACTTCCCATGACTCTCTAATACATTTTAAATTTTTTTTAGACAAATATCTTTCAAGACTATATAAATGTATTGATGATAAAAAACCCGTTAAATTTGATCTTTTATAGGTAACTAAAATAATAGTAAAATATAGTAAATGACCCAGAACTAACAATATTTCAACTTCAAATTGATGTAGGTTAGATCAATAAGAATTTAACTTTTCTGCCAAAAGTATGTTTTTTTCACCAATATTCATCATTTGAATACCCCTCATCACCAGTGTCATAAAATTCTAGAGTATGACCCGCCCTACCCCATGTAGGGTCCAAATTCTAGGTTAAAGGTCTTTGTTTGGCTTAAGAGATGCTTTGATTTTTTTATTAATGTTCAAATAAGTAAAATTGGTACTTGTGCGCAAGTCTCATTGTCATCAGTCCTGATTTAATTACACTACCACTTCACTCTCCATCATTGTTTGTTATCTCACTGTGGTGTATGTATTGGTTGTTTCGCCAAATTTTCTTTGGTTCATTCCCTACTATTGCTGCCCTCTTATCATGCAAAAGGTGGTTTAGGTTATTTTTTAGTGTCCCTTCTTACAAACTCTCTCCTTTAGTTATATGCCCTTGTTCTGGTATCCAGTACCTGCCTTATTTTTAATTGTTGTTGTTTTTTACCTAAGGTTATCTTTCTTTGTTTATTGTGTTGGTTCTTTTCCACGCATTCTTCATAATATAAAAAATGCCCTCAATGGTTACATTAGCTTCCTTATCTATAGTTGGGGTATCTCTGGTCTTGTTTGGTCGCCAGATATCCCCTTAAAAAAAATAAATAAAATCTCTGGCCTTGTGCAATACATATCCACTAAGGGGTTTTTTTTTCTGGTTTTGGCCAGGGGTTTCTCCTTCCTTGGTTCTTCCTTGCCTAATAATCCAAGATTCCCACTTCCTTCCTACAGGTATAAGGCGCTGAACCCAGTTGGGGTGTGCCAAGGCATCAGCACAGCGGTGGAACGTGAAGACTTCCTCTCCAAGGTCCACCCTCCTCAGGTCTCTTCTTTCAGCAGTGTTGGTCTCCAGGAGCTCCTCAACTTCCTGAATACATTCTTCCATCTTCCACCCCCTATCTTCTATGATGTGAGTATCCTGACCCTTGTATGACGAAGGGCACGTGACTTCTGTGCAGAATGGGGACAGTTTAATTATAGTTTAACATTGATCAGTAGTCTCCTCTTTTGTCTACATGGGCTATTTTCCTTTCACATACAAAAGTGCTTTGGGTCATTTGTCACCATTGGCAACTCTGAATTCCGCACAGGTGTGTTTCATGGCATTTATTCTCTCTTCCTATCATAATAGAATCAGTTATGCATCATCAATGAAGGAAGCAATACTGTGGCTGAATTCAATCCTCAAAAAATTTGGAAAGGCTAGCTGTGCTGGCTGGGATTCAAACTGGGAGCCCCAATGCAAAGATCTCTTGAGTGCTTGGGTGTCAATATGAGGATGGTACAGAGGATCAGGAAAGAGTTGAATTAGTCAATCTAAGCATTCTGTTATGACCACCCCCTCAAATTTCTTGTGGAGATCCAGGCCATCATTCACTATGATCCCTATAAGTCAATGAGGTCAATAGGAGAGTCAGTCTCTCTCATCAGGCAGTTAGGGCATGAGGGCATTTGCTAGTACTCAGAAGATGGAGAAAAAATAAAAGGAATGTACTAGAAGCATCTTCTAAAGCTTAGCATGCTTTGGTTCTTCTTAAATGATAAGAATTTCTGCCAGGATCAGGTTGTGAACTTGTGAAAGAACTGCTGACTTGCTGTGTTCCCTAAAGATGTACCGAGAGCTTGGAGGACCAAGTTCCTGGTCTACATCATGGTGTTAGGGGTGTTCAGTAGCGATGGCTGCATTTTCCCCCCGTTTATCTCAGTGGAGGGCTACATCAACTGCCTGGAGGAATTGGTGTTGCCCTGGATTCAGGAGGTGGCCATTGAAAAGCTGTACATTTTTGGCAGCAAGACTGCATCATGTCATCCAAGCTGTTAGACAATTTCTTTGACCACATCACTTCAAATATCTAGCCTCCTAATAATGGTGGAGATTTATTTTTTTTCTAATACCCCAATATATCTTGCATATTTTTACTCCCTGTAACTCTATCATTTTCACTTATTATTTAGGACAGTAGTCATATTTTTATCAGAATGATTCTCTGTTGTTTGTCATCCTGGGTCTGATCACCGAGTCTTCCGGGATGCAGTTAATGCTCTTATCTGACCTCGAGGTGTATTTCAATGAACAAGGTGTGTACATGGCAAGAATCCAGGCTTCCTAGCAAAGAAGATGGCAGATGGGGGGAAAGTTGCATGGTATTATGCTGCAATTGTTCCCCTGGACCTCCTCTTCAATGTCTTGGCAGCTTCAGGTCACTTTCTACCATCTTCAGATTCAACACACTCGTGGGATGCACCGTTATCTGATGGAGCACTCCTGTGCACCTTCCTACTACGACTGTGTTGTTCCACAGACAGTTTTGCACATTCTTGTTGAATGTCCCAGTGTGGGAGATTTTCACTCACATTACCTATCCCAGTACTGGGATGAATGGGGTCACTACCTCTTGTCACTAGTGCTGGATTGCTGGGGCGAGGCAACCCACCTACTTCTTGATGCCTGAGTATGCCTCCCACTTATTCCATTTGCATTGTATCTTCATTGTTTACTGTTTTTTTGTTTTTTGAATTTGCCTCATAATTGGCTAAATATAATTACAGCTGTTTATGCCTTTGATGGCAGTTGCCAAATGGGTGCAATGAAAAAAAAAAAGCAAGCTGTTGATAATTAATTTCTAGACAGTGCCTAGCTATGTGGGTGAATGCATTAATATCAAGAAGGAGATGAAAATGCTATGGACAAATGAAAGTGGGAAGATAGGTTAAAGATAGTAGATGATGGCAGTATGATGGGTTATGACAGATGAATGAGTAGAAGGTGAAGGTGAACATGAGAATGAAAAAGGATTCAAAGACCCCAGTTTACCTAAGCATTAAGGAAAGTATGGCAGCTGAAGATTGTAGACATAGCTTGATAGGACTTTGGAATTTGCCTGAACCTCATAACATTCCAAAACACATACATGAATATAAGAAGTCAAACTAGCAAAACTACACCACATACATGCACCCTGAAACAAGCTAATAGCTTCCTAGGGAAAGTTTGGATTTCTCACTTCTCTGTGAATCAATTTTGATGAAACCTTTGCCACTGGTCTACACAATATGGCAACACCGTTATGTTTTCATTATGATGTGTTACGCCCTTCACTCTTTATTTCACATTTGTCAATTTTTGGGTGAACTACACTATCTTTTGAATGAAAGTAGCCCATCTAGACAAATGAAGGATAATTATACAGATTAAGTATAGCCTTGCATATATTTTTAACAGAATTCATAATTACAATACACAATTGATGGGCCACAAATTTTTGATTGGGCTGAGATCCAGAGAAGATGGCTGCCACACCATCAACTTGTCACCTTGTATGCTGTAAGAGCCTAGGAACGCTTGGGTTGCCATGGCAGAGTGGGATGGAGCATTTTCATGCGTGAAAACTAAAGTACTTAGAAGTGACTACTATATCATCTAGCCTGAGATCCAAAACCTCCTTCATTTTTGCGCAGCCTTGTTCCTGATAAGTGGATCCTTTATCATAGCATTAAACACTGTCACTCATGGATCAGTCCAGGAAGCAGAATTTATCAACAACATAGAGAAAGATGTTGAGTGCCTGGTGGGATATTGAAGGAATTGTCTGTTACAAACAATCAACTTCTTGATTTGAAAGCCAATTTGGACCAAAGGCCCAACAGGAGGGGTGTCACCTTCCATCCAATAATGCCCGTCCTCACACAACTCAAATGCCCAAGGATATCTAGGAAGAGCTCGGTTGTGAAATATATTGCTTCATCCGCCATATTTGGCTGCTTGGCAAAGAAGATGAGAGATGGTCGAAGGGGATATAAAGTTGCATCCCATTGCGGCGCGACTCTTCCCATGGACCTACCCCCAATGCCATGAAGGCTTCAGGTTGCTTTCTGTCGTCTCCGAATTGGACACCCGCGGGATGCACCGCCATTTGATGGACATTAAAATGGACATTACTTTCATTCTAACCTGATTTTTTATTGCCTTGTACTTGTTACATGTTATTATATGGTTGACCAGAAAGTCCTGACTCACTTAGGAAATGGAAGCTTGTTTAGTTTTTTTATTCAAAGCTGACTGGTATCTGGGACAGATTCTTAGGCTCGCTGATCGCTGGAAGATCATAGAGAATGATGTTGATGTTCAACAATAAATGTTGGTGTTGTTTTCTTTCCATTTCCTAAGTGAGTCAGGACTTTCTGGCCAATCTAATAGTTTTTATTTTTAATTAACCTAAATATGTATAGGCTTTGTAATTTTGGTCGATTTACCCTTGTTAGTGACTGCCAGAAGTCATTTTAAATTTTTTAAAAAGTCTCTCCCAAACGGGAAGAGAGATCCAGTTTCACCTTGTGATGTAGAAGAGTAAGAATACATCTGTGATGTCCATTGCACATCATAGAAGATGACTAAATGCACTGCTTCCTGGAATGGGAGATTTGGAACTCGCTTGTATAATAACCTCTTAAATCTTATTCTTCTATCTTTACCCAGCCTCGGAGCAATATGCTTGATTTCTAGCTTTATAATAATCCCATGACTCCTTGGCGGGAGTGTGATAGTGAATTTTGAGTAGAACATTAACCCTTTTCCTTATTATTCCCACTTGTTTCAGCCCTTTTCAAGGGGGGACAGTGCCCCTTCCTTTATCCTGTTTGGTCCTCCAGAAACACCACGTGCACGGTGTTTGGCCCTGTCACTCATCGCTTCCAAGAACTCCCTCTTTGAGACAGTTGGACTTGTCAAAGGCAAGCCCGGCGGGCTTGGTAAGCCTTCTCTTTGGCAGGTAGAATCTTGGCATAGGGAGGCTCTGGCAAGTTGCAGTCATCTAAGTAGTTTCCTGTAGATCCTTCAGGCTTTGCATTTTTCCTTCCCCTGACTTCATCAGTTTTACTTTTATTATACGACAAAAGAGCTAAGCCCCAAATAGCTTTGATACAAAATTGCTCATGAAAATTAATGGCAGTTCTTAAATAATTTGTATTTAAAAAAAGCTGTTACCAGACTTTTTCACCTCTATACCTAAATCAGAACCGAACTCAGTGTTAAAAGTGTTAAAAGTGTTACTAGCTCTATTGGTACTAGATATTTTGAGTAGCTCTTTTGACCAAAAAGCTATTCCAGAGCTATCATTTCACCATGAACCTATCCTTGCAAACTTTTGAGAAGAGATACCATCATTGGTTTTCTCTCTTTAGTTATAGGTAAACAAGGTTTTTTGTGTTGTACCCAAGCTAGAAGTAGTTCTGGAAAGGTGCGTGCCAACCAGATCTCTGAATAACCCCAAGTAGTCTCCTCTAGAAAACTCCGTCTTTGTATTCTAATGAACCTTTAAAATAATTTGGCAAGAGTTGCCCTCATTACTTTTGGTTATTTCTAAGTAACATCATGATAATAATAATAATAATTCTTATGCCTTACCAATGCTAGAAGACTTGTGTGTGAATTTCTCCCCATTCTTAGTGATGATTGGGCATTGAATTTTAGGTCCCCAAAATGATTGGCATCATATGGTGCAATATGGTATTCAAAGTTGACCTCCTGTTTCTGTAGGCGGTGGGGTCACAGTGGAATTCGGGCGGCGCCTCATCAACCTCCTGCCTGTACGAAGGGCAAGACACAGGCTTCTTGTGGATGGACCACAGGGGGTGGCCTTCCACCCAGAAGTAGCTCAGGTAAGGTACTCTTTGACATAAAGTACTTAAGTTGCACTTGTTTGACTAGGTGTCATCTGCCTTTGAGTGACACCTGGTTGAGTTAATGCATCTGATAATGGTTGCCACTTGGTCATTTTTTTCTGTCTGAGTTTTAAGCATAATATCAACAAGATCTGGACAGAGGGTATCCTCCCAGACTCCTGGGCTTGCTTTTCGCATACTGGAGAGAGATCACTCTACCCCCGCCAGTCTTCGCCCAATCTCTTTAAACTTCTCCGTGTGCAAGTTAATGGAGAAATTGGTAAATGTTAGATTAGCCCTTTGCCTGGACAGCTGAGTTTACTTGTCTTCTGCACAGTGTGGCTTCCGCTAGTTCCACTCCACGTCAGATGCTCTGCGAGGCCTTCCTTCGTAGACATCACTACGCCACGGTGTTTTTCGATCTGGAGAAGGCATATGACACCGCATGGTGATAGGGTATCGTGGAGAATCTCCACACGATGGGTGTGAGGGGACGCCTCCCAATCTATATATTTAAACTTTTGCGAGATCTTGTACGGATGTAGTTCTATCCTGCCCAATGGAGCAGGGAAGTGTCCTTAGTGTCACACTCTTTGCCTTGAGCATTAACGGCATCACCTCGGTGCTGCTGGAAGATGTTCACGCTACGCTCTACGTGGACGAATTTTCTATCTCTTTTGTCGCGACCCAGATGCCAACTCTGGTGCATCGATTCCAACAGGCATTGAACCGCGTCTCTCGCTATGCCAAAGCGCACAGGCTTTAGTTTTCCTTGGCCAAGACTAAAGTGGTGCACTTCTGCCGCCATCCACGGCTCCACCCTGACCCAGACTTGTTTCGAAATGGGGTTCACCTGGAAGTGGTGGACTCTCACCGTTTCCTTAGTCTTGTATCTAACCGACGCCTCACCTGGGAGGCTCATATTCGCAGCCTTAGGATCTCTTGTACCCGCGCCATGGATATTCTTCGTTTCGTGACGTTCGCACCTTAGGTGCTAATGTGGTCGCTGCCTTGCCTTTCCATTGATCCTTTGTTCGTTCGAAACTTGACTACGGATGCGAGTTTTCTGCATCCACCACCGAGCGTGATTGCGGAAGGTGGATTCTATCCACCATACCTTTGTTCACCTTCGACTGGTGCCTTCAGCACATTCCCTATTGAGAGCCTACTTGTCGATGCTGGAGAGATGCCATTCGCTCTGCGCCGTGTACAGTGCATTATTCACCTATACGCGCGAGCCCGGTGCCTCTTTTAGTCGCCAACTATTCTCATTGCATGCGCATCCCATCCCGACGGGGCCTATGCTGCTGAGAGACCCCAGTCATACGCTAAGCCATTCGGATTTAGCACTAGGAAACTTGTTCGAGCTCTCGGGCCGGTGGTGCCTCTGGTTCTGCCCAGGACGACAGTGGACGGTACCACCTTTGAATATTTGTCGCCATGCCTCTTCTCTCAAAGTTTCTACAGCGCCGGGTGTAGTGTCTGCCTTTTTTGAAGCACACTCGTGTCACACTGAAACCGCGCCAGTGTTTTGGGATGGCTTCCAAATGAGGGTGGTTTCCACGCCGTATCCCCTCTGTTTGAAGTCAGTAGGATTGTACAAGGTGTTGCGTCTGTCTTCAAGGCCGATCTGATTGCAATGCACCACCCAGTGTGGGAGATAACGCGTCGTGCCCGGTTCGGAGGCGGGATTGTGATGTATAGCGACTCACAAAGCGCCTTGAGTGCTCTATGGGCGTTGGAATCTCCATATCACCTGGTTCGCGGTATCCATGACGCCACGGTTTGGGCGAGCCGAGCGGATGTCGAGATTATCTTCATCTGAGTTCCTAGGGATGTAGAAATTGCGTGGAATGAGGCCGCTAAAGAGTCCGCGAAAACTGGGCGACTAAACCAGCGTTTGGCTCTTACTCTTAACGACTACATCGCAGAAAAAAAATGGGAGACTGCCTGAGAGGAACTTTTAAGTTTCGTGCCATTGCGCCGTGACTGTTTCCATGGACCTCCCCCCCCCATCCCCCACACACACACAATTCGTGATGGCTTCAAGGTTGCTATCTGTCGTCTTCGAATTGAGCACTCTCACGGGACTCACTGCCATTTAATGGATCGCTCGCCGGAACCTTATTGCGACGACTCCGTTGTTCGGCAGACTGTTCGGCGCATTCTTATTGAATCTCTCAAGGGTTGGGTGATCTTCGCGCTCGTTATCCCTTCCGGTATCGGGACTAGTGGGGTCGCTACCGCTTCTCCCAGTACTCTGGATAGGTTTATGTAATCAGACTTGCAGACTATATGACTTTTTGGAGGAGGCTGGCCTCCATTTTATTGATTGTTGTAGGTTGCATGTTCATGCGCCGGAAGAAGGCTGACACGTGCTTTTGTTTGGCGAATTTTAGACTAGCCTATTACTCGGCTAGAATTTTAATTTCGGTGACTTATGATCCTTAAAATGGTCACCAGATGGTTGCCATAATAAAAAAATTGACGCACAGCTAACATCAGGTTGGTACTATTTTTTCTCAAGTATAGGCACTCGGTGTTTGACTTTCATTATGGTTTGGGTGAGCCCCAGTAAATTTCATTTTTCCTGCAGGTGGTGAAGGACGTGGATGGCTTGATATACTACCTGGACGCTACATGCGTTTGCGACGGAAAAGCCATTGCACCCTCCCTAGTCCGCCCGTCCGAGGGAGGTCCGGGCGGGGCGTTTTTGAGTCGCTGGCAACGGGAGGTGGACCCGCCCTCCCAAGCCAATGGCCACGCCCTTCATAACGAATTCTACGAGCTAGACGCGATGCTCAAGGCTGTTCCTGAATCCCGTCCCCCCATCCTCATCATCCTGGTGCAGGGTGGACGGGGCCCCCACGCCATTACTGGGGATGGGTCTCCCCCTTACACGGATCAGGAAGACTCTGAACGAACTCGCCTCCACAGGGCAAAACCCACCCAGAACGAGGAGGGCAAGTGCCACACCCCCACTGACGCCCTCCACCGATTTCAGAATTTGTGCAACCCCTGGATGGTACGTGGCCAACTAAGCCTGGCTATGGGTCGATGGTCTGAGAACTCTTATCCGGAAGTTTTGGTTATGTAAACACAAAATACAATCATACAATCGGCGGTGTTGTCGCGACCCTGCCGCATTGAACGTGATGCTAAACAGAGGGGGGGGGGGCACTAAATGAGACGATCATGAAAGGGTGTGAAGAGTTTGTGAGAGATGGAGTGCGATTATGGGAGTAGGAGTAAAGGGGAGGGTGTGACGGGATGTAATGGTTGGCTTTTAATTTGTGTGCTCGAGAAATATGTGGGATAGAGAGCTCCTAGGGCGAACTATGGGCGGCGGACTCCACTCTGTTTGACCCACAAATCATGATGTTCTTGGATGTCCGGTGCACCGGCTCCCCGAATCTTTCTTTTGAAGACTGACGCATAGCAACCTTCTTCCCTTCCCAAACCTTAGCTAGTGTGCTGGTCGGCCTACATTTTATATAAGCGCCGCCTGAACGATTTCACCGTTGGTGAATTTCGTCGAGCTAAGACTAGGTACTGGTATGGTATGTTTCGAAGCACGCCCGCCGCTCTTCCTAGCGGCCATAAGTGTCTTCACTTTACAGGACTTTCCTCCCGTCCTCCAGGAGAAGAGGACGGTAATCTCAGACCCCACGTCGGTGGCATTCTTTCGCGATCGCTTTCTTGACATTCTCTAGTCGGGGTGTTGCGTACCCTATATTTAGAACACGTGTGCTTTGAACTGCCTCTCTCTTATGCCGAAGTGCCTGGGTTTCAGTTTTCTTCTGCCAAGACTAAAGTGTTGCGACTATGCCACCTTCCACATGTCCACCCCGACCTGGACTTGTTCTTAAATGGAGCTTGCCTGAACGTGGTAGAATCGCATGTTTTCCTTTTTTTCGACCCGCGCCTAACTTGTGAGAAGCACATCATTCACAGCCTTAGGGTCTCATACTCAAGCTATGGATATCTTCTTTCTGTCGCTAGCAGCATTTGTTCGCTCTAAGCTAGACTGCAGATGTGCATTCTGCTCATCTGCAGCCAATCTTCCCTTACTGACGATGGATTCGATCTACCACATCGGTCTCCGCTCGGCGACCGTTTCCTTCCGTACGTCACCCATTGAGAGCCTTTTTGTTGATGCAACTTGCCTTACCTCGTGCCCTATGCTTTTGTACAAGAGGGTTATTGTCTCCCTTACTCGCCATCCCCTCTAATTTCATTCCGCGACAGTGTCAATGTTAATCAATACCTTAAGCTTTCGGTTAGGAAACTCCTAGTCTTTGGTTTAACTCTCCGATCGGTAGCGCCATTGGTTCTACCCAAGACGGCACCCTGGAGGATACCACCTCTCTTCATTTGTCGCCATGACAATGTTCTCCAAGCTTATACAGCAGCGGGATTATTGCGTTCGTATTTCTGGGGTTCATATTGTCTCACTGGAGCAGTGCCAACGTACACGAATAGCTTCAAATCCGAATAGAGGGCCTTTCCTTTTAACTCTCCACCCCCACACTACCGTTTTAAGCCGGCAGAGCCCTTCCCAGCGCTCTCTTTCTTCTCGACCGAGCTGGTTGCAACATACCCTCAAATACTAGAGATTGTGTGCCTTGTCAAGTTCGTAGACATTTTTAATTCGTAGCCACTCACAGTGCGCTATGTACCGTTTATGCATTGAAATTCCCGCTGCCCCTAGTTCGTAATTCCCTTGACGCCATGACTGCTGCAATTTGGGAGGATGATGAGATTTTACTCTGCTGGTTTGCTGAGCATGTAGGAATCACTGGAAATGAGCACGCTGACGAGAGTGCCGGACAGACTGAGCGACCGAACCACCGTTTTGTTCTTCCCCACTGAGCACATGGCAAGAATCACGGCAACTCTTTCGGCTGCATGAGAAAGAAGATGGGCAAAAGTTGGCTATAAATTTAAAATTGCCGGCCATTGCACCCGGACTATTTTCCTGTACCTACCCTCCAATGCCTCAACGTTATCGGGTCCTTTTATGTCGCATTCGAATCGGACACACTCACGAGACGGCGCCATTTGATGGAGCACTTCCCTGAACCTATATCAAGATTGTCTGGTCCCTCAGATTACATAGTTACAGTGAGCCAGCAAGGATTACTTAGTCCATTCAAAGGCCAGTCCCATTCTATACTAATATGACAGTAGTCCACTCCCTTTGGACATTGTCGCCACGATGTTCACTCACGCGACATCTATTATTCCACAACAAGGTTCCGTATTTAAACAATATCATTATTCGTAAAATAGCTGTCAATTTTGTTTTTAAAACTATTCACACTACCTCCGCGGGGAGTGCGTTCCATTTATTGATGATTTTAAAGGTGAAATTTTTTTTACGTATGTTCGTTTGAAACCACCTCCGTCGTTTCAGTTTAAAACTGTTGTTAAGTGTGATACCATGGCTGTACTTAATTATTTTTAAAATTTAATTTTTCAAATTATATGCGAGTGCTACCTTGTCCATTGCCGTGACCGGCTGCTTTGTTACCTCCTGTTTCGACTCGGTGAGAGGGATTCCTACACACTGGAGTGTGGTGTGATTGAGTTCTTGGATGAGAATAGGGATAGGGGTCGCCTCCATAGCATTTGATTATTTAGATTGCATGGGAGGGGGGGGCAGCGGTGCCAAAGTTGGCTTCCATTAGGCCCCCTTAAAATGTAAAAGAATCTCTATAGTTAGGCAAGAGGTCCCAATCAGCTTTGTTGTAGTTTATGTTCCGTGTGGTTGCTGGTTTGTGTAATGAGCGCATGTGGTCACAGGTTAATACCCTATGTAGTTGCAAGATTGTTTTGGTGGCTAGATCAGCTCAGTATCTTGAGAGTCATTATCGAAGAGTTTCTGTGTGAGCGTAGAAGAGTTGTTTAGGATGAATAGGTGTTGTAGGTTTTATGTGATGCGGCAGCCTCTTGTGTATCTGCCTTTGGATTCTAGCAAGGTGGGGTCGTGGGCATTGAAGTCCGTCGCAACAGCGGAGGGAAGGGGGGGGGGTTATAATGTAGACAAGCGCATGCTCATAGTTTAGTGTGCAGGATGCTGGGCGAGGTATATGTACAGATTGGTGAAAGCATGGTATGTTCTGTTGACATGTGATGGTTTAGATTTCCATTGGGTCTTAGTGTGAGGTGGAAGCTCAGGTGACTCGAGGTGGTGGTGAAGGGAGTTTCCTCTGATATATATGATTAAACCTTCGTTTCGAAGTTCAGTGGGTCCAGCCCCGTAAGGGGCGCAGCGATTTGCCTTCCTGCCGCCCGTCTGACGGGACTCAGCGCCCCGCCCGGCCACAGCTTAGCCTCTTCTTCTTTTTACTTTTGCCTCTGTACGGGTCGACGGATGCGCCCACTGGGGGGCATCGTCTGCAAGACCGTGCCTTAGAGGACGTTTGGTTGCCCGGTTCGTCATTTTGTTTCTGGGAGGTCTTAGCACCGCAGTCCAGAGAATCTCCGTTATGCGGCTCCGCTATTTTTAAAACGACAGTGGGAGTCGGGGGAGGGGGCAGGTTACCCCGTCTGGGCTGTCTGGGCACTCTTTGGACTTACGATAACGATTTGGTGCATGCCCTCGGCTTCAGGGGCAGCCCAAAATAAAATATATACCTATATGGTTAAATTTAAGAAACATAACTCCCAGTCCCAGAGACCTGCAGTCTCTGGTCATCGTGCCTTGGACTCTGACGGTAGACGCTTTGATCCTTTTGGGTCAGAAGTCGACCCTCAGTTGGATTACGACCGAGTTTTAGTCTTGAAAGCGAACGATAGTCCTCTTAGTAAGGCTGACATCTTCGACGTCTACGAGGATTTTGTTGAGAAATGTGGCCACGTAATGATGGCGCATTGATAGTCGAGGCGAAATCAAGCGAGCAGCATCAGCGGATTAAGACCCTACAGTCTTTAGCTTCTGTAGACATGTCCTCTGCTTTGCACCCGACATTTAACACCAGTAAAGGTGTTATCCGATCGGGAGAGTTAATAGATTATGATGTTGACAGGCTGGTATCAAAACTTACCAATCAGAAGGTTGTAAGTGCACACGGCATTTCCAGGTTTGTGAATGGCGCTAGATTACCTACCGCCACCATAATCCTGACCTTCAACAGATTAGAACCGCCCAAGTACGTTAAGGCTGGCTATCTTAACATCCCAGTCAAGCCTTACGTTGAAAATCCACGACGATGCTTCCATTGACAACGCTTTGGCCATGTAAGCAAGTTTTGTAAACAGGCAAGGTTGTGTGTGAATTGTGGATCGGATTATCACGGGACGCCCTGTTCTTAACAGCCGTGCTGCCCGAACTGTGGTGGAGAACACCCTGCAACATCACAGCAATGCACTTTCTTTCTCTATGAGAGAGAAGTTATTGCCATTAGAAATAAGAAGAGAGTCAGTTTTAAAGAGGCCAGAAGAAGAGTAAAGGAGATGTATGTCCAACCTGGTGTGAGCTTTTCTTATGCTCTGCGCTCTACCGGGCCAAAGAAAGGAAGCCAGAGACCTCCTACTGGTTCTCTTGTGCCTGACCAGGTAAAAAGTCCTCCCCGTCCTAATCGTACATCTCCTCGTGATGAACACTCTTGGTCAGCACCTAACAGTGCTTCTGAGGTTACAAACAAGAAGAGGAACCTTCCATCCTCTCCTGGTTCCCCAAGGATGGTTAAGCACTTTGCTACCGCTCCAGAACATGTGGATGTTGATCATGTTGGTCCTCAGGTGGTATCCATTCCACCTCTGAACATTCACCCTGCCCCTAAAGGACCAAGCTCTCCTTCAGCTCCAAAACCAGTTATCACTCCACCCCGCTTTGTTGATACTGCTTTGGAATTCCTTCGATCCCTGAATAAGAAGGAACCAACCTTTGCTCCTTCCCAGGAGTCAGCTGTTGTGGAGGTTACCCCCTCATCTGAGGAGGACTCTCAAAAACTAACTCCACATTCTTCTCTATCAGCATCGAATTCACAACTTTTGCCGATGTCCTCGCCACCACCATCGCCTCTACTATCCCAACCAATACCACCAGCTGTGTCAACATCGTCTGTTCCCTCGACACCTGAACTGACCCTTGGAGTTGCTTCCATCTCTGCTTCTCCAGTGAAGACAGTTCTCTCTTACAGCCACTTATCAAAATCTGATGCGCCACCTCTTAAAGAAAAAACAAAGGCAAAACTCAAGCTTCCGATGACTCCTTTGTCATACTCCAAGCATAAGGCTAGTATGACATGAACTACTTACACTGCTAGTTCAAATCCAAAATCTCCTACCCCTAAGGGTAGGAAGAAATCTACCATTATGCTTAAACGGTAACAATGTTTCCAATTATTCATTGGAACCTCCAAGGTCTCTTCCCTAAATATGAAGAGTTCAAGCTCCTGCTTAAGGATTACAATCCCGATTGTATTGCTTTACAGGAGACTTGCTTGTGTCCTCGCAGAGTACCCAACATTTTGGCTTTTGTGGGATATTATAAGAACCTCGGCAAACCAATTCATGGTTCTGTTGTTTTTGTTAACAACAGGGTTCCCCACAACCAGCTCTCTCTTAACACAGACCTGCAGGTGGTTGCTGTCCGCCTGTTTTCCAGTCGTCATTATTCAGTCTGTTGGCTGTATCTTCCTCTTGGTGAGGAAAGAGAATACAGCTGTTTTAGCTACAAAGTTAGCTAATTTATTTTCTCAACTCCCTCCTTTCTTTTTATTGATTAGCGACTTTAATGCTCAACGCCCCCTTTGGGGGGACCATGATAACAACCCTAGAGGAAATATGATTGAGAGATTTCTGGGCACTAATGATGTCTGCTTTCTTAGCTATGGCAGCCACACATCCTTTCACATCCAGACGAACAGCATTACATGTGTGGACTTGTCTCTCTATTCACCAAGCTGTAGAGCTGATTTTGACTGGGCAGTGGATCCTGACTTGCGAGGCAGTGATCACTTCCCCATTGTAATAACACCATGTACAGGTAGTCAGACCTCTACCACCTAGCAAAAGATGGAAAACAAAAAAAGCAAACTGGCCTAAGTTCAGGCACCTCTCGAGCCATAATGTGTCCTTCCCTCATGAAGATATTGATGTGGCTATTGATGATGATCTAGCCCACGTCAATCATGCAGCTATTTCTTCCATCCCGCTCTCTGGCTCAACTGCTCGTGGACCACAATTGCCCTGGTGGTCTACTGAATGCTCGAGAGTTATCACTGAATGTTGAACAGGCTTGCCGACGTTACCATCGGTGCCCCACGATGGTAAAGAAACTTGCTCGTAACCGAGCAAGGGCAGCCCGGTCACGAGCTCGAAATACCTCGTTGGAAGGTTACATCGCATCAATATATTGGCAGACCCCTGTAGACAAAATCTGGAAGAGGGTAAAAAAGCTATTGGGGAAAATTCAATGGCTTTACAGCTCCCAACATTGTTCAGGCTGGAGTACTGTTGGGAGACTTGCCCCATATTTCCGATGTTTTGGCCGGATCGTTTGCTAATATTTCAAGCCCAGACAACTATTCCATCCAATCCCAGCGCTTTAGGCTCGAACAGGAGCAGCATCCTATCAACTTTATGGAGCCTAATATGGATAATGAGCCTTATAACCGGCTCTTTTCTATCCATGAGCTCCATAATGCACTGAAGCACTGTGGATCTACTGCATCCGGATCGGATGGCATTTCCTATGATATGATTAGGAATATGCATCCATCCCTCCTCTCACATTTGCTGGACATCTATAACTTCATCTGGATTAGGGGCTGCTTTCCTTCTATGTAGAGGGAGGCTGTGGTTTTACCTTTCCGTAAACCAGGAAAGGATGGGACGGAGCCCACCCATTACCGTCCCATTGCTCTTACTAGTTGTCCATGTAAATTGTTTGAGAGGATGATAAATACAAAACTCGTCTGGTTTTTGAAGACAAACCATCTTATATCTCCCTCTCAATCATAGTTCAGAAAAAAAACAGTACCATCGACCTGCTTGTTAGAATGGAGTCTTATATATTGGGTAGAGGGCTAAGTTCTTCCGGTTTTATCAAATTTATTCATTACCATTAACAATTTTAGAAAAAATTCATTTTTAATTGATAACAATATGCAATTTAATCAGCAATGTATTCTCCGTTGTTTACGACTTCCCAACGTTCAACTAGTTTTTCAATGCCTTTGCAATAAAAATCTCTTGATTTTGACCCGAAGAATTCGTCTAACTAGGTTCTTAATTCCACATCAGTATTGAACGAAACGCCGCACAAATTGTTGGAGAGCGATCGGAACAGATGGAAATTCGATGGAGCCAAGTCTGGTGAATATGGAGGATGCGGCAGGATTTCCCAATTAAGCGTTTGGATGGCATCTTTTGTCATATTGGCAATGTGAGGACAAGCATTGTCGTGTTGCAGAAGGACTCCATAACGTCAATGAGGTCGCTTTTCACGAATAGCTTCAGCGAGTTGATACATATGTTGAACGTAGTTCTGCATTGACAATCTCGTTGTTCGCAAGGAGCTCATAAAGAATGATGCCTTCACAATCCCACCACACACACACAGCATTGTCTTTCGTGGATGAAGTCCTTGCTTTAATTGCGGAAGTGGTTTTTTATTGGGGCTAAGCCATTGTTTTCGATGGTTCTTGTTGACATAAACACACCACTTTTCGTCGCCAGTGATGATGCGGTGAAGAAATATGTCCTTATATTCACGAGTAGCCTTGTGACGAACAAGCAAACCTGCGGCAATCGTGGAGCGTTGAAGTTTGTTGCTTTTGTTCAAAGCGTGTGGAACCCATACACCGAGTTTTTGAACTTTCCCCATCGAATGAAGGTGATTCACTACAGTTTTCTGATCACACGCCAATTCGCTAGTCGATTGACGAAGATTTTCATGAAGAAGGTCGTTCAATCGATCTTCATCCAACTTAATGGGGCGACGAGAATGTTCTTCGTCATTAAGATTGAAATGACCGTTTTTGAATCGTGAAAACCACCATTGAGCTGTCCTTTCTGATAAAGCATTTTCTCCGTACACCGCACAAATATCGCGCGTGCATTGTTCCCTTCTCGATTGAAAATGAATAACAAGAAGTGTCGAAAATGCGCCTTTCTTTCAACTTGACATTCCTTTTTGAGGGTACAGAACAAAAATTAAATTAACACAACTTTTAAATAAACCGCAATGACTTATTACTCAACTTCAAGACGTAGCCTAAGCAAAAGCCTAATTGTCTACGCTGTTAAGAGACATAACATAACATCATTACACGGATGACAAAAGCCACAAGGGCCTATCAAAGGTCATCCGCCTCCGTCAAAACCCACCCACAAAAAGCACTATCACCAGAGAAAGACAAAATCAAAGTCCCCCACAATATAATATAACAGATGACAAAAGCCACAAGGGCTCATCATAGGTCATCCAAGTCAAACGGCCTCTTTTTTAAGGCACCCAAATTACATCCAGAGGATTGCATCCAGAAACAAGGGTATCACCAATCAAGGCTTGTCAAGAACTAAATCATGCAGCTATAGATATATACAAACAATATTAATATATACAAAACTTAGGAACCATCACAACCTTCCCTTCCAATAAACTCATAGTCTATGCTGTTAAGAGACGTTGCCTAACCTTTGAAAATTTTGCTCTTATTATTTATTATTGTTTCTTAATATGTGCACAAATCACGTCAACAAAACTTAAATCAACACAACATTAAAAAAAACGCAAGAACTTATTCCTCAACCTAATAAAAGATGCTTTTTCAAAGAGGCAGCATTCTGTTGCTGTTTTCTTTGATATTGAGAAAGCATATTATACCACTTGGAAGCGTGGTATCCTTAAGCAACTCCATGATTGGGACCTGCAAGGGTTTCTCCCCAGGTTTGTCGAGCAATTCCTCATGAGGCGCACACTACTTGTAAAAGTTGGAAATGCCCTATCAGAGCCCGTAGAGCAAGTTGAAGGTGTGCCACAGGGAAGTGTCCTCAGTGTTAACCTTCTTCTCTGTGGCCATCAATAGCATTATCGCAAATCTCCCAGCTGAGATTTCCTCAACTCTATATGTGGATGACTTGGTGCTTATCTGTTCATCGCCTGACTTCCATTTGTCATCCGTAAGCTACAGCGGGTTATAAATACCGTAGCTGATAATGCTTCTTCCAAGGGCTTCCGCTTTTCCACAGTAAAGACCAAGGCTGTCCAATTTTACAATCATAGTTCGTTGACATGGGACCCTCCCCATTTGTCACTCTATGGTGTCCCTGTCACCTTTGAGACCCATTTCAGATTTCTAGGGGTGATCTTTGATTCGAGGCTTTCTTGGACGCTTTGAAAAGGTCTTGGGTGAAGAGAATGGACATAATGAAATTACTGTCACACACTTCTTGGAGAAGTGATCGACGTACCCTGTGGCTTCTGTATTGAGCATTGGTCCAGTCAAAGCTGGACTATGGGTCACAGGTGTACTCCTCTGCCCCGCCGTCCATCCTTGAAAAATTAAATACTGTGCGTAACCAGGGTGTGCACCTGGCTTCTGGAGCCTTCAAGTCCTCCTCTATGTAGAGAGTCTATGCAGAGAACGGGGCTCTTCTTCTTCCTTTTCACATGCTCAAGTCTAATCTCATATCTTTTTAGACTTGAGCAATTACCATAGTCGCCCCAGTATATGAGTGCACATTCAATTTGCGAACAGTGGCCTCATATGATAGATTTCCATCCCTGGCTCGCCCCTTTGCTCTACGCATGGCCGAGCACACAGGACGTCTAAGGGAGTTTTCTGTTATTCCGTTTTCAATACCAAAGATTCCCCCATGACTCATACCAGCTGTAGTGGTATGCAAGGGGCTTACTGGTAGGCTCAAGGATCAGTACTTGCCTGTAGCCTTGAGAACCATGTATGATCAACACTCCTCCCACCATCGGCCTAGCACCCTTGTGTTCACCGACGGGTCCAAGTCATCGGACAGAGTTGGAGCTGCTGCTGTCTTCCCATCTCAGACAGCATTGGTTCGCCTACCAAGTTCAGCTTCTGTTTTCATAGCAGAACTTGTTGCCATTCTTGCTGCACTCTTGCTATTGCTCCTATGTCATCTGGTTGTCCTACGATTTTCTCTGACTCCCTTAGTTCTCTGGAGGCACTGAGTGCTTTTGGTTCTAGCCATCCGCTGGTTTCCAATATCCAGCGGTGGCTTTTTTATCTTTCTCCTATTCATAAGATTTCTTTTTCTGGGTGCCCAGTCACGTGGGCATCCCAGGTAATGAAAGGCCGGATGCTGCGGCCAAGGAGGCGGCATCATTGGGGACGCCCCCATCAGCCCCAGTCCCACTTCGTGATGTCTATCCCCTCATCACGGCTTATGGCAGAAGATGTGGGATGAGCTTCCTCCCACCAAGCTCCATCCCATAAAACCTTCAGTCCTCCCATTGCCACGTAGACTGGAGGTTATTTTGTGCCGACTGAGGATAGGCCATTGCCGCCTCACTCATGGGCACTTGATGAATTGGCAGCCCCCACCTTTGAGCATCCTGTGTGGGGTGCAACTGTCCATCCTTAACAGCTTTGCCGGGTGTCCCCTTTTGAGAAATCTTGGGAGGCGGGTCTTCCCTTTCATTACTGGGCAGATGGCCCCCCAACAGGTTCTGCGGGGTATCTTATCTGAGACTCGTGTCTCTTTTAGTGTGAATAGAATTTTTAAATTTTTAGAATAATCTAATCTTTTAGCCAAAATTTAATATATTGTTTCATGATTTTATATTCTCTGTTCTTGTATCTATTGTTGATCCATCTATAGTCTATGTTTTTATCCTGTATCGAGTTCTCAATAGTTTATTTTTTATATCCTTTTACACACTTTGATGGTTTTAATTTCATAGCTATATTTTTGTATATTCTCCAGATGTCTATACTTTTATTGAGAACAAATTACCCGTCCTTGAATTTGGCTGCGGGCTCGTCCGTTTGGGCTTTGCAGCATTTATTTTCTGCACTATTCATTCATTCAGTGGGTCCAGGAGAGTTGCGTGCTCTTTGTTTCGTCCCACGTAGTCCACTCAGGTTATGGATCTCCCACACATTTGCACTCCTAACTTCACGGCTTTCTTTACGCACCTCTGCCGCCGCCAAACTTAGTAGTGATTGTGCCTTTGTTGGTCGAGTACATGTCAGCGAGGAAGAGGTGAGGTGTGCTGTATAGTGTAAGTGTAGAAGATAGCGAATATGATTGGCCAAAAGGGGTACAAACCGGGTATTGTATTTAGGAATGGAACAAATGTGCATCTTAAAAATGGGGCGGCAGCTGAAGTGGGTGATTGTGATGGAATAATGTGGTTGCTATACCAATAAGGAGCCCGCTTTCACACTACCTCGGCCACGCCTGTTGGATGTTCTTCATCCATGCCAAGAGACTGTATCCAATATAGGTATAGGTCTGTTGGATTGGTGTGGATGCATCGCCTCCCCCCCCTACCTTTAAGGTGTGAAGGTGGCTACTCATTGCCATGGTAATGGCATACCATCATTGTGGTCAGTGCAGTTTACCTTAGTGAGGTGGACTAAGTATGATAATTATGTTGTAGGGCCCTTTAAAGTGCCTGATGAATGTAAGAGCTTCTCTTCAGTCAAAGACAGTGCACTCAGGAATATTGCCAGGGTGAGCGATGTCCCTATGGATGTGACATGATAGTCGGCTCTGAGGTGTTGGAGAGAAGAGCAGGTGAGGAATGATGGTATTCGAAAGAATTAGAGGTACTGGGTGAGATGATGCAGGGCATAGTGCCCCAACACCATGGAAAGCCAATTTGGCGCGAAAAAAGTGTGCTAGTTTTGGTTGGTGACCGCATCGGAGCCTTGCCGGAACGATCCATGGTGAGTAAGAGGTGTTTATTCAGGGTCGATGTCTGTTGGGAATGGCACTAATAAGATAAGATTGAGTGGCTTGCTGTGGATGTTTTTTTGTAGGGAATTGATGCCTGCGAACGTGGTGGCGGAATTCCTTGGATTAGCTTCATGCTTAATTGGACTTAGAAGGAGAAGGCAGAGAATTATTTTGTGGCAGTGATGTGCACTGATTCTTTTCAGATCAGTCTCGTGGATATCACCTCGCTGAAAGGAGTTTCCCAAGGCATGAATTGGCTCTACGAGAGAACCCGCATCCTCAAAGGGAAAAAATGAAATCTCGATGCGCCCCGATGGCTGAGGTGTTCTGGCATTCTCTAAACAATAGGGGTTAGAGTAGAGTGTGGTGAAAAGATCGGTATTGACTCAGTCTCCGCCTGACGCTTCGTTGGTGTCTTGAGAGCAAATGCTTCGCCATCTTCACTCTTGGTTTTATCATTCTTCGTCATCATCATTTTGTCCTAGTTTAGAAGAAACTCTGGGCAAATGAATCCATTTTAATAGGAACTATCTTGCGTCAAGGAAATGGGTGGGTCATCTATGTGACCTATACACACGATGTTGTAAACGCGGGTCACTCCCATTGAAACGGCATGGCAGGAATCGACTCCTCCCGCTTTACGCCTGCTATAGACCCCACTTGGCCATGTTTTTTTTACGTCTATGCTACGATGGCATGGCAAACAGGACCGAGTCGTCTCATGTTTTTAGGTTTACCCCTCTGATGCTTCAGGTTCCAAACCACAGCCCCTGTACAAATTGCCTCTGAGCCCATCTATACACTGGGGCCGTACACCTCTTGCATACATTCCCCCTCCCCCCATTTGATTTTGAGTTGATTATATATATGTTTAGTTTTATTTTCGTTTAAAAGATGTAATCTACAAATAGTATTTTCAAATTCACTGTTATGAAGTGATGAGTGAGTGAGCTGCGGTTTAAATAGAAGAGCTCGCTATAATAAATGAAGGGGAGGGTCTAAGTCAAAACTTTACACTAAAAAGGCATCGCCCTTTCCCGAGCATGGTGAGTTTCCGCAGGCGGGTTCCAGCCAGACGGTGCCATGCCGCTGATGGTCGCTAGAGCCGATCCGAGTTGTTCGGGTGAACATGGTAGAAATGGCCATTCAAAGGAGCCTCCTCTTCTAATCGTCCTCCAGCTCGCCCACCGGATCTCCTCGATGTTCTCCAGCGGCTTCCGTTCCCCCTCAAGTTTTTTTTACCCTGAGAACGAGTTTTCCGGCCAAAAGACACCCCTCTCGCAAGTGCTTAATCAGCTTCGGCCCCGGATCCTTGTGGTTGACTTTCCCACTCATCAGCATCTCTGCCTTGGCGAGTATAGACCGCCATTTGTTTGCTTGTTTGGTCAGATTATTATTTAAGATTTCTTCACAGGAATACATCAGCTTTGTAGTTTTTGATATGTATATTCCATAATCTTTTTACAATAAACACACACTGTGATCTTTTCCCTAACAAACCCCTTCTGCGATATTTTTCACACCAATAAACACCCTCTTTGTGATCTCTTTCCTAAACCCGTTTTCACACACACTCGTGATTTTTTTCATAACAATAAACACTTTGTGATCTTTTTTCCTGATTTGTACCAGCCAATTTGTGTTACTAGGTAGTCAGCTCTTGCCAACAGCTGATCTTTCTTGCTGGTTAGATTAAATACTGGTATGTACTGTTCCTCACTGTTTCAACCAAACTGGAAGAAACCACACATATTGCTGTGGTTTCGTATTTTTTTGCATAAACGTTTTTTTAATCTTTTTGTTTTGTTTACCACTTAAATTTTGTCCTTACTGGTGCCTTAGGGCTGGTTGTCATTTAGCTCTTGCAGAAGGTTCACTGGTAACTAGCCGTGGCCAGTGCTCTAGTGAGCGGATTGCTTGTACATCTATCATCCGCTTACTATTCCGTTAACACTCAAACACACGCAATCAGTCCCCCATTTACGCCGTCTTCCAACTCTTCTCACACCCTGACACACACACACATTTTCTCTTCACAACCTTATTTCTATCCATTATTCCCCGCAGGTGGATACCCTGTGGAGCCTGTTACATTTGGTACCTCCCAGCCTGAATGCAAATTATGGACACCCCGCCACACTGGGTTGAATTGCGCTCTCTGACTCGGCCTGAATAAGTTTTTTGTGCACTTCATCCTCGCTTCCTCTCGGTATTCCTTTTTCCTTACGACTATCGCCTCAATCCGGGGAGGCGTGCAGTGCGTTGGAATGCCGTGTTCGCTTCGCTAGACTCGGGGGGGCCCGGATGGACTGAACGCCATCCCAGGGCTCCGTCCGGCCCCAGCTTAGCCTCCCTTCCTTCAGATAGCCTGTATTTCTCTCCTACCTCGTCGCTTTTCATACAACCTCTCCCACAACTTTCTCTGGTCAGCCTCTAATTTCACAGAGTAGAAGCTGACCTTCTTCTCAGCCAATCATCCCGAATCGGGGCTGAAGGGGGAGGGGACAATGTCCCCTAACCCCTGAGCTCCGGTCTGGGGTGGTTGGCTTTTAACAACCTGCTTCATCCCCACCCATACCTTCCTCACATCCCTTTTCCTCTCGTCTTCAAAATCTATCTTTTTTACGCCTTGTTCAAGGTGGAGCCGCCATGTCGAGGGACTGCCAGGCCATCAGGCGGGAGGGGTGGTCCCAAATGGCGGCGCCCGGCTCTGCCGGGCCTGTAAGCACCTCTTGAAGTGCGGGCTACTGCAAGAGGTGGTGAGTGATTGCGTCCCGTAAAACAAAGAGGGTCACCATGCCCAATGATGCAAAAAAAAAACATCTCCCCTTAATTTCCCCTGAAACAACGGAGCCGCCCTCGTGCAGCTCCACAGAAAAGATGCACCCCCCCCCCCCTGTGTTTTCGCAGGGGACCCTCCATACCTCTTTAACCGGAGAGGAGGCTTACTCCTCTCCTACGCCTACAGGTGTAGGGGACTCCCCCTCACCCCCTTCTCTGGAGGTGCTTTCGGGCACCTCCCTATCTCCAGCAGCAGTCCCTCCTTTGCTTTCTAAGGGGACTGCCAAGAAAGCCAGCAGGCAGCTCATTGCCGACCGCCCCTCGTGCAAGCGGCTCGGTAGGACAAACCCCCTTAGGGGGGAGAGGGAAGCCAGGCCCCTTCGGTCGCTTCCCTCAAAAGACCTGCTGGCAAGAATATTAAACCTTGCCGGCCTCAAGGCCTGTGCCTCCCCACTAAAGACTTATGACGCTGCCAAGGGGACCTGCGATGTCCTGGGAGGGGATGGCCAACTGGAGGCCCCTCCTGTGATAGACATGGTCCTTGAGGAAAACCAGCCTCAGACGGTAGGGCCTTCCATGGGGGGGAATCCGGGCTCGGCGCCAAGCACCGAACCCGAATCCGCCCCTATGCAAGGTCCTCCTCAAATGGCTCAGGGCTCCGAGGCAGTAAAAGGAGGGGAGGGATCTCCTCCGACAGGTGCCCCTACGACTACCAGGACCTTCTCCATTTCGGAGAGGGACCTGGCTGAGGCCGGTCCATCTGGCCTGGGCGCTTCTACCGGCGGGGGTGAGAAGCGGGTTCATTCCCCACCCTCCTCTCTAAAAAAGAAAAAGACGAAGAAGATTCGGGGCTCCTCTCCATCCGCGGGGGCTACGGGGACGGATGGGTCTGCTGCCACTTTGGCAAGCGACCAAGCCAAGATCGGCACATCCGGCCCCTCTGCCCCCCCGGGTACGGAGCTCCTGGCGATGACAAAGACCAAAAGTGCACAGGGCGGAGCCTCGATGACATCGGGGCCCCTCATTCAGAAGTTACCTGGCGTTTTCGAGCCCGCCGCCTTCAAACGCTTCCTCGTTATTCGCTCCACTGATGTCACCATGTTGTCCAAGGGCAACATGATCCATCAGAGGAGAGTATTAGCTAGTGCAATTGATAGAGAGCCGAAGGTTACCCGTTTCTCGGACGGGAGCCTTCTGGCGAATCCCGCCGAGGCGGCCAAGATAAGTGCTCTTCGGACACTTCATGGCACCTCGGTGAGTGTGACGCCGTACTCTACCATGAACTTTGTGAAAGGAGTAGTTTATGCGAGGGAACTCGTTGACTACTCCATTGAGGACATCACCCTAGAGCTGGCCGACCATGGGGCGGTCAAGGTCGAACGGCTGATGAGAAAACAGGGAGGGGCCTCGAGACCCACCCCTACACTCTTCGTCACGTTCGACTGTGACAAGCTCCCTGAGTCGGTCCGTGCCGGTTGGTACCGCTACCGCGTGAAGGCATTCGTGCCACTGCCGCGGCGGTGCTATTACTGTCACCGCTTCGGCCATACGAATCGCTCATGTAGACGTGCAAAGTCGGGGTCACCCGAAGTCTGTGCAAATTGCTCCAAGGTCGCACACGATAAGTCCAAATCGTGTGTGGCCAAGTGTGTCAATTGCGGAGAGCCGCACCCTGCTTCTTCGAAGCAATGTGTTGCATATCTCCTTGAGAAAGAAATTCTGGCCGTTCAGGCCAGGGATCGACTCTCATTCCGCGAGGCAAAGGACTTGGTCCTGGCGCGCCCGGCTCTGCCTGGGACGTCATATGCCTCAATAGTTAGAAAGGCACCCTCTGCTCCTGGCCCATCCAGGCCAACGAGCACGGTTGTTTCCGCGCCCATTCGGAGCCCTTCTGCAGGCTCTACCCTGCCCCGGCTAAAACCAGGGCTCCCCCCTCTTCCGCCAGCGTGACCGTTTCCCGTAAGGCGAAACGGCCATGCGCCTCCACCGAGTCGTTAGACTCACAGGAGGCAACACCCCTGAAGATGGTGGCTAGGCCATCTTCCGGGGTTCCTAAAGCTGTTCCCCGAAAGGAGGACAGCAACAAAGGAGCTTCGGCCCTTTCACCCACACCCCGAGGTGGAGCGAGTTGCTCGGAGACGGTGGTTCCTCGAAAAGAGGGCCCCCCGCCTCCGAAGCCGCAACGCCCGCCTAAGGTTTCGAGGCGGAGGGAGGAAAAGACTCGCATGGCGAGCCCAACCTCCCCCAATAAGTCCTCGAAGGTGACAGCGCCTTCAGCGCTTTGTCCGGCCAACAGCGCCCGGGGTTCTGCCCCCGGGAAGCGTACGGCCATTCCCGTGAGGGTCTTCAGTTCGAGGAGGGCCCCCGCGTCTCCTCCGAGCTAGGCCTGGAGGGCATATTCCTTCAATGGAATTGCCGTGGACTCCGGGCCAACTGGAATGAGCTGCGGAGGCTTGTCTCGTCCCGTTCCCCGTTAGCCATCGTTTTGCAGGAGACTATGATAGGCGCATGCCCCCTGCCCGCCCTTCCGGGGTATAAGGGTCTTGCGACCCCACCACCGCGGGATGGCCGGCTTGGGGATGCGCGGTTTACACCCGGCATGATGTCTCCGTTCTTTCTTTCTCTTTAGATAACTCCTTTCAGGCAGTGGCTGTGCAGCTGCACCTGGATAGGAGGTATACTCTGATTTCTGCGTACATTCCACTGTCAGTTGACTTCGACGCGGGGGACTTCCGCCGCGTCGTGGCACGGTTGCCGAGGCCCTATCTCTTGCTTGGAGATCTGAACGGCAGGCATCCTCGCTGGGGAGATTACTCCATAAATCCCAGGGGACAAGTCCTTGCCGATCTGATCGAAGAGCTTGAGATGGGTGTCCTAAACGTCGATAAGTTTACGCATCACTGTCCGAGAACCGCTTCATTTTCTTGCCTCGACCTATCTTTGTGCTCTTCGGATGCACAGCCTAATTTTGATTGGGAGGTGGTCGATGACCTCCATGGTAGTGATCACTTTCCCATTCAATTATCATTTTCAGGGCAACTGCCACCTGAGAGACCACCTCGGTGGTGCTTGGCGCGGGCGCGGTGGCCTGCATTTCAGGAAATGACTGAATTCCCTATCTCAGTCGAGGAGTTTAGGTCGGTAGATGAGGCCGTTGAGTTCTTTTCCGGTAACCTCATCGCCGTGGGCCTGACTACTATTCCTAGGACGTCTGGCCGTTTTGCACGCCGACCACTCCCATGGTGGTCGGCCGAGTGTGAGACGGCCCGCAAACAGAAGCGTTATGCCTACACTCGCTATAAGCGCCGCCCGAATGATTTCACTGTCGCTGAATTTCGTCGGGCTAAGGCTAGGTTCTCGTATATTTCGAAGCACTCCCGCCGCTCTTCTTGGCGGGCATGCGTGTCTTCACTTAACGGGAAGACCCCTTTAGCTGAGGTGTGGGAGCGAGTCAAAAGGATTCGGGGCAAGTTCTCGCAGGACCCCACCTTCCCGTTCTCCAGGAGAATGGGACCGCAATCTCGGACCCCTCGTCCGCGGCGGAATCCTTAGCGACCGCTTTTTCCGCATTCTCTAGCCGTGATGCTGCTCCGCCAGCATTCAATGCACGTCGTGATGTCGCGGAAGGCCGCCAGCTGGACTTTACCTCCAGAGGCGGAGAACCCTTCAACGACAAGTTTACTGTGAGTGAGTTGCGTTCCGCTCTCGCTTCGTGCGCGGACACCGCCCATGGTCCGGACGATGTCCCGTACGCCGTCCCGTACGCCATGCTTCGACACCTGGGTGAGCGAGGCATGGCCTTTCTGTTAGATTTGTTCAACAGGGTCTGGGTGGAAGGTCTTCTCCCAGACTCCTGGCGAATCGCTACTGTGCTCGCCTTTCGCAAGCCGGGGAGAGATCACTCTACTCTGACCGGTTTCCGCCCAATCTCTCTAACCTCTTGCGTGTGCAAGTTGATGGAGAAATAGGTAAATATTAAAATAGCCTTTTTCCTGGACAGCGGAGTTTATCTGTCTTCTGCACAGTGCGGCTTCCGTAAGTTCCAATCCACGTTGGATGCTCTGCTCCGACTGGAAAATGCCGTCTGCGAGGCTTTCCTTCGTAGACAGCACTACACTACGGTGTTTTTTGATCTGGAGAAGGCCTATGATACCGCATGGCGATACGGTATCATGGAGACACTCCACACGATGGGGGCGAGGGGACGCCTCCCAATGTTTATATCTGAAATTGCGAGATCGTCGATTCCGCGTACGGGTGGAGGGAGCCCTCTCCGGCCCAAAGGAGCAGGAAGAGGGTGTCCCGCAGGCAAGGGGCCTCAGTGTCACACTCTTTGCCCTGAGCATCAACGGCATCACCTCGGTGCTGCCGGAAGATGTTCTCGCTACGCTCTACGTGGACGACCTTTCGACCTCTTTTAGCGCGGCCCAGATGCCAACTCTGGAGCGTCGACTCCAACAGGCATTGAACCGCGTCTCTCGCTATGCCGAAGCGCACAGGTTTCGGTTTTCTTTGGCCAAGATTAAGATGGTGCACTTCTGCCGCCATCCACGGCTTCACCCCGACCCAGATTTGTTTGTTAATGGGGTGCGCCTGGATGTGGTTGAGTCGCACCGTTTCCTTGGTCTTGTATTCGACCGACGCCTCACCTGGGAGGCTCATATTCGCAGCCTTAGGGTCTCTTGTACCCGCGCCATGGACATTCTCCGTTCCGTGACGTTCAGCGCTTGGGGCGCTGATAGGGCTACTGCCTTACTTTTTTAGCGATCCTTTGTTCGCTTGAAGCTCGACTACAGATGCGAGTTTTATGCATCCGCAGCCGAGCGTTTATTGCGGAAGGTGGACTCGATCCACCACACCGGCCTTTGCCTTGCGACCGGTGCCTTCCGCACTTCCCCCATTGAGAGCCTGTTGGTTGATGCTGGGGAGATGCCACTCGCTCTGCGCAACGTGCAGTGCATCACTCGCCTGTACGCGCGAGCCCGGCGCCTCCCTCAGTCGCCAACAGCTCTCACTGCATCCGCAGCTGATCTCGATGGTGCCTATGCCGCCGAGAGACACCAGTCATACCCTAAGCCCTTTTGGTTTAGGGCCAGGAAACTCCTTCGAGAGGTAGATATAGCTCTCGGGCCGGCGGTGCCCCTGGTTCTGCCCAGGACGCCACCCTGGAGGGTACCACATTTGGCTATTTGTCGCCACGCCTCTGCTCCCAAAGCTTGTACTGCGCCGGGAGTATTGCGTTCGACCTTTTTGGAGCACACATCGTGTCACGCTGGTACCGTGCCAATGTATACGTATGGCTCCAAGTCCCAAGAGGGGGTTGGCTTCCACGCCGTATCCCCTGTGTTTGAAGTCAGCGGGGCTCTACCAGGCGCTGCGTCTGTCTTCACGGCCGAGCTGGTGGCAATACACCACTCGGTACGGGAGATTACGCGACGTGCCCGGTTCGGAGACCGGATTGTGATCTATAGCGACTCACAAAGTGCCCTGAGTGCTCTCGGGGCTTTGGAATTTCCGCATCCCCTGTTTCGCGAAATCCGTGACGCCACGGTTTTGGCGAGCCGGGCAGATGTCGAGATTATCTTCTGCTGGGTTCCTGGACATGTAGGAATGAGGGCGCCAAAGAGTCCGCGAGGACTCTGCGACCGGACCAGCATTTCGCTCTTCCTCACACTGACTACATGGCAGGAATACGGGCAGCTCCTCGGACTGCTTGGCAAAGAAGATGGGAGACGGTCGAAGGGATCTTAAAGTTGCGTGCCATTGCGCCGCGAATGTTCCCATGAACCTATCCCCCAATGCCGCGGCGGCTTCAGGTTACTTTCTGTCGTCTCCGAATCGGGCACACTCGTGTGACGCATCGCTATTTGATGGAGCGCTTGCCTGCGCCCTAATGCAACGACTGCGTCGTCCCCCAGACTGTTCGGCACATTCTTGTCGAATGTCCCAGTCTGGGTGATCTTCGCGCACGACACCTGTCCCGGTACCGGGATGGGCGGGGTCGCTACCGCCTGTCCCTTGTACTTGGGACGAGTGCGTGCACTTTGACTGGTGGACTTGTTGACTTTTGGGGGGAGGCCGGCCTTCTCCCTTTCCTTTAACCAGGTTTGATTGTTGTTTTTGTTATTGTTTTTGTTATTGCTTTGTTATTGTTATTTCTTTTTATTGTTGTTTCCTGTTCAATTTTTTTAAAGTAGCCTAGAACTAGGCTGTTTGTTTACGGCGACTTATGCCTACGTCGGCAGTCGCCAGATAGCCCCTTAAATAAAAAAAAAACGCCATCCCAGGACCACCTTGCGCCTGCGTATGATAATATTAAGTGATGACACGCCCTACTCTTTAATAGACTCTCCTATCTCTACTTCTCTTTATGACATACCCGACTACCTCTTTCCAAACATGCTCTCCTATCCACAGAGGTTCTGGCTGCTCGGCGCACTTTCGTCCTCTTACCAGCACTTTGTCAAGTGGCAGTGTATATACCGTGAGGTCCCTACCTGGTGCGGGGGCCGAAAGCCCGCTCGCTGGCTGAGGGAAGTATTAGGCACGGTGTGTCCTGGTCCGTCGACTCTGATTACCGCCTTCCAGTACACAATATGGTGGCTACTTCGGCACCATCGTTTATGGTCAAAGCTCTACAGCAGTTTGGCCTAAATGGCGGGCTGGGTTGTCAAGGCCCATCTTAGCTCGAACCCGTGGGTCGAGTATGTGTAAATGATCACATTCTGAAATTTTCTGGTTCTAAGGAGACTTATTCTTTTTTAATGATATAGCAACAATATAACTAAATAGTGACCGACCGCAGGCGCATGGTGATCCGCCTCCAAGCGCGGCCTCGCCCTTCCTATGTGTCAGAGAGGAGACCGTTCAACCGGTGGAGGAGCTTCCCTCTCACCATTTCCATGTAGCCACCTTTGGGCAGTGCCATACCCTTGTGCTCTCTCGGGGGGTGGCTTTTCTAACCTGCCTATATCGGAGAGGTTTACTCCTTTCCTATGTGTATGAGTAAGGTGCCTTCCCCCTCACCCCCTTCTTTGGAGTCGCCCATGGACGACTGCATCTCTGCGGTCCCAACTAAGCTAAACCCCTCAGAGGGGCAACTCGGCCCCTTCTCCCTACTGTCCTGCAAGCATTCATCCTAAGCTAGCAGTGGGCTAACCTAGCTACCCACCTCTCTTTCCTGATGGTGGAGGTCGGGTTGTCGGCCCAAGGAACTGCAGAAATCAGGACTAAAGACCCCGCGATTGGGATCCGTGACATCTTGTGGATGGATGGCGACATGGTGCCAGAAGTGACCCCGCTCCAGATGACATGATCTTTCATGGGGGCGAACCTGGGATCGGAGCCAAACTCCAAACTATAGTCCGCTTCAGTGCAAGCGGCTCTAACCCACGAGGAGTCACAAAAATAGGAGAGACCGCCTCCCCCGACTGGTGAGCCTTTAACAGCCAAGGCTTCCATCTTGGAGAAGGATCCTACTGTGGCAGGTCCGTCCGGGTTGTGGGCGCCTTCCGGGAGTGGACAGTAGCGGGTTCACTCTACACCCGCCGTTCCTCTCCCTCTGCGGGGGCTCTAGGGAAGGGCGGGTCTGCTGCCGCTTCGGCAAGCGACCTGCTCAAAGGCACAACAAAGACCAAATCGCAAGTGAACAGCGGAGTCTCGATTACGTCGGGGCCCTTCATTAAGAGCTACCTCTCGTTTTGAGCCCGTTGGCTGCAAACGCTTTCTGGTTATTCGCTTCACAGATGGCAGCGTATTCGAAAAGGGAAATATTTGCTAGTTTGATAATCACGTTCGACCATGACAGGCTCCCTAAGTCGGTGCGTGCCAGGTGGTATCGCTACCGCTTGAAGGCATTCTTGCCACTGATGCGGAGGTACTACTACTACTGCCACCGCTTCAACCATACGAGTCAGTGTAAGTTGCTCCAAGGCCGTGCACGATAAATCCCTATCGTCTCTGGCCAAGTGTTTTCATTGCGGAGAGCCACACCCTGCTTAAAAGCAATGTGAGGCTATCGACTGGAGAAGAAAATCCTGGCCCTTCAGGCTAAAGACTTGGTCCTGGCACGCCCGGCGATGCCTGGGACCTCTTATGCCTCAAATTTTAAAAAGCACCCTCTGCTCCTGGCCCATACGAGCAAGGTCGTTTCCTCGACAATTTGGAGCCCTTCCATAGGTTCTATTCCAACCCTCCGGGGGCTCTCTTGGTACAGCTGGCGATACAAAGGGTTCACACCCAGTCTCGGCTCATTGAGGGTGAATGTTTCCCGTAAGGCGAAACTGACGCCCGCCTCCGCCGAGTTGTTAGACTCGCATGAGGCAGCCCCCCCCCCCTGAACGGGATCGTGAGGCTGATTTCCGTGATTCATAAACCTGTTTCCCGAAAGGAAGACAGCATCAAAGGAGCTTCGGCTCCTACGTCCCTACCCAAGGCTGGACTGGATGGCTCGGAGACGGTGGATCCTCCAAATGTTTCGAGGCGGAGGAAGGAAAAAACACGGCGAAGCTCAACTTTCTCCGATAGGTTCTCGAAGACGATAGCACCCGGAATTCTGCCTTCGGGAAGCGTACGGCCATTTCCGTAAGGGTCTTCTCTTCGGAGAGGGCCCTCGTATCTGTTCCAAGGTAGGCCTGGGGGCCATATTCCCCCATTGCTTTTTACTGCCTTTACGGTTTTTATTGATTCAAAAAGCGTATTATACGCTCTTCAACTTCTGATCATCCCATTATGTCCAAAATCCATTCCTGGTTGGTCAAGAACTTCCAGATACAAAGTAGGGCTTTGCTTGGCCTAGTCATGTGTAAGTCCATGGTAACGAGCGGGCCGAAGTGGCAAATCGAATTTCGACCACCGACTCCTTGCAGTCTACAACTTTTCGTGACTTTTATCCTCTTATTAGGGTCGACATTCGGTCACTCTTGCAATCAGAATAGGATGGCTGCCTCGGTAACAAATTGCATTCCATTAAACCCTCGGTTTTACCGTGGGCTACCTGTTATCAACTGGGTCGTAGCTCTGAGGTGGTCCTTTGTCGCCTGCGAATCGGCCACACACGGTCATATAATGAGTAGCGATGGGCCCCGCATCGCCTCCTCTGATCGTTCCCCATATCAGTACGCCATCTTTTGGTCGACTGCTAGCGCCGCTGTCTGCCTTACATATGGAATGCTTCCCATTCTGTTTTACGTGCCCCATGCAACGATAGACTGCGCTTCCTCTTAGCCGATGGCCTCTCTTCCCATTTTTAATACAATCTGGGGTTTTTTTCTCTCACTTTCATAGCTTGTAATTATACTCGTACCTTTTTAATTAACTAGAAATGTAAATATTAGTAAACTCATGTAATTTGTTTATTGCCCTCGTGCACCTTTTTAATTTTTTTTTACCCTTTTTATTGCTTTTATTTTCACCTTGCCACTTTTTGTACTTGAGGGCCTGTACTCTTTTATGTCTTCCGCTCCATAATCTTAGATTTTAGTGGCTACACCCTGCTCCAAATAATAATAAAACCTGTTAGACTACACAAGGACTAAAGACATTGAATCTATAATTCGTTGGTCACAACATGTTTAGAATATGCGCTGTACTTCCTGCCCACGTGACTTCGAATGGGAAGGGTTTTATAAAAGCCCGGACTACTAAAATGCTACCATAGGTTAGAAATAGAACCGATCGGCCCCGTCTGCGAAAGCTGTTCTCGCTACAAACCCAGAGACTGCGTGGCCAACTGATTCATTCATGATTGCACGGTTGCGAAAATATTGATCGTAGGAAGATGATTCACCCGGAATCAGAATAGGACTGAACCACAGGTCCAAGTTAGAGTTGCCACGGTATTGCACTACATATCACGGTGAAGTAGTTCTAAAAAAAAAAGAAGACATACTGTAACCGGTTTCAATTAGAAATCTGATAAATATTGCTTGCTGAAAAATACAATACTGAATATTAATCAAAGCCAGCATTATATTAGTTTTTCTTAAAATTCTTGGGTTATTTTTCGGTGCCCGCATATTACCGGAAGAGAGAGAGAGAGCCTTCATCTTTGCTGTTTTTGAATACTCGGTATGTTAACCCCTTTCTGACTCAATGCTGCTTCGATATGTTTTGCATGTTTTTTTAGGGTTCTTTTCGTTAACACTTGTGTCCCTTTCACACATTAGTCATACACCTCAATTACCCACTTGTACTATAGAAATTTCCTTCTGTTTTGCCCTGACTTTTTCTTTACCATTCAAATCCTTATCGTCGCAATCTGTTGTTTCTGTACCATTATCATAAACAATGCATCCACCCTAGATACTTTAAACATCAACTTGTTAGAGTAACACCATGAGTTAATTGTCACTTTCCACCTCATTCTCATTCCTTCCCTAACGTTTCAATCAACACTTCCAAATCACTCTCAGCCACTAATATCAAGCCATCAGCATATACAAAAAAAGATAGAACCCATTCTTCCTCACCTCTTTTCCCTATTCCCATTCGTACACCTCTCGGTACTCTATAAATATATAAACAACCTTTGCTATACCCTTTCTTTACACATATATCTTTGCAACCACTCACTCCGGTCATCTTGTAAGAGAACACGCCTCTTCCTTCCAACAAAAATAATTTTGTGTCACCTACCATCACTGTCCACATTCTTAGCACCTGCCATAGTGCTTACCTATCTACATGACCGTATTCTATCTCCAGATCCATAAACCCAACATAAACCTTGCATCTGTTATGCACATCCCTGTGTTGAATGAACGTGTTTGCCGTGCGCGAGTTTCTTGCATCACAGAACCTACCACCCTCTCCCCTACTTATCCTACTCACTTTTTAATTTGTCACTTCCTGGTTCTATCTTCAGTCTAGCCCGGCAGCGCTTAGAAATGACACCGCGGCGGTGGTGGTCGTTTCCAAAGGTCTTCAGGAGGGGGGTATTTTGAAAGTGGTTCTGAGATAGGATGGGTAGTGTTCTCAGGTTGCCTTTATTTTCCTTGAATTAAACACGCATTACCAGTCAGGGCATAGCGCACAGTTGTTGGGTTTTTTTCAGAGATCTGTAAAGAAAGTGAAAATTTGTGTAAGATATAGCGGCAGAGCCTCTGCAGGCAGTGGAACCGTTTGGGCACACTATCCTCCAAATGTTAGCCCCAGCAAAGTTAGCCATGCTAGCCCTCACATTTTCTTGCGTGTGTGGAAAAGAATGGGTGAATGACCAAAAGAGGGGAGGGGACAGTAGAAAGATAAAAGGGTTGAAAGAATACAGGCATAAGAAAAATCGGAGCCAAGATGGAGGGGTTAATGGACGAAATCTGGGCTACGACTACTCTGCGAAATTAGCCGCCGGTCGACAAAATGGGTGAGACGGCGCTTGTAAAGAAAGCAGCGTAAAAATAACATCCTCGAAGGAATAACGACCGGGACGTACCCCTTCCTCCAGGCACCCTTTTTTAAAGGTTCCTTCTGCATCTGGGTGGTGCAAATCTGGAAGACATAGATGACGAGATCAACGAAATCTACGATAACCCATTTTAGCCGACGAGAGATGCGTCCCCAGAATCTCATACAAAATGTTCCCACAACCTGGTGGTTGGGTGAGATGAGGGAAATCCTCCGGGAACATAGGAATTTGGCAGGACAGGACTAAACCGGAAAAGAAGAGGCCACATGCGACGTGTGAGCGAGACGATTAAATATAATTCTCAACAAACGAAGAGAGATCTCGAACGATGATATCGGTAGGATGGACAGAGAGAGCAACCACATAAAACTTTGTAGGAATATCAGAAAACTTAGGATGTTGCCTCCAAAGGCCAAAATTCGAGTCAAAGACAGAGACGAACTCATAGAGGATCCTAAACTCTCGAAAAAAGTTTCAGGAGACACTGGAAAGAGATTATCGCAATAAACCCTGGGAAGAACGATGACTTCGACTGGGATCTCCGTAAACCAACTGCTCGTTGATACATAGGACCCATCTGTGTCCTCGAGTGTACCAAGAAAGAGATAGGGGTTAACCATGAGCGCCCCATCACGTTTGAAGAGAACATGACCGCCATCAGAGCATTCAAATAGAGGGCGACGGGCTTGTCTGGGCTCATTAAAAACAACCTCGTGAGCGCCCCTCGGTAAATAATTCAGGCATCGTCAACACCATGAATGCTTCTCTGAACAAAGGCTACTTCTCGGGCGGATATAAGATGTCTAAAATCATCTTTATCCTGATAGGCAATAAGCCTCCAGACGAGCTGATTAACTTCAGCCGAATTTATCTTCTGGAGATACTCGGCAAGATTTTTGAGAATATTGTAGCCGGAAAAGCTACAAGCTCAACTGTGCGAGTTAGGAGAGCTCAACCCACAGAAACATGGGTTCCGGAAGAAGCGGGGCACAGATACAGGCCTGGTGCTCCTAACTAAGAAAATGGCATATTGCCAAGCGAATGGTTACTATGTGGACCATTGTGCTGAGGGACATGCAGAAGGCCTTCGACAAAGTCTGGTTGGAAGGACTCCAATATAAGATCCTGAACCTCCAGCTAGATCCGATCTTGGAAAGGATCCTCTGCGATTTCGCCATGGGCAGAAAGCTTGTGTCGTGATCGAAGGACACAGAGGATAAGAGTTAGAACTAAAGGCGGCTTCCCCCAGGGGAGTTGGATGGTCTACACCATCCACCTCCCAACTCCGGTGTACAGGGGCACTTTGTATCTGCAAATGACCTCACTTTAATCGTCCCATGCGTGGAGATGAATTCATGGGCGCAGACAGCATAAACTAGAGAGGAAATATCTAACATAAACGACTACGATGGAAAATCAGAACGAACAGGGATAAGTTCAAGATTTCGTTGAGTCGCTGACCTACGTGGCCCATCGTGACAGAGGTAGGAAGATACGGTTTCTCAATCGAATGCACAGTACTGGAACTAAGGCTCATCCAGGAAGCACCACACAGACAGAATCTGGTTAAGATGGACATCTTAAAGCTATACAGATTTAGATATCTTAGTTCAGCCAACATTAGGAAAATATACTTGAATGTTCATCCGATCTACTGTATGCTCATCTATCCTACCATAGTGACCCAAGCGCCCAACAAATCATCTATCAGAAAACTCCAACGAGTGCAGAACACCGCATCCCTCATCATCAACAAGGTCAGAAGACGCGACCATCGACCACAAAGAAGGTTGCACATCAACGTTGCGACGAGGGGCGGTCAATAAGTTTTGCGAATCGGTAGGGCAAAACAGAGGAAGGGGGATGGCTGTTTTGGGGGGTGTTAGTACAAGTTATGAAAAGTCAGGACCTGCTTCACACGCTCCTGCCTTGTCTATTTAAGAAGCAGTAGCTGATCGCAGATCGTCAGTCACAATTTTTTCAACAATGGAGAAGGTTGAGCACCGCGCAGTGATCAAATTTTTGACAAAGGAAGGCAAGAATGCAGAAGAGATCCATGAACGCATGGTTGCAGTGTACACCGACACCGCCCCTTCCTATGCAACCATTGCTCGCTGGAATAGGGAGTTCTGCCATGGTCGTGAGTCCGTTGAAGATGACGCCCGTCACACGTGACCAACGAGGACAATGAGGCCCGTGTGGAGAGGAGGATCCTCGAAGGTCGAAGAAATCGAGCGAAAACTTGGAATATCAGATGGAAGTGTTATCAACATCATCCACGACAATTTGGCCATGACTAAGGTCTCTCTGCCCGTGGGGTCCCTAGAAACCTCACGCCCCATGATCGACTTCAACGTCATCAAAGTCCACAAGGCCAGAGTTGCACAAGTTGCCCTGCGCGAGTGCGGATTCGAGGAGCTCAACCATCTCCCCCTACAGTCCAGATCTTGCCCCTAGCGACTACTTTTTATTCTGCCAGCTCAAGGCTGCACTGCGTGGACGCCGGTTTGGGGATGATGAAGATGTCCAGCTCGCCGTCCAGGAGTGGATTGAACAGAAGTCGGGAGATTTCTGGTTGTCGGGAATTCGAAGCCTCAGTGACAAGTGGCGCAAGTGCATTGAAGTCGAGGGTAGTTATATTGAAAAATAATTAAACACTTTTCCTTATATCCGAATTGCAAAACTTATTGACCTCCCCTCGTAGCATCATTAAGGAACTGCAGGAAACAGGAGGCAGACTAAACAATCGTCAGACTACGGGGGAAAGTTACTCGCAGCAAAAGATTTCCTAGCAGTAAGTTTATTTTTCGTGGAACACAATTATCAATATGCACAGACGATACAACGGAAGGTAGTAAGAAGTAAAACACTAAGAAACATACGAGAACAATACAATACAGCAGCTAAAACAAAAAACGACGCAATCACAAGGTACATTACTGAACCCGATTGCCTACAAAGACTTGAAGACTCAAAATTAACCGAAAACAATAAATGGAGCAAAACATTGAGACAGAGAACAACACTGAAAAGAAATACGTCAACAAAATTGCAGTGAAACAATAAACAAAGATAAACGAATAAGTAAAAAGGAAAGCGATGCCATCATCACCAGGGCAAAATTAATTCCCAAGCATCTTTTTTTTCACGATATTTATCTTCCGCTATTTGGACGTCAATAATGGTTATGAGGTTTCAGCGGAAAAAGTCGTGGGATGGCGGGGGGGGTGGGGGGGAGATTCCATGCATGCTCCTTCCTCACTTTATTTTCCTCAGTTTCTTCTACTGTATCTTTGTTTTTCTTTCTCCTCTACACAACTTTCTCAACACCCGTCGATCTCTTCCTTGATAACTAATTGAGTCCTCCCTGAACACTCATTGATCCCACCTGTGACACTCATTAGTTCCTCCTGTTCTAAAGGACTATTCGTGTGGCGGTCATGTAGTAGTGACCCTCTTTGAAAACCCATTGAACTCCAGTAACACTCATTAAACCTCCAGCGCTCGTGTGAAATAGTCCCTCTCCGAATATTTGTTAATTCCTGAACATCCTTTGAGGCCTTCCTGAATACCCATAGAACCATACCCAAATAACAAGTGAGCCTTCCTTCCATACTCAGAAACCTTCCTTCCATACTCAGAAACCTTCCTTCCATACTCAGAAACCTTCCTGAACACTCCTTGTACACTCTCCATACTACTCGACATCACCTTACACCTTCCCACTCAGTCTCCCGCTCTCCTGCCTGTCCCTTCGCGGCTGGATGAGTGGGGCGCACTTATCTGCATCGATCGGTCCTCGTAATCCTTTACCATTAAAGAAAAAAAAGCTCTTCAATGTGTAGATAGTTAATTGGGGTGCTGCAGACGTACCCCCTGACAAGGCATAGTGCTTTTGTTGTTGTAGTTTATGAATGCTAGATCAGATGCTCAAGCCACAGTACCTTAGACCTAGCCTGGAATGGATGGACAACTCATGGTGTATCGTTAGGTCGAAGCCATTTCTATTGCTCTCGGAAGCATAAATTTATGTAGACCGATTTTCGCCTGACAAAACGAAATTCGCGCAAACGATTATCACGACCGCTTGTGCGGTACCGTCCTAATCAATCAATCATTTCCTGTGTCACCCACGGGGATGCATAGGGCCTCAATGAACTCACGCCACCACGCTCTATCTTGAGCTAATGCGTCAAGATCTTCCCAACAATCATCTCCTGCTTCCCGCCTCATAGTCCTTATCCAAGTCTCCTTAGGCCTACCTCTACCTCTTCTACCAGGGGCCACTAACCCTGGTTTCTATAAACCTGACCTAACCATTTCCAACGGAAAAATCTAACCAACTCATCCATCGGTTGCACCCCCGTTATTTCTCTGATTCTGGTATTTGACCATTTAACTCCAAATATTTTCTTAAATTTGGTATAATTTCGAGGAAAATTGTACGGAATATTCTTTTCAATTTGCCTCTGATAGTATCCATGTTTTATTTCATAGAATAACGGCTAAAAATAGTCTTAATGAAAGTAATGTGTATTTGAAGGAAAGGATGGGTTCCAAACTAAAGAACTTCTTTTTCTTCTCGGCTTTTCCCTATCCATTAAGATTTGGGCAGAGACTTTACGGATGGATGCCCTTCCTGACTCCAGCCCTCTCTATTTATCCAGGTTTTGGCACCAGCACTGAGTTGCTCCCCCTCCCCACCCCCACCCGTGGCTAGAAAAATGTCCAAAATAAAATAAATACATCAAAAGCTTAGAGTAATAAAGAGAATTGCCAGGGCTAGAGTCTGGGTGTGCGTTTCTAACTCCACATATACTCTCATCTCCGTGGCTGATCCGTCCTGCTTCGAAGTTAAAGGAGAGGGATCGAGTGATTGGGGCTTGGTTGGAAGTCCGAAGTACTCGCTGGGACGATGTCCTCGTAATGAATTCTCTTCAAGAAGGCTGAAATGACTTCGTTGTCCTTGGATAGCTCAGATACTCTCTTCTATAAAGAACAATAGGAGCATCTTCGGCCGCAGGGCATCAATTTGTCGCATTTTATTCCATTCTTCGAAAGCGGTCTTCAACATTCATCGGTTTCCGAGTCAGAACCTTCTCACGGAGTGGAGTATCTTCCATTGGGTTATAATCAGGGTTTTGGGTAGCCCAGTTCATCGCGTCGATATTTTCAGCTTCTCAATACAGTTTAATGGTCTTTGGTCTGTGTGGTACGGAGGATTGTCTGTCCTACATGAAAACAGGCTCACGGGCCCGATGTTCAGAAAAGGGGGCTCCCATCTTCCTGAAGCAGATCCTTACATACCGCAACGATTACTTTGCCTTGTAAATGGATGAGGGCCAGACTCGAGCGCTCGAAATCATGGCCTACACCATAACGCCGCCACCTCCAAATGTAACCTCTTTTTGTGCATGTGAGATTCAATCTTTTACCTGTACGACGCCTTTGCAGCCGATCCGATTAAATTAAATATGCTTTAGTCGCTGAAGACACCAGCACTCCGCAGGACATGTCTAATAACAAAATCCTTCCTCGCCGCTTTATTCTTTTTACTTATGAGTGGTTTCTTAACGTGCTGTGCGCCATCCCCCTTCCCCCACCTATCTTAAGCGACGGGGAGAGGGATAGTCTGGTGAGACACATTCAAATTCTCTAACTTGACCTGAAATACTGTCTGCTGTCTCAGTTCGGTCGTTTATCGAAATCGGCTGTATCGTGCGACCTTCCATGTGTTTATCTGAGTGTGAACCGTTTTCTCCGTCGGCGTGTAAGTGCCCGGTCTTGTCTTTATTGTGCGCGGATTCAATTTTTGAGCATTACAATGCCTCGCAATGTCAGGCAGTGTCATTTCTTCACTTTCACACTAGTTAAACTGTTTTCTGGAGGATCTGTTAGCCTTAACTCGTTTTGCCTTCTTGATAAATAAGTAACACCATCAGTAGGAGTCTACAATAAACGTGGGACTGTTTTGCCATACATACGTTACGAAGTTTATATGTAAACTGAAAGTTATAAATTATAGTTCTCTAGTTTTGGTCGCATCCTTCGAATATACATTACTTTCCCCATAGCTTTAAATAATATTCTGTGCAATTTTCATGGAAATTAAACGAATATTTTCATGTAAATGCAGATGTTGGTATTTTGTTCGTTCTTTGTTTATTGTTGTGTTTGTGAGGCTGGCCTCTAAGTGCTGTGCCTAAGGTGAGACCGAGCGCTTCTGTAGTTTATTTTAGAGGAATGGGGTGTTTGATGATTTCATGCAGTGACTTTTTTATTCCAAGCTTGAAAACACGGAAGTAAGACAAACTTTTGAAGGAGACACGATCACCAGGATCTCTTTCAGCAAAAAATGTTTCGTTGTAGAGCGAATTGCCTCTAAGTTGTCTGGCTCTTGGGTGACTATAGTTAAATCATAAGTATGGCTATAGTGTGTAATATTAAGGTCGCGATTGGTGATGTGGAGGATGTTGGAATGGGTGGGGGGAGAGTACACATTCCTGTCGCACTCCGCTTTGAGTTGATTGAAGCCTTCATACATGAGCTGGGTAATGTTGGTAGGTACGGTGTTTATTGAATGTAAAAGGAGGTTTGAACATGCTTGAATTATAAATTGAAAACAGCGACGAGATTCGAACCTCTGACTCCGTGTTTTGCTAAATTCAGCAAGCGAGTGCTTGTCTCCACTCGGCCATCCTCAACTCGAGTTTTAAGGCATTAATCTTTTTTCAACCCGATAACTTTCTCAAGTATAAAGGGCGTCGTAATCTGTGTTGGGAGGCGTCTAGTGATGTTTGATTTCGTTCAATATTATATTCTCCATCATTTTGAAGGGGGTGCAGAGTATGGGGTGATGTGGGGCGAGTGAGGGACTCGGTTAACTTATGTGATCGGATTTCTATAATTTGGGGGTTGAGATGAGACTTAGGATAGATGAAGATGTGTGTGCAGGTGATCACCCTTGGATCAAGGTGCTTAGCTGTATCTTTGGTAAGCTGTCAGGACTAGAAGCATGATATTCGTTTGCCGTACCCCCTCGGTGGTACCATTTTTGTAGTGAATTGTGGTATCATGTAGTCTGTTGTCAGCGAGTGGTTATGATCCTCTTCTTGACCTCGGGTGAATCTTACTAATTTTAACGCTGTTGTTTTTATTGTTAATAGCCACCAGGGGTAGATTACATCTCTGCCCCCTACAGCACAGCCCCCTACAGCCTGTGCTGCAGGGCCCATCAACGTCACTACAAGTCGGGCAGCGCCTTCTGTGAGACCGCCCTGAGGAAACAGGTTAGAGTGATACTATATGCAGCTGTTTTGTGGTATTAGGAAGGTTGCTTTTCGCGTCGATTAATGGTGATGAGAGATGGTTGTTTTATGATCTAAAAACGATGGTTTCATGAAGAAAATACAACCAAACAATTGATAATGATAGAAAAAAAATGGCAAGTTTGTATCTCCACACCAACACATGTCGAAGTTGCCAGAGGTGTGAGCAGTGCCCGCATTTCAAGACGCTTCTGCGCTGCTGCGATATCCGTTAGTGCCTCGACTCCTCCTCCTCTTCCCAAACGCCAACATTAGATGGCGAGGACCAGTGACTTAAGGCCCATTTGAGGTTGTTCGTTAGAAACGAGTGGATGGGTGTGATGAATGGGGTTAATTACCTGGGTAGAGTAGCGAGGCCTTTTTTTTCACCATTTAGACACGAATTTATTTTCCGTTCCCTCCCGGTCACGAACGCTTCCAGTAGTCTCTGCCCTAGAGTATGCGAGTCCCCCCTCAAAAAGGGGTCCATTTTTGTTTACTTCTGAGTACTGTTTCCGTACAAATATATAGGGTTGATGAGGTTTCATCCCTAGTCATATCAAGTGTTTTATACTTACAGGAACGACGTTCTGGCCTTAGCTCTTGGTGAGGTCCTCTTGGACCAGGTCATTTTGTTGAGCCTGGTTACTTGTTCTCGATGGCAACTGAAATTTTCGAAAGGGTTGCTTTTCTTGATGAGAATTTGATTATTCTCTTTTCCCAATACTTGTCCAGTCGCCTCTCAAATCTTTAACATTAGGCGAAGTCACAACACGGTCAGGAAGGCCGTTCCACAGAGCCGCTATCCTTGGTGCGAAGGAGTTTGCTCTCAGCTTGATTCTTGAGTACTGGTGTTGTATCCTCACTGTGTTCCCTCTTGACTGCCTTTCTTGTCGTCGCATGGGGAGGATCTGTGAAGGTTATCGGTTGACTCTCCCCCCATTCTTTCCTCCAATGAGTGAAGATGGTGTTAAACCTCTTAAAAAAAAAATCAGGGTATCTACCTTCCTCGTATTTTCAGTTTCCCTAACCTCACTATCTTCTTTTTCCTATCCAAAAACTCTGACGATGTCCTCGTTGTTTTTTAATTAATTTTGAATAGATAAAAATAATAATAATCCTGTATAAACTCAGAAATGTGACTTGCATACCCCGGGAACGGTTGTGAATTCTAAACATCAACAATCAAGCGCAAGAGCTATTATGCCTTCGGTGGTTATCATCAAAATAAAATATTCTAGTCGTCAGTCACAAGATATGTCATGCCCACGTTGAGGGGTGCCCAGGAAATTTATGCACCGAGAGTTTCGTTCCAAAGAAATACTATAGTTGGAGTAATACTGCCTGTATATTGATTGTGTAGTGGCTGTGTTGATTGAAAATTTTGGCGTATTTTTGTAATGGTGCTCAGCATAGCCACCCTCCTACCTCATCCCACCTACCCACCTCACCCACCCTTCCTCCGACCTTAGAGCTATTTTTACCTCTGCCGTTTTTTTCATCTTCACATCACCCCTGTCTTGAAGTGGTCGTGTTGATTGTTTTCCTTATACTTAAGTCTTAATGGCCTTGTAATGCTGTTAAGATACCCGGTCATCAGGTTTATTCAATTCCATGCCCGTGTACTCGTCGGTTACTGCGAGATCATAAAATTGTGTGGGTACAATTGCACAACTCCACTCGGGACCATTTTTTTTAGTTCACGCCTGAGACAGAGAAGAGGATGTGTATTGGCCTAAGTCTGCAACCCCGGAGTCGCATCAATGCACATGTTTGCTCTAGGACCCCGTAAAGGAACCCCGGATTACTAAAGACCCATTTCTGACGATAAGTAGTCTAGTTATTTGCATTTTTTTTCGGGATTATGCTCTATTTTTTGTTTGTTTGGCTTTAATAAATTGTATGTTTGCCGTCCTCGAGTCCTCCCACATGTTGGTCTGCCCACAAATGGCAGCCATCTTACCACCCGCTTTCGCTATCAAAGAAGAGACCAGTTGGGGCGGTAGGGACCCCGGAGACGATACAGCTTCACAAGGCCTCTCGGATCCCCGCAATGGAGATCTCCCTGGGAATATTGCGCTCTGGGAGGGCCCCCATCCCCTCAGATATTAGTTACAGCAATGGTGGGTCTATATTTATACTTTTGAGTGCCCTTATGTGCATGTGCCTGGAGATTCAACATTCCCCTACCGGACTCAAATTTGATTGCTCTTCTATTGTATGGCAACTTGTCGTTCGGGATCCCACCCTCTCCTCCCATAAATAGCAATGTTTTAAGTGGTGAAGACCAAAAGTAAGATTTTAAAAAAATCACTGAATTAACCTGCTTGGAGTTTCGTTCAGCCATCATCGCCGCTCTGAGAGTTTCGTGAGGTAAGCAAAGTTAGATACATTGCTCAATAAATCAATACCTATGGATATAATATACCCCCTGTCCCCGCTCCCCATTATAGTGAAGTTTGAACTCGCCTTACAAGAAATGAGTGACATCCTGTGCTAAACTGCCATAGCCTTGTCCAAAGGGCCGAAAACCGAGCGTCATGACGGAAATAATTCGATATATCAAATCTAAACCATCGCAATATCTGCTAAATACTTAAGTCTACTTATAGAGTGAGCTAATCCAGGCTCACATACAGCAATCCAACGGTACAAGCTGTCCAAGATGCAATCATAGAACACCAGAATCACCAAACACATGATAGAAGAACCTTGCTCAAACTTCGAACTCCACCAACAAACACAATCTTCAGTCAGAGAATTGTGGGTCAGGTGTACCAAGGGGCGGGGCAGGATTACTGGGGGGTGCGGATTAGATACGACAACAGCCAGGGGGGGGGAGGTAACTGCCATTGGGGGAAAATCATTGGCACCACCCATTGAGCGCTTACGCAATCTTGTAATACCCATTGAACTCCGGTACTACCCAATGAACCTCCCGTAACACCCATTGAGCACGCCTCTATGGAAACAACAAATGATTAAAGAGGGGAATAAACAGTGTGAAAACAAAGAAAACACCCATTTATCGCTCCCGCACTCCCATAACACCCATTAAATCGTCCCATTATAGCCGTTGAGCCTTCTCGTATCTCCCAATGAATTTAGAAATATTTGAAGCAGCCGCTCAGTGCCAATGAACTTTCGTTGGCGGCAGTTCAAACATAAGAATCATGACTCATTTACGTCAACCTCACAAATAAAAAAGTACAATAGGAAAATAAATGCGGGCAAAATTACAAAAGAGAAAGAACAGCATTCTGGACCGAGAAAAGAAAACCAAAAGAGAAGAAGCGCAGAAAGACTTCTCTGCCAAAAGTCGTTGGATGGGCGAAGATGTGACAGTTAACTAGTATGTGCGTCACCATGCAACTGCCATTGTAGTAAGGGCACTTTGGATTGGCAAGCGGGTCCTCCCAAGAGGGCAAATGATGATGGGTGAGTCGAGCATGGCCAATTTGTAGGCAGCAAAGAGCCATCTCAAAAGAGCAGGACTTCCGGGCGCACGATGGCTAGTAACGAAGTGACTTTTCAGCATTCAATAATTGAATATAAATGCAATCATCCCACTTACACTTGCACTCTTTTTACTCCAGAACATGAAGAGGAACTCCATGTACAGTAATCTCAAAGCTGCCTGGATTTCAAGGGCTGCTAAAAAAGCAGCTTGGGCCGCCTGTTCGGGGTAAAAACACCCCAATTTCCAAACGTGTAACTGTTGGAAGATGCCGTATCGCCATGTGTGAACGTAAGAGTTCTTGATGCCGAAATATATTGTTAAAATATGGTCTCCTTACGAGGGATTCCCAAACATACGTCTCAAAGAGTATGAGAAGATTAGATGTACTGAGGACTTCGTCAAAGCCGAGGAACGTTGGTACACTTCGAGAAAGGGCAGCACGCATTTCGGAAATTGTAAATAGATTATGATAAGGAAGGCGGGAATTCGTATTGAAATCCAGTGGCCAAGACTCCTGGCATGCATTTCCGGCTAAATATTTCTTTGTATATCTTGTAATGCTGCTTACACCTTGAAAACAATCATCCATGGGGTTGGCCACCATCACATAGTCAGATACAATAGTTCCTTTACGCTTAATGCGGGTGCAATCGAGAAAGAAATTCAGGATTCATAATTATGCCACGAAGTTATTTCTCTCGGTTGAGGGACATGGTGGAAGATTTTATTGATACCGACCATGGGTCAATTTATAGGCTTATACTGTCGCCGCACAGCTTCTGTTACGCAACGGTAAGGAAGAGCGTCTTCCACCGATACTCTTTCTAGGTACAGTTCACTCGGCGACCTACGGATAAATGATATTAGAAAGTCCACACAAAAAAAAGTACCCGTCACAACATTAGTGTTACATGCCTGCTCGAAGATAATCCAATCGGCTCGTCGTAAATTCCACTGAGGAGAGCAAGAGCGCTGTGGGTCTTGGTTGAAAGCTGTCATAACCATAGGTAAATGATCACCGCGGTGTAGATTAACGAAAAAACGACCAGTTGAAGCTATAAAAGCTGAAATGACTTGCCACTGCATACTGACTTAGTAGATGTTAGTGAAGTCGAAGAACTAGAGGGAAATGAGGTCCAAACAGTCGAGCGGGCGTGAGTAGAAGGCACAAAACCAGAAACGACCCGTGAGTCCAAAACAGACTTCTCGCCCACAGAATGTGGAAAGGTAGTTGAAGTATTAGTGGAGGGATTCGAGTGGTTTGATAGAATTGTTTGATGGGAAACGGTGTCCACAGCAACGTCACGGCCATTCATCAATCTCAGACGGCCTGGCTCATTAGACTTGGGTGGTAAATTCAGAGTGATGCTTGTTAGCAGGTAAAGACGAGGCTAAGGCATCTTTTTTTTTACGCCGGTGGTTAAAATGCCGCGATCACTCTTGCTTCTGTCGTCAGTCAGTACGGACGTCTCCATCAGGTAGGTCTGGATATCGCTCAGTTTATCCCTGACCTTCAGCTTAGATTCGGAGCGGAGGGTCAACTCTTATCTCATGTGGAGCAAAATCAGAGCGTTCTAAATGCGATTGGCATTTGTAAGCAAACCCATCTGAGATTTTTGCGTATTTTGTTCAGGTCATTTTTTCAGTACAAATGGGAGTTGGTTTATTACAAGCAGGGAAGAGCGATAGTTAGTCTGAAACTTGCTGTGACCCAATTCTACCCGGTCAAGTATAGCAAACGCAAAATTACTTGTGTCAAGAATAGCAAAGCCAAAATTACTCATGTCAAGAATATCGAACCCAAAATTACTCATATCAAGATTAGCGAACGCAAAATTACTCATGTCAAGAATAGAGAACCCAAAATTAGTCAGGGCAAGAATAGAGAACCCAAAATTAGTCATGGAAAAAATAGAGAAACCAAAATTAGTCATGGCCAGAATAGAGAACCCCAAATTAGTCGTGTCAAGAATAGAGAACCCAAAATTACTCATGTCAAGAATGAGAACCACAAAATTAGTCATGACAAGAATAGAGAACCCAAAACTATTCATGCCAAGAATAGGGAACCCATAATTACCCATAGCAAGAATAGAGAACCCAAAATTAGTCATGGCAAAAATAGAGAACCCAAAATTACTCATGTCAAGAATAGAGAGCCCAAAATTAGTCGTATCAAGAATATATAACCCCAAATTAGTCATGGCAAGAATAGAGAACACAAAATTTCACATGGCAAGAATAGAGAACCGCAAAGTTTAGCCACCTTATTCCCTGCATGATCAAAATGTCAAAAAGAGAAGGCAGGGGGAGTCGCATCTCCACTTGCTTCAATTCGATCTGCTTGTGCAGTGAACATGGAGTTATCCTTGACATTATATTTAATTGTATAGATAACGAATACTTGATTGGTAGCTTCCTCAAATTCCGGAGTCAGCTGCTTCTATAGTCGGGCGACAGTCAGCGCGGGTGTTTGCCCCTATGCCCGCCAGGCGGCAATCCCAGTCATTATTACGACTTAGTCTGGGTGAGACGCTGCCGCCATCTTGGAAAATTTTGAAATCATAAGTTAATTGTATTTATTTGCCGTTGTAGGCCTGTTAGCTCTAGTACTTGTAGGTAGGGAAGATGTGGATTCCTACTATTTAAGTGAATAAGTTATAATGTGTGTTAAATAATGGGAGGGACGCTGCCGCCCACGGTAATTGCATTTAAATACTTCCCATTTTAGACCTATTAGCGTGAGTACTTATACCAAAACGTTGTGTTTAAGTATCCATGAGTGGGTTAAAGTTAAAATACCCTGTGAAGTACTAATGAACAATCATAATATATGGTGTGACCCAAGCCTATAAATTATGTGATATATTTTTACTATTCGCTATCTATGGTACGGTTGCACCGATAATATCGGCAAGTTATCGGTATCGCCCATATCGGCAACTTTGTCGATATATGGGTATCGGTCATATCTTGCCGATATATTATAGGCTTGCTTATCGGCTAATCCTATAAGTATTCCAATATAAGCTTATACAGCACATACTTCTTTAATGGTGTCTCAGTACCATTACTTTGTTTTTCCTTTCACTTTTACAAATATTGTATTAATACTACAAAGTTAAGGTAAACATGTAGATTGGCGCCTCAGCCTACGACGTTGCCAGTAAGAAGCTGTTATCGTTCGCAGCAAACAAAAAATATGAAAAACAAACAAAAAAACAATAAAAGACATCAAGAAACCTTACTTAACTTAGAAAAAACTATAAACGACCAGAGGCGCAGATATTTAGTAAAAGTTATAAATCCCCAAAACAACAAAAAAATATAACACCGTGATTGGTCACATCTGAAGCTGCCGTCTGACGTCATAAGAGATATATTGTAGCCCCAAATTGTAGCCTATTAACAGCGCCACCTACCGTGCGCACCTAATCTGAAGTATTACCATAAAAAGATATTAAGTGAAAAATAAAATAAAAATTCAATTCAATCATTTCTGACCTCAGACCCCAATCCCCACCCCTATTATAATTCACAAAACGATTAAAGGCGCAGAAATGATTTGGTTAAATCATTCACTTGTGTAAACATTAGAACATTATTCTATAAACAATTAGGATTTAATACTGGGGGGCTGTGCCCCCAGACACCCCCAATTGATTGAAACTCAGGATCATCGTAGGGTGGCACCCCATTGTGTTTACCCCCACATGAGCCATCCCTTTAAATTTACTCCAAAAACGTGAAACATATTAGAACACGGACGAAATAGTTTACGTTCCATCGTTCGAGCCGCCAATCTACATAATTACCAAAGTTAAACTTCAAGGCGATGACAACACCAGGCGAAAGGAGGGCCAAGTTCCTGGCGGCCTACTCTTCAGAAGAAGTGTTCGTGAGTGTCTACAAGGAAATAATGAGCAATGACTTAGGCATGTCTCTGCTAGACTGTGAAAAGGATTGCAGCCTGGTCAACACCGTTGTTCCTGCCATCGCCAGGTCTCTCTTCCATGTCATGGGTAAAAATATGTCAAAAGCTAACAGTGATGCCCATGCAAAAGTCAAAAAAAGAGGTATAAAAAGAGGTAATCCGGATGTACCCGAGAAAGCTCCCAGGAGCAAAAGTGACTACAAGAAGAAGAAACTTTCTAGTGAGAAAAAGTCCTAAGTCAATTTAAGTGTGCGTAGCCACTGACATTTGTTATGTATCTTTATTTTGTAGGGTAGATATTAGAATCCAAGTTAACCATGAAATAGGCTACTAGTACAGGGTGTCCACACCTTAGACTCTTACTAGCTATTAATTTATTATAAATATTTCAGAATAATATAGTCGGTACTCACTCATGGGCTATGAAAAAGATTTATAAAGTTAAAAAAAATGAAATCAAATGCGGGGGTCTAGCTAAATAATACCTAATGGAAATAGAATTGTTTGCTAGATTGGTCAGGTGTGGGCCCTTGAGGGATTTCTTCTTTTTTTCTTTAATTGATGCTACCTACTTTATTTCATTTATTAGAATATACCTTGAAATATGTTTGTAGTTAAATGTAATATACTCATTTTTCATTACAGTTTCAATTTGAAATTTTGCCATTTTTTTTTTTAAGTACCGGGAAAAGACCTGGAAAACCTATGGAATTTTGAAATTTGATATTAGTAGACACCCTGTAGTATCTAAGAATCCCATTGTACACATCTTTAGTAAATAAAATTGAATTGAATATAACCAACATCGGTTATAAATATAAGGTTTTTATTTTTCATTAAATAAGTCGCACTTTCGTTCTTCACGCCAAATCTGTTCGTCGAATAAAAATTTGACTTCACAGCTCAAAGTACATTGGTCTCAGGGTGCTTCATGTCAAATTTGGGGTGAATATCTCTAAAAATAAAGAAATGAGAACGATTTTTGTCTTTTCCTGGCTGGCCCGACTATGGAATCGCCCGATTTTGAGCTACTAATCAAGTATTTGTTATCTATGTTAATTGATATCCTCGTGACAGGAGAACTTCCATATCCTTCTTGGCCCTTTTTGCACCTGACATCTGTAGGCTCGCGTGTCCTCCCGTGCGAATGCCAGTAAGAGGATCTGCGGCTATATAACATTCACATATTTTTACTTCCTCTATCTTCAATGTTTTTTTAAACTTTCTGTAGTTGCTTTCGTTGGCTTTAAATTAAAAACAAATTGAGGGCCCTGTCGAAATACCACAAATTTTCCGACAGTTTACCCATCGCTCAATTCGACCAAATGTGGACAAGCAAAGTACTCATTATCAACCACTTAATTTATAGGAACATTTTCATTTATTTTGTTGTAAAACTTTTAATTAATCAAATATTTAATTTTCAAAATGAATTCGACCATCGTTCCCATAATTTCTTTCGTCCTATCTCTGTTGCCCGGGGAAAGGGGTCAAAAGGGATCACTTCTTTTGTAACCTGTCTCATTTAGATTGCAGGCACATAGTTATATCTCCATTACCCTATATTGCACTATGTAGTATAGTACATCACTGATTGCACTTTTAATTTTATTCTGGCTTAGCTATGGGTGTGCTTATGACCCAATGGATTCACTCATATTAATTCTTGTTTTTTTTACATTTTAGGAGCTCATCTAGTTACTGCCTACTTGGGCAGAATTCGCTGTACTCACCACAGCCTACAACTAGGCTATATTAAAAACAAATAACAAGTAAATAACAAGGATAAAAAGATCATAGGTTAAAAACAAAAATAAAAGCAAAAAGATAACAAGAAGGAAGCGCACTGCAGCGTCGGGGATAGGCCCGCCTACCCCCGGTGCAGGAGCAAGCGACCCACAACAAACAGTCAAATAAAGTGGAGGAGGCCAGCCTCCTCCAAAGAGTCGTATAGTTAGCAAGTCGATGATCACGAACCAGTCCCGAGTACAATGGAAAACAAGTAGCGACCCCGTTCGTCTCGGTACCGGGACAGGTAACATGCGCGAAGATCACCCAGATTGGGACATTCAACAAGAATGTGCTGAACAGTCGAGAGGGGGGGGGGCAACGTACTCGTCGCAGTAAGGCGCAGGCGAGCGCTCCATCAAGACGGTGCGTCCCGCGAGTGAGTCCAATTCGGAGACGACAGAAAACAGCCTGAAGCCGTCGCAGGATCGAGAGGTATGTCCATGGGAAGAGTCGCGGCGCAATGGCACGTAACTTTTAGTTCCCCTCGATCATTTGCCATCTTCTTTGTCAAGATGCCCGGAAGGCAGCCCGTATTCCTACCATGTAGTCAGTGTGAGGAAGAGCGAAACAATGGTCTGGTCGCCCAGTCGGCGCGGAGTCTTTGGCGCCCTAATTGGCGTGTTCAATTCCTACATGCCCAGGAACCCAGCAGAAGATAATCTCGATATCCGCCCGGTTAACCAAAACCCTTGGTGTCACGGATATCGCGAACCAGAGGAAGCGGAGATTCCAATACCACGAGAGCACTCAGGGCGAATGGTGAGTCGCTATAAATCACAATTCGGTCTACGAACCGGGCACGTCGCGTTATCTTCCGTACCGAGCGGTATATTGCAACTCTGACTTCAAACACAGGGGATACGGCGTGGAAGCCGACCCCCTCTTAGGACTTGGAGCCATCCGTATACACTGGCACGGTTCCAGCGTGGCACGAGGTGTGATCCAAAAAGACCGAATGCAATACTCCCGGCGCTGCAGAAGCTTTGGGAGCGGAGGCGTGTTGACAAATAGTTAAAGGTGGTACCCTCCAGGGTGGCGTCCTGGGCAAAGCCAGGGGCGTCACCGGCCCGAGAGCTATATCTAGCTCTCGAAGGAGTTTTCTAGCCCTAAACCCAAAGGGCTTAGGATGTAACATAACATAACATAATTTCACGGATGACAAAAGCCACAAGGCGCCGGGCTCGCGTATACAGGTGAATAGTGCACTGTGCACGGCGCAGAGCGAGTGACATCTCCACAGCATCGACAAGTAGACTCCCAATTGGGGAAGTGCGGAAGGCATCGGTCGCCAGGCGAAGGCCGGTGTGGTGGATCAAGTCTACCTTCAGCAATACACGCTCGGCTGCGGACGCATAAAACACCCATCTGTAGTTGAGCTTCGAACGAACAAAGGATCGGTAAAACGTAAGGCTGTGGTGGAGCGAATGTAAGTGTATGTGAAGGGCCATTCTCCTACCCCTTCCCCAATACCCTCTCCCTCCCTCTGTAGCAACAATGAGTAAAAACAAGGAAAGAAGGTACCCTAGGAGACCTTAGGGTCCATTCAAGGAGGGTACCTTTGGACTAAGAATCGAGCGGGCACATGGCTGCTCAATTGTTTTGCGTCCATAAACGGCTACTTTTAAAGACCTTGTCTAGTCTTGACTTGAACTGGTCAACAGATTCACTGTTGACAACTTCCACTGGAAGTGCGTTCCACTTACCGCAGATACTGTAAGTGAAAAAAATTTCACACAGATTGCGGTTGTAACGCTTCAGTTCAAGTTTGAAGACGTGATTGCGCGTTCTGTTCTCACTCAGTGTGAAAATATCCCGGTAGTCAACATTGTCGAACCCTCGAAGTATTTTGAAAACTTCGATGAGCTGACCACGCAGTCTACTGGTTTCCAGCGAGAACAGATCTAATTCCCTTAGTCTATCCTCATAACTTTTATGTCGGATAGAGGGAATCAGCTTGGTTGCCCTGGCTTGTACGCGTTCCAATCTCGCGATGTCCTTTCGCAATGAAGGACTCCAAAATTGTACGGCATAATCCAGGTGCGGTCGGACAAGTGAGTTGTACAAGCACAGTACAATCTCCTGGTTCCGATAACCAAACTGGCGCTTAATATAGCCTAGTATCCTTTGGGCCTTTTTCTCCGCCTCAATGCACTGTTTCGAGAACTTGAGGTTACTAGTGATTGTTACACCCAAGTCCTTCTCAGTGTCACTCAGTTCAAGAGCAGTGCCCTTAAGGATATACTGAGATTGGGGGTTTCGGTGGCCGATATGCATCACTTTGCATTTGTTCACGTTAAAAGGCATTTGCCACGTGTCCGACCACTCCTCAATCTTCCGAAGATCTTCCTGCAGGCGGACAGTATTTCGATCCTTTGCAACGTTCATACCAAGCTTGGTATCGTCGGCAAATTTGGAAATCTTAGCAATCATGTCACCGTCCATGTCGTTGATGTAGATGATGAATAGTAGTGGTCCCAGGACAGAACCTTGAGGCACCCCGCTAGTAACGGGCACCCACTCAGAAGATTGTCCATTCACCACCACCCGTTGCCGTCTGCCACTTAGCCAGTTCTCGATCCAGCCGGCTACCTTTCCGTCTATGCCCAGCGCTCGCACTTTCCGGAGAAGGCGGCGATGTGGTACCTTATCAAAGGCTTTCTGAAAGTCTAAGTACACCACATTCACCGCCTTGTCCCGATCGTGCTCACTGAAAACGAAGTGGAAGAATTCCACAAGGTTCATCAGACATGACTGTTGCCTTCGGAAACCGTGCTGGGAACTCCTCAGTAGCAGCTTTAACTCTAAATACGACGTCATTTTGTCCACCATGATGCTTTCCATGAGTTTACCGACAGTCTAATAAAGTGGAGGAGGCCAGCCTCCTCCAAAGAGTCGTATAGTTATCGAAGTCAGACTGATAGGTCGGTAGTTCGACAGTTGGTTACGGTCTTCTTTCTTGAAGATAGGAGTCACCACCGCCTCACGCCAGTCTCTAGGATCGCATTCGGTCCGGATTGACATGTTGAAGATTGCGCTCAGGTGTCGTGACACTTGATCACGCACTTCTTTCAACACTTTAGGTAGAAACCCATCCGGGCCAGGTGACTAATTCGTCATTAGGTCAGTGATATTCTTTTTTATTTCTCCTTCGGTGAAGTCCATATCCTCCAGCTTTTCCCCCGAGTAGAAATCCGTCGGCTGGGGGATGGGACCACACTCTTCAGTAAACACTGAAGAGAAGTAGTCGTTCAATAGGTTAGCATTTTCTGCATCTGAATGCTTTAATGTCCCCTCCTCATTCGCCAAAGGACCAATCGTTCGACGGATTGGTTTACGGCTGTTTACATATTTAAAGAACTCCTTGGGATTCTCTTTACAGAGTCTCGCCACTCGGAGTTCCTCAGACCGCTTAGCCGCCCTTATGTTGGACTTCACTCTCCTGGCTAGCTTCCAGTATTCGTCAGAGTCACCCGAGATCTTCGATTGCCGGTACACAGTTCTCTTCTCCCTAAGCAGTTCGCCAATTTCTCGATTAAACCACTTTGATTAAACAGAAGACCGACGGCGACAATTCAGAGGGATGAAACGTGATTGAAGACTCATGAATTGGTTTTGAAACTATTCCACGAGTCTTCAACAGCATCGCACACTTCTAGCCTCACGTCAGTCAATCCAGCACGAAAGCTTGCAAAGTGTGCTCTTCTCAAGTCAAGTTTCCTTGATTGACTGGCAACAGACCTTACCTTCGGGATCTTGACGCTAAATCTTACTAGCTGGTGATCACTGCCACCGGGCTCTTCGCCTACAGAGAGATACTCAATGATATCATCCTCAGAGGTGAAGACCAAGTCGAGGATATTGTCTCCCCTCATTGGTTCTCTGACCCATTGAGTGAGGAAATCGTTGTTGGCGAACTACAAGAGTAGCGCGTTCTCGCCACAGGCTACTCTGGTTTCCCAGTCAACTTGGCTGTTGAAATCGCCCATAACGATGCACACTCTGCCTTGAACCAGCTTACCCAGCAGCTGGTACAGTTCTCTGTCCTTCTCAACGGGTTAGGAAGGGGGTCTGTTATGCCGCAGGGTCCTGTCTCTGACACGACCGATCTTTAGGTCAACGCCTAGGAGCTCGTGGTCGGATATAACGTTGGAGTTCGTAGATTCGATTGTATCCTTGACATACAACATTACACTGCCACCCTCTCTGTCTGGCCTATCTTTGTGGAAGAGTTGGTAGCCAGGAACAGTAGATTCGCCTTCAAAGTCTCCGTTTGAGGTTTTTATCCACGATTCTGTTATGGCTACCATTTCGGGTTCTTCCGTCGCTACGAGGCCACGGAGCTCAGGAAACTTGTTGCTGATTGACCTCGCATTGAACAGAAGAACTTTTAGGGAGTCCCCTAACGTAGAACCCCCTTATACTCTTCCGTTTTACGGCTTCTTTGTTGTCGCGGTGGCACCATTTTTGACAATCTCCGAGAAGGTTGTTTGGGGAGTGACTCGGTCGTACTGTCGTATGTCCGCCCTACAAATGGGCCGGACACTCCTTTGGGTGCGCTCAACGACATCCTGGATGAGGTTGGCTAGGAAAGCCTTGCCCTTAAAGGAGAGGTGCACCCCATCCCTTTGGTAGTGGTCTTTGCTACCATAGAATACAGGGTACGGGTCGACAAAAAAGACCCCCTCCACCGTACAGAGGTCTGCAAGGCGCCGGTTTATCGACATGTTCTTCACGTGGGCAGTCCGGCTTGGACCCCACCTCGGGAGCATTCCCACCACGGCGCGTCTGCGGGTTTTCAATCCACAGTCGTCGACAGCACCCATGACCGTCTTCATAATCTCGACTGTAGGGCCTACCCTACCTCCTCTCAGGTAGAGTCGTTGCCACTTACCATAAGGGCAACGACTGAAGTCTCAGAAATCTGAGACTTCTCGGCCTCAGCTCTTACCTGCTTATTCCCACAGCCTGGGAGGCAGCTCACCTTAACGCTTGTGCAAATGTGTGTGTGAATGGCGGGATGTTATATATATATATATATATATATATATATATATATATATATATATATATATATATATATATATATATATATATATATATATAGCCTCCCTCTCTGGGATCTTTTCTTCAGGGGTTGTTCCCAGAGAGGCTCTGGCCTTCTCGTGGCGAGGGAGTAGGGTGAGCCCTGGGCCCCTTAGGAACCCATGGGGCTGCCAACAAGACTTTTAAAAGGCACTCTTCCTTCCCCATCTTCCTTCACCTATCTAGTGGTCCTTATGGATACCCAACCTCTGCTCGTTTAAGGGATTGATTCCGAATTGTTCTTTCATGAAGCTGAAAGAGGCTGGGCATCTCGACGCCTTCGTCTACCTCATGCCCAAGGAGAAACCCATCGTTGGCCCCTTTTCTCCGTGCGTAGGATAACTCGGGCAGCCTCTTAGGTTTCTAAAGATGGTGTGGTGGATCCGTATTTATTTTCTAAGAGGACATATCGAAAGTAACTAATTGTATAGTTGCAGTAGTGCCGGGCCCTTGTAGGCCTCCATGGTGGGGAGTCCCGAGGGAGAGTGCGAAGTTTTTTTCTTTTTGCAATGGCTAGCCATAAACCAATAGCCTCCCCTTCTCGTAAGGGTTCTCGTGCCAAATGTTCCTTAGCTGCCCTTCCAACTTCCCCTCGCTCGTTGGACCACTATTCCAACGAAGTAGACCCAGATCTAGATTATCCTCGCTTTCTTGTCATGAATTCATCATCTGACAACCCACTTGCAAAAGTCGATGTGTTTGACGTCAATGAATCTTTTGAGTCCCGCTGTAGTGAACCCTGCCGGATGTGGTCAAGAGGTAGTAGTGATGTCGTAGTCGAGGTGTCATCCCACTCTTAACACAACTTTGTGCGAAATCTATCTTCGATAGCTGAAATTCCAATAACTGTCTCGCCCCATCCGCGTCTTAATTTTGTCAAAGGTGTCGTCCGTTCAAACGAACCAAAGGACTACGACCCAACCCGCCTTCAGAGTAAGCTTAGTACCAAACGTGTCACACACGTACACAGGGTAACTAAAACATTAGGCTCCACTAAAGTCCTAACTGCCACCCTGATTTTAACATTTGAACGACAAGAACTGCCGCAGTATATTGAAGCTGGGTACCTTCGTGTCTCAGTAAGTCCCTACATCGAACTACCCAGACGCTGCTTTAATTGCAATCAATTTGGATATGTTGGCCGTGCCTGTCGGCACCCTCGCTCCTGCGTGAATTGTAGCTCTGACTACCATGGCCCCGAATGCACCAAAACACCACGCTGTGCCAACTGCGGAGGTACCCACAGTACTGCGTCAAAACTCTGCTCTATATTTTTATAGGAAAAGGAGGTGCTTGCTTTGCGCGACTCCCTACGTCTAGATATAAGAGAGGCTTGCCAGCGTGCTCGAGCACAAACCTCACCACTCGGCCAGCTCTTCTCTGACGTTTTACGTGACGCTGGACGAAACCGACCATCACGCATGAGTTCCGACCAGCTGAAGCACTTCATCCTCCATCTACTCGCACCGTCAGAAACATTCATAATATGCAGTTGAAGCATCGCTCTCACACCGAGATAACCAATGTAGCCCCCCTCTCTCCAGCAGTTCTAGCTGGGAGAGACACTCAGGGTGAGACACTTGAAGACATCAGACGCTATTTGAAAGAATCCTCAACATCGACCAGTGAAGGTTCATCCAACAGGCCCCGAGACCCAATGCCCAGTGGTAAGAGGAAGGATTCCTCACCTGGGTCATCGACCACCAATAAGCGGGCAGCCTCTGGAGCTGGCTCGGCTGAGCCCCGAGAATCTTCAATGGACTCCTCCCTAAACGCTCAACATTCTATGCCCTTAAGTCCGTCCCGCCCATCCTGATCCAAACGATGGCAGATATACACCCAGCTCCACACACCTCGCTCAGATCACCTGTTCGTTTCGCTCACCCTTCAACCTATGATCCGACGGAAGCAGTTGATACTCCAACATCATCGATCGCGGCGGTTGGACCAACTCCTTAGACACCAAAAATACCCTCGACCCATGAATCCGGATCTACCGGCCGAAAATCCCTTTTAGATCTTCCTTTTCCGCCAGGGTGTGAGCCCGAATTACAATCAAGGGCCTCGGTCGGTTCTTCAAAACCCACGAAAAAAGCCTCAGTTACTGCTCCATCTAGGATCTCTCCCCCTGCAGAAGCAGGCTCCTCAAAATCAGCTCTCCGTCTCCCAAGCTCTTTGGAACGAACCACAAATACAATATCGGCTACAAAAGAGAAAAAGATATCCACAGTTGTATCTAATCGTCACACATAATATCTTCCATTTTACAATGGAATTGTCAAGGCGTTCTTCCAAAGTGGGAAGAACTCAAAATTCTTTTGACGACTATCCAACCCGCTGTTATTTGTCTTCAGGAGAATAAACTGGGTATACGGCCCTTTCCGCCGGTACCCGGCTTTCTCACTTTCAATTCTATTGCTCCTGCTGGAAGCTCCTTCCATGGGGGTGGGGTGTCAATCATGGTATCTTCATCCCACCATGTTTCTTCCACCCCCATACATACTACCCTCCAAGCTGTTGCCGTGAGGGTTTTTCTTACTAAGCTTTTTACCGTTTGCTCTATTCATCTACCCCCTTGTTTATCATTGTCAAGACCCGACCTTTTAGAACTTATAGACCAGTTGCCCTTCCCATTCTTATTACTAGGAGATTTTAACGTCCGTCACCCATACTGGGGGGACATCACTCGAAATGCCAAAGGCAGTATTTTAGAGTCTCTTTTATTATCTGACATTCTTTTTGTTTTAAATACTGGCGAGTTTACCTCTTATCATGTCCAGACGGACTCTTTTAGCTGTGTTGACCTGTCTGTTTGTTCCCCTGATTGCTTCACGGAATTTCGATGGTCAATTCTTGACGATCTCCATGGGAGTAACCACTTCCTTATTGTCTTGTCGGCCTTTCAAGTTAGCCCTCATATAACCATGCCCCATTAAGTGGGACTTAGGTCATGAGAATTGGGAAGGTTGCCACGAGGTGTCCTTCACAAGTGCATCCTTGGGGACCTTCAATAGAGTGGACGCGGCAGTAGAATACTTTACATCGACTATCTACAATGCAGCAACACAGACCATTTCACGGAGGCGACCCGCCACGGGTCGCTCAACTGTACCCTGGTGGACCTCAACGTGTGCAATAGCTATCAAAAATTACAAGTTAGCCTATGCCCGATTCCGAAAGAACCCAACTTTGTGCAACAAGGTCGACCGAAACTGAGCTCATGCGCTTCGCCAAAGAACCCTTCGTCAGGCTCGCTGAAATTCATGGCGCCGTTACGTTTCATCAATTTCCTCTATGACACCTACTGCTAAGATCTGGGAGAGGATTAATAAGATCAGGGGCCGTTATGCTAATCATCATACCCCCACACTCAACTTAGGCGGTCAGCAATGCTTTTGCTGACCATTTCCGCGACGTCGGCAGTGTCAGCCGTTACGATAAGGCTTTTCAGTCCTACAAATCAAAAGAAGAATCTCATTCTCTCAACTTCACAGCAAAATCTAATCTTCCGTATAACGCTCTATTCAGCATCCATGAGCTGTATAGCGCTTTGTCCTTTTGCAGATCTACTTCCCCTGGCCTTGATGAAATCCATTTCGATATGATTCGGCACCTACATCCACACTCTACTCTCTTCTTACTTGATTTGTACAACCTTACATGGGTGAAGGGTTTTTACCCGTCATCATGGCGCATTGGGATCATCCTTCCCTTTGTCAAACCGGGCAGGGACGGGTTGGGTGCAGATCACTACCGCCCTATAGCTCTAACCAGCTGTTTGAGTAAGTTGCTGGAAAAAATGATATTGGAGCGCCTAAACTGGTTCTTAGAAACCAATCATATTCTCTCTCCATTTCAATCTGGCTTCCGCAAAGGTCATAGTACTCTTGACCTACTAATACGTTTCGAGGGATCAGTCCAGAAAGCTTTCTCATTAAAGCACCGAGTCCTGGCCATATTTTTCGATATTGAGAAAGCCTACGACACAACATGGAGATACGGCATCTTGAAGCAGCTATAGGTCTGGGGGATGAGAGGCCTTTTACCGTCACTTATTCAAAGTTTTTAGCATATCGATCCTTCAATGTAGTTACCACACCTACGGAGACTTCGAACAGGCTGTCTGCTGGCTCTAGACATTTTGAAAGTCCTCTCACACACTTCGTGGGGCAGCGACCGACAAACATTGTGGACATTATACACAGCCCTCGTCCAATCCAAATTGGATTATGGCTGTCAAATTTACTCATCGGCTTCCCCTTCAGCCCTTAAAATGCTGAATCCTATTCGAAACCTCGGAGTTCGCCTTTCTAGTGGAGCCTTCCATACTTCTCCTGTCAACAGCCTTTACTTTAAACCTGCATGCGATACCTCTGCCGAGTACAACAAGCCCCTGTATCATAGGTCTACAGATGCCTGTATGCTGCCGAATCAACGGCGGCAAATGATGAGTTGCTATCTTTACCCCGCCCCTTGAACCTTCGCATAGGAGATCCTTTCTCTAACCTGGGTGCTCCAAGGGTCCTTACCCTTCCATCCTTACTGCCCCCTAGTTGTCGTACTCCGCTTCCCACAGTATGTACCAATATGTGGAGCCTGTAGAAGGCCTCCATGGACCCTCCCATCATTAAGAGCCTGTTATTAGAGCATTCGATTTCACACAAACAATGCTGCCCACTATACACGGATGGCTCTAAGTCGGACGGTGGCGTGGGCGCCGAAGCCATCTACCCAGAAGGAGAATTCCTAACTCTATCTTTGCCGCCAGCAGCATCCATTTTTACCGCTGAACTTTCAGCAATCCTTTTAGCCTTTAGAGTCATCCAAATTTTACCTTTTAGTGATTTTGTTATTTTTTCCGACTCAAGGAGTGTCTTACAGTCAATTAGATCTGTTAATGCGTCCCATCCCCTGGTCACAGAAATTTGCAACTGGCTGATCCAAAATGCGTCCCGATATAATTATTTTTTGCTGGGTCCCTGGGCATGTGAGGGCTTCTGGGCAACGAGAGGGCTGATCGGCCCGCCCGCTCAGCACATTATGTGTCCCCTGAAAACTCGGCTCTGCCTTTTAGGGACTACTTTCCTTCAATAAGAAAATATATTTTTCAACTGTGGCAGAATGAATGTGATGACTGTTCATCATCCAAACTATACAAAATTAAAAATTCTATTCACTCTTGGCCGTCATAGAATGCGGTCGTTGGAGGTGCCCTTTTGCCGAGTTCGAATTGGCCACACGAGACTTAATCACGGCCATCTTGCTTCGTGTGATGTTCATATCTGCCTTTGCTGTCGTTTTTGCGGTGGGGACCAATCGGTTGCCCACCTTTTATTGGATTGTAGCCATTCCGCCATTCTCCGGTTGTCCTGTTTCCCGACCCTTTTAACTATCCCTCAACACACCCGTCTTCGATTCATATTGACGGAGGAATCTTTTAACCGGTCCTTTTATAAATTTTTGTCACAAAGTGGTCTCCTCCACCTTTTATAGATGATTTGCCTCGTTTCATCCTAGCTGCCATATAGAATGCACTTGGATTGGGCAGCAACCCACTAGTTCTTTACCTTAAACCTATATATATATATATATATAAATATATATGAGGAATTAAACCACATTCTCCGAAGACAATTTAATTCAGAACAGTTTTCGATGTATCTCACCCCCTTTTTTAACGAAAACTGGATAGAAAATAAAAGAGAAGTGCATATAAGCATAACACAAGGTCAGATCGTGAAAGATTCTCTTTTTTTCCCCAATCCCCTACTTGTGGCTAATCTTGGGGAGGGGGGTTAGGCCTAAACATATTGAAGGGCTGACATTTTACTATTTTGTTTATTTGCTTTCTTATTACAGGATTAGAAGAAAATTGACCCTCAGATAGATTTAAATTAGGAACTGACGATATCAAGCTCGATTCTACGATTCTTCTCTTAACATAGTTAGCCGATTTAAATACCATTTTACTTCCATTGAAATCGATCGTATGATTCTTGTCTCTAACATAGCAAAATATTCCACTGCTTTCGCTGCCCACTCTAATATCTCTTTTGTGTTCATACAATCTCTTGTCTAGATTTCACCCCGTTTTTTCTATATAAACTTTATGGCAATCGTTGCATGTTATTGCATATACTCCTATGTTATGATGTTCTCTGGGTTTCCTGGCAATCATCAATTGGTTTAAGGAATTATTATATTTAAAGGCTAGATTAATACCCGCTTTTCTATGGTAATAAGCCTTCCCGCACTAATGACTTCAACAAATGTATAACATTGCCATTTAATAATAAATTAAATAGTTTAAAGGGCATATTTGGAAAAGCGGGTATCTAAATCAAGGAGAAGAACGGATACATCATGCAGGGTGTAAATTGCGCATCCTCATGCCTGGCTCCCATCCCATGGTGGTGAGGTCGCAAAACACTTATACTCCAGGAGGGTGGGCAGGGGGCACGCGCCCAGCATGGTCTCCTGCAGAAAAATAGCTAACGGCGAACGAGAGGAGACGAGCGACTGTAGCTCCTCCCGATTGGCTCAGAGTCCGTGGCAATTCCATTAATGGGATATGGCCTTCAGGCCTAGCTCGGAGGAGATGCGGGGGCCGCCTTCGAAGGAAAAACCCTCACAGGAATAGCCGTACGCTTTCTGGAGGCTGAACGCCGGGCGCTGTTAGCTGGGCAATGCGCTGTTGCCTTCAAGGACTTATCGGGGGAGGTTTGGCTCGCCATGTGAATCTTTTCCTCCCTCCGCCTTGAAATCTTAGACGGGCGGGGCGGACTCGGATGTGGGGGTCCCTCGAGCCGAAGCTCCTTTAGTGCTGTTCTCCTTTCGTGGGGAAGCTTCAGGAACCCCGGAAGACTGCCTCACGACCAACTTCGTGTGTGTTGCCTCCTGTGAGTTTAACGGCTTGGTAGAGGCTCGCGGTCATTTCGCATTACGGAAAATGGTTACGCTGGGGGAAGGAGGATGAACCCTGGTTTTACCGGGAGTGGGTGTGAAACCCTTTATGACTCCATTGGAGCGCTCGGTGTGGGTAGAACCCGAGGAAGGGTTCCGAATGGGCGCGGAAACGACCGTGCTCGTAGGCCTAGGGGAGCCAGGAGCAGAGGGTGTGTTGAGGCATAAGACGTCTTAGGAGAGCCGGACGCACCAGGACCAAATCCTTAGCCTCGTAAAATAAGAGACGATCCTGGGCCTGAACAACCAGGATTTCCTTCTCAAGGAGATACGCACCACATTGCTTCGAAGAAGCTGGGGTGCGGCTCTCCGCAATTGACACACTTGGCCACACATGATTTGAACTTATCGTGAGTGGCCTTTGAGCACATACTTCGGGTAACCCCTCCTTTGCGCGTCTACACGAGCGATTAGTATTTCCGAAGCGGTGAGAGGTGTAGCACCTCCATGGAAGTGGTACGAATGCCTTCACACGCTAGCATACCAACCAGCACGCAGCCATTCAGGGAGCTTGTCACAGTCGAACGTGACGAACAGTGTAGGGGTGAGTCTCGAGGCCCCTCCCTGTTTTCTCATCACACCCTCGACCTTGATCGCCCAATGGCTGGCCAACTCTAAGGTGATGTCATCTATGGAGTTCTCTCGCACAAACTACTTCTTTCACAAAGTTCATGGTAGAGTGCTGCATCACATTCACCGGCGTGCCATCAAGTATCTGAAGGGCACTAATCATGGCCGCCTTGGAGGGATTCGACGCATTCGCCAGAAGGCTACCGTCCGAGAAACGGGCAACCTTCGGCTTTCTACCTATCACGCTAGCTAAAGCTCTCCTCTGATGGATCACATTCCTCTTAGTCAACATGCTGCCATCACTGGAGCCAATATCTAGCAAGCTTTTGAAGTCAGCGGGCTCGAAAACGCCAGGTAGCCTCTGAATGAGGGGCCCCGACGTAATCGAGGCTCCGCACTGCGCACCTTTGTTCTTAGTCACGAACCTGAGGGAGCACCGGGGCTGGACGTGCCGATCTTGGCTTAGTCACATATCGAAACGGTAACTGCCCCATCCGTCCCTGTGTCTCCCGCGGAGGTAGAGAAGCCCCGAGTCTTTTTAGTCTTTTTTCTATTTCTTTTCTCTTTAGGAGAGAAGGGCTGAGAAGGAACCCACTTCTCCCCTCCGCCGACAAAAGCCCATAGGCTAGATGGCCCTGATTCAGCAAGATCCTTCTCCAAAATGGAGAAGATCCTGGCTGTCACAGGGGCAGCAGCCAAGGAGGAGATCCCTCCTCTCCTCGTAATCCCTCGGATGCCCGTGCCCTCGATGAGAAGCTTTCTCAGGGGTGGACTCGGTTTCTCTGCTTGTCACCGAGTCCATGCTCAACCTCATGAAAGATCCTACCATCTCGATCTGGGTTACCTCAAGTACAATGTCCACCTTATGGGGGGCTTCATGTCGCCATCCCCCTCCCCCTCTAAGACATCACTGATCCCATTCGAGGGGCCTTTATTCTTGTCTTGGCGCGGTGAACAGGCCTCCGTCAGAGAAGGGGGCAGGTATATTGACCCCTTGCAAGCTGGTCGCGGACACACGTAGGATATTAAGAGCAAAGGGCCAACGGAGCCTGCCATCCCCTGCTCCCTTAAGACGGTTGGCCCTATCGAGCCGCTCGTAGCGGGAGCGGTCAATTATGGGCCACCTGACTCCTTTTTTGACAGTCCCTTTAGAAAGTAAGGGGAAACTGCCGCGGAAGAAAGGGAATCGCCCAAAGGTGACTCCAGAGAAGGGGGTTAGAGGGAGTCCCCTACACCCATAGGCCTAAGAGAGGAGTAAGCCTACTCTCCGCTCTAAGAGTTTTGGAGGGTCCCCTGCGAAAGCACAGGGGGAAAGCTACATTTTTTCGGTGGAGCTACGCGAGGGCAGCTCCGACCTTGGTAAATGGGAAGGGAAGAGAGTTTTTTTTTTATTTTCATCATCGGGCATGGTGACCTTATACTTGTCACGGGAAGCAAACGCATATCACCCCCGCAGTAGCCCGTTCTGCGAGGGGTGGATATGGGGCCGGCAAAACCAGCTGCCGCTATTTCAGGCCACTCCTCTCGCCTAGTAACCTGGCAGCCCATCAGCATTGTGGCTCCACCTTAAGCACGGCCTAAAATTGATAGACAGGGAAAGGAGGGAAGTAAGGGTATGTGAGGAAGGTGTGGGTGGGGATGAAGCAAATTGTTAAAAACCCACCACCACAGGCCGGAGCTCAAGGGTGTGGGAACATTTTCCCCTCCCCCTTCAGCTCTGATCTGGCATAGTTGGCTGAGAGGAAGCTGGTTGGTGTCTACCCTTTGAAGTTAGAGGCCGACCAGAGAAACTTGTGGGGGAGGTTGTGGGGAAAGTGAGGAAGTAGGGTAAAAAAACGCAGGCTGTCAGAAAGAAGGAGAAAAGGCTAAGCTGGGGTGAACGGTGTGCTGAGTCCCGTCAGCACGTCGGCCAGGAGGGCAAATCGCCGCGCCCCTTACGAGGCTCACATTAAATAGAAAAAATAAACAAATAATTTTGTAATCTCTGCACAGTGTGCAAAGTGAATCTTCTATTTTTCACTTAAGTCATATTAGCAAAAAAGTGGCGGTTTCCATTTCGACCGGAGTTAGTTCTTGTAAGACATTTGTGAACGAAAGGAACCTCGGATTATTTCTATCTGAGAAATTCAATTTACTTAAGTAAACAAGTTTAAGGTACCTACAAGTGGACGCTATTTAACCTAGTTCTTCGAGTGGCATAGGTGACGAAAGTTCACATCGATAAAGCTAGTTTACTGGTAGATGTCTGTTACAGTATGCCAAAAGAAGAAAGTTTTGGTGATGAGAAATAGAGCATTCAATACAAAATTCGCTTCAACGCACCGAGCTCTTGTAACAATTACTTCTGCAGTTTCTCTGGGTACCGATAAAAGCTTCTAGGTTTTCATCCTCTCACGGGACGAGAAGTACTTTATGCAACCGTATGATTCGTTTTAACGAAGTTATGGGGACAGAAATTAACTGAACTAAATTCAGAGGCATTTTTACTCATATCTTTTTTAAATATGCCTCCTTACTGCTCGTGTTATTACCCTTAATTATTGAATTATCTTCTTTACTGGCACACTTATTCCTCCGTTGTAAAATGATTTTGATCCAGTGCTGTTCGCATTTAGGAATGTTTTCAATCACACTTGTTAGTTTCTTTAGTATAGAGTTGTTCCAAATTGTCCATCGCGATCTAACTTCTCTTTCGTCTCTAATGACCTAACCAAGTACGTACACGGTTCGTATAGCCATGAGTTGCCACCTTCATATTGCATCGGGCAGGCCTGGGTGAGCTCTTTATCCACGTCAAGAAGTGAGTGACTGTACTCAATATACCAATCTGACAGCCCTGTATAGAACCGTATCAATTGGATTATTCTAACCTTCACTTTGCACGGGATTGTTTTCATCAACCCGATGCGCAGGATCTTTTTTTTCACCCACCCGTGGGAGCACTGGATCGTTTTCACCAAAACGATGCAAAGTCTCGTTTTCATCAACCCGTAGGGACACGGAATCGTTTTCACCCACCCGTAGAAGTAATATCTTTCAATAGTAAATTGCAATGGTAGCAGTCATGGTATGCGTTTAGAGGGTCACTCAGGGATGTGCGATACAGCGTCAAGGTGGCTCCTCATTGCTATTGCAATCGTGTACTTACATACATGGTTAGGTCTCTAGCTGATAATAATGAGTTTACTTTGCATTTCCGGTTCTTTTTAGTCACTTCATTTTATGCCACTAATTCATTTTATGATTGGTTTGATTTCTTGTTTTGGTATTTCTCTCTCCTCACCCCATTGCTTATTTATTAAGGTTTTCTGTTGTTTCCGTCATTCTTTATATGACATCCGCGAGATATTGGCGATATTTGTAGCCGTTTTCTTTGTTAGTTTTGTATTACGGATCTTCGGTTCTCTTCCACACAGTTTCACTTCCTCCATCTTGGCTCCTTTCTTCCCTACCACCAATTGAAAAAAGTGGAAAAAGTTACCACCACAAATGTGAAAAAGCTAGAAACAAAACTTAGCACCACCAATGGAAAATTGCGATTACACAAAAGTTACTACTAACGATGGCAAAGAAGCGAAAAATTACCACCACTTATGTCAAAAAAGCTAAGAAAATAGTTACCACAACCACTGTCGAAGAAGCTTCAAAATGTTACATTCATCAATGGTAAAGAAGCGAAAAAATTATCACCACCGATGTCAACGAAGCGAAAACAAAAGTTACCACAACCAATGTCAAAGAAGATTAAAAAATGTTACATCCGCCAACTGTAAGGAAGCCAGAAAATGACCACCCATGATGGAAAATAAGCGAAAAAAAAAATTACCACTGATAAAGGCGAAGAAGTGAGAAACTGTGGGCTAAAAATTACATTGATTGAACTGAACAGGATTGGGAAAAGGAAAGATGTGTCTACATGAAATTGAGGCAATTACTCGAAAAAAAATATGATCCGATAAACCAATTTAATTTTTTATTATTTAATCTTCCGTGATGAATCGATCATTCAGTATTGTGAAAAATAATCCTAGGATATTAATTAAAGACCAAGAGAGGCTTTTCACACAAACTGCGGTACGTCAAACTGTCAAACGCCCCACATCAATCATGATATAGTGTCACGCAAGGCTGTTTATGGCACAAGACAGTTACACATTGAAGATGGCACTATGAGGGAAGATCAATACTGGAATCACGGCTGCTGCCTCAATTACGTACATTGGCACTATAGCAAGGTACGAACGCATTTTAGGACCTTCGTATTCATGCAGATTCTGGCTCATTGCCATAAAGGTAGGAGTAGCATGAAGTTTGTGAAAGGCAACATAGCCAAACTTCCGGCAACAGCCCAGATATGAATTCCATACAAAAGCTATGTGCAATTTTAAAGCGAGAGATGAAGAAAAAATATATAACTTAAAATTTAATTAGAAATAGCAATTCGGTGTGACAAAGATATACCGACATACAAATGCGTGCACAAGTATAGGCAGCGTCAGACAGGGTCTAATGTAGGGCCCCATTAGTATATTCGTTAAGTTTGAATCCTTTTTTCATGATTGTATCGTAGCAGGAACATCCTGTTTCTTGCATGGTAAATTTAAGTCATTTAGAACATGAGATTATAGTAAATAAATGCTCTACTCGTTTCTTATATGATTCGTTATTATTCGAGTGCAAAAGTGTAGGCAACATGGATAGCTTTTGGGTTTTTATATAGGCATTTTTTTTAATATAAGCCAACACCCCTGAAGTTTTTAAAACATTTTCGAAACGTTTTTAGAACAAATTTGAACGTTCATAAAAGATAGGTTGGCAGCTATTTTACGTGCGAGATTTGTCATTCTTTATCACGTCTTCGGCGAAGAAACAGTTCAAAGAGCACAATGGTGAAAGCCCGCTTGGCCTTGAAAATCTGAAAGAAACCATTATGAAAGAACACCGTCCCTACCGTTAAACATGGAGGTTCGATTGTGGTGTGGAAATTTTTCGCTGCTGCTTGTACTGGCACTTTAAAATTGATAGATGTGACTATGAATTCTCAAAACTATCAGCGCATAATTGATCAAAACGTGACAAAATCTTAAAGGAAACTGGGACTAGGTAGACATTTCACCTTGCAACAAGAAAACGATCCCAAATATGCCAGCAAATATACTCAGAAATACCTAACATAACACCATATAACAGGACTAAAGAGTTTTCCAAAGCACAGATTTAAACACCATGGAACATCAGTGGAAGGAGCTAAAAAACCGTGTACACAAGAGATGCCCTAGCAACCTTGGTGAATTTGAAAAAGGTTGCTGAAAAAGAGCGGAATAAAACCCCTCCAGAAACGCACGAATCTTATACATCCTTAAAAGAAACACCTCACGGCTGTTGTTTAGGATAAATGGGCTCAGTTTTAAACCAGCTTTTATTGTACTATTTTGTATTGGTACGTAGTCACAATGGAGTAGGAACGAAAAGAAGTACAGGGTGTCTCGCATATCTCCGACACTTTTTAATTCCTATAACTCCACTATATTTTTTTAATTGGATAAAATTCTTATCCAATTCAATTAAGATCGTTATTCTTCCAAAATTCTAAAGTTATTTCTCTTACCAAACATTTTTATTGACACTTTTAAAGTGCACTTCTAAATAGGTCGAAAATTGAGGACATTATAAGCAAAACGAGTCCTAGAGAGGTGAGCGGGAGCCTGAAGGCCTCACCCTTGGAATATTATGCTCGTAAAGGATATGTGGAAGGGTTCGAAATTCGAATACCTAATGAATATAAAATTTGGATTTCGTTACTCACATGCACGAATGACATCATTCGAATCGAACGTGTACATGTAGTAAGGAAAAACTGCACTGTACGCCGTAACGGTATGCGGTTAATATAGCAGACTATAACCAATAGACAAATTTAACAGATATAAAAAGAACTGTATCAATTGTGTACATTTCTTGGATCAATCCATTATCTAGGAGTGAGATATTTTTTTTTTGGGGGGGGGGCGGTCAGTATCTAGGAATAATCTTATTTGAGGGTTATTAACTAGGATTGATTTTTTAAAAATAATAATTGATAAGATTAAGATAAAAATTAAATAAAAATGCTACTAAGAATTGAATTTGGTCAAGATATTATGGTCATCTAGGATTGAAATTTCATGGGGGGCATTAATTAGGATTGGTCTTCTTGGGGGTCGTTGTCTAGGATTGATCCCTTTTCTTTTGGGGGCTGTTGATTGATCTATTGGATTCAGTTACTTGCTTGTCCTGGATGAAGAACCCTCCCCCCCTCCCCGGAGGGTGTCAGATACAACGTGAAGGTGGCCTCTCATTGCCATAGTAACCGGAAGCTCAATTTCCTTCAACAAAATGCACGTCTCTTAAAGTGTCCTAAATCAACGAACAAATTCGTACTCAGGTGTTTCCTAATTCGACGAACAAGTTCTTATCTTGAGGTTTCTCAACTTAACGATTGAGTCCATACATCAGGATTTAGTAATTTTATAGTACGAACAAATAGCATTACGAACCCTTCGTTTAAGGCAGCCATAACACATTTAGTCAATCATTCAAATTTAGTAATTTTGATCTTTTTTTTTCAATTCGCATTTTTCTGGTCGCAATCCCCCAAACTAGGGGCCTTTCGGGGCAAAATACAGGAGGGATTCCAACCCCGATTGTGTATGTAATCCAATTTTACCTGCCATTGTATAAAATCCTGCCAAGTCATGATGAAGAGGAATGAGTCAGGTGAGAACACAGCAGTGTTATGTGACGATCATGTAAACAAGGTGTAATTTCGAGATCAAGTGTGACGTGAGTTGACTAGACTCTCACATACCATCTCTTGCTAATTCAACAGCCTTTCCCTTCTGATTTTCTACTCTTTGTAGTTTTCTTCGCGTTTTCTTATCCACAAACCGACCAATTTAATAATTTTAGATAACACAAGTACGAGTATGTGTCAGATAATGCACTACTCACTTCCTGTCACAGCTTTTACCTCACACATCTCTCTTGGCATAAATATAATACAAATCTACGGAAAATACTGAAAATACTTAGCCTTTAGTAGACAACCAATAGCGACACTATATGACAAAATGGAATGCTTAGGTTAAACTAGATCTAGATATACAGAGTCATACAATCTACATAAGAAAATGATAGAAACACTTTCAGAGCTAATTCTCAATATAGAGACATTTTCATCCTGTAGATCTACAGCTCGCTGATCTCGAGAAAAGTTATGAATATAACAGGATTATATTAAGTTTATTTAACAACCTTTGCCTTTTATTAACTTTTTCTAATTATTTTTTTATGTGTCGCACTAAATACATATATTTATTTTTTAAACAGAAAGTTTTTGCATCAGTAGTACCATCCGGAAGTTTCTTCATCAATAGTGACATCTGATACTCCTCTTCTTCATCAGTAGTGACATCCGATACTCTCTTCATCAGTAGTGACATCCAAAAGTTTCTTCATCACTAGTGACATCCAAAGGTTTCTTTAACAGTAGTGACAGCACATCCGAAAGTTTCTTCAACAGTAATGACAGTACATCCGAAAGTTTCTTCAACAGTAGTGACCCCTCGAACGGTTGTTTTATTTTATCAATAGTGACATTCGAAAGTTTCTTCATCATTTGTGGCATCCGAAACAATAATCACTCGAGTGATAATTTAAGAGACATTTGTAACAGAAGTACTTTGCTAATTATCAAAGAATAAAATTCTCCGTTTTGATAAGCAACGCTTCCTGGTGAAACGGAACCTGACATTAACATTCTCTGAAGTGATCAGCTCATGGAGTCTGTACCAAGACCAACCATATTCGCCTGGCCATCAGAAAGTGAAAGTAAGTGAAGTACTCGAAAAGTGACTAGTCTTCCAGCATAGTAAAGTTCTGTGGTGTAATTAGTGCTTAATCATTATCCAACGAGCACTCAAGTTTGTCATTCGAACAAATATTTCACTTTAAAATGCACATAAAAGGCAATGTACTATAAATAATTATCAGCATCTGTGTCTCCGTCCGTCTGCTACACTAGTAAAACTAAACACCCATGGAGCGCCACCCTCCGCCAGGGTCAGATAATGTCCTACCTCTTAATGTTAAAGAAAGTGAATGTGACGTATAGTCCGATTTTGGATCTGGATCCGCACCTAAGTTTAATCACCTATTCCTTGGTCTAAGCTATCGCCTTCCCCATCCTCCCTCTTCATCGAAATCCCTTAATAACCCTTTGAAATATTTAGACACCAACATAAAGTGAATAAAAGTGATCCAGAAATAACATCGCGATTTGGAAACACACCCGAAATCTAATCAATTCTTTCTTGAACCAAGCTTCGCCTGTCAACCAAATTTCATCGAAGTTTGTCTATAACCTTTTGTATAAAAATAAAGTGAGCGATAAAAATCCCAAAATGGAATCAACCTTTCCCTTGCACAAGACCCACCTCCCCACGGAATTTCGTCTATAGCCGCCATTAACCTTTTGAGATACATTGTACACAATGAGAGATATACATATGCACGATCACAAATTCGTCCACCAAATCTATGGGCATAGGTCAAATATATGCCTAATGTTTTTAAAATCTCGACTAATCACTATTTAAACTTTATTGAGCGCAAAAAAAAATGATAATGAACTTCACGAACATCTAAGAAAAGTATTCAGTAACATAAAATTAGACTGGCAAAAATAAAAATAATAAATACCAAACTTAACATATGAATAAGGTCATCCTCTAAGTAATCCAGCATTTTTTTAATGTTTAGCATTATTTTATGGGTAGAAATCGAATTACTCGTTGGTTATTTATATTGAAAATATTTATTAAGTTAATAAGTAATATTATTTGCGCTACTTTCTGCCAGTAGTCTCTATCTTTCTATTAATTTTTCAATACCATGGTTTGTAAAAACTGGTGAATTTTGATTTTAAAAAGTGTTTTACGTAATACTTTAGCGTGCGGTCTACCTGCACTTTTACACTTGAGTGTGCGGTCTACCAGGCCTTTTTACACCAGTGTGCACCCTACCTCCACTATAAGAAGTTTATGAATACTACAGAACGATAAAAACAAATTGAATAATGTTGAATAATGATATATTATTAGTGACTTACACTTAATCATACAAATCATAATCATTCAGAATCAAAAAAGGCTAAATATTACATTAAGAGTCATCATTATGCCGGAATTTATTTGCACTACATAAATGATACAAACAATGTAACTTAAATATTTTAATTAACGATACAAAGTTCGTATATCTTTTAGAAATAATACCGTTCAAGAACAATCAAATTAAAAGACTAAAAAATAGATAAGCATAGGTAATAAAATTATACTATGAAAGGTAGACTGCACGTTAAAGGTCATTCCGCAGCGTAGACTACGGATACTGCGGTCAAACGCACGCTAAAGTAGCATCAAGGTGGCAATCTGATATGACAAATCCATTGTCTAAAACGTTCGATATTATTGTACATAACGCACTTTTAATCTCCTGTAACAATTCTAGTAAAAAAATGGTCCACGTTTTGGCCGAGAAAAGAGATATGAAGAGATGTTGATTCTTTGTTGCAAGTGTACTAACTTTGTCAAGTTGTGTGAAATCAATTGTCCCAATTGTGAAACCTTGCCTACCGGGTTTTGAAAAAGTTCTGTTACACTCGGTATTTTGATCTTTCAAGAGGTTTACGTGTGTGATAGAAAAAGTTCCGTCAAACAAACGTAAAGTTCTACCTTTCCAGCACGTGTCGGTGGAACAACTTTTCCATTGAGTGCAGGTGTCTAGAGATGAAAGTGCAAAGAATCGAGATCTCTGCTTTCCTGCGCGCGGGCCACAACAACTTTGACATCGCCAAGTAGCTCAGCTTCAACCGGACAGACTCGCGGAGAGGCTTAAGAACGGGGACGACCTCAAAGATTGACCTCCTTCAAGCAGACCTCAAGGTTTCAATCGTTTGGCAGCGAGAAAGTCCTTCGAAAGTGCTCCGAAGCTCAAAATAACTGCGCTAGCGAAGAAGAACATCTCGGGGGCCACGGTGTCCAGGGCCCTCAAGGATGAGGGTGGCAAGAGCTTGAGGTACGTATAAAGGCCTTTAATCATCGACCGTATGTTAGAACAACGTCGAGAGCGCTGTCGTCGCATTCTCAATGACTTGAAGAGTCATTGCAATCGAATTCTCCTTTTTCCTGGTGAAAAATCCTTCACGGTCGATTCGGTCATCAACAAGAGGAAAGATCGCATTGAAAGCTTCGGCCATGACGTCCGAAACGTGTCCACGACCAAGCACCAGACCTCTGGGATGATATACGGCTTTGAATGGCAAAAAGATGCCCCCAGTGTGGTTCGCGGCCGGTTACAGGTTCTCCGGGACCGAAAACAGAGACATCTTAAACATGAAAGTCCTGACCTGGGTGAGAAAGATCACGAAGAAGGCGGACTAAGTCTTTCAGCAGAACGGTACCCCGGTCCATACTCTCAAGTCCGTGCAGGAGTGGTTGAGATCGAACATACACTTCTGGTCGAAAGACTTTTGGCCACCGCAGTCGCCCGACCTCAATCCCATCTACTACAACGTGTGGGCGCATGTCGAAGGTAAGACCTGCAAGGTCCGCCACAGCAACGTTTAACGAGCTGAAGTCCTCCGTCAACCTATGTGGGCCAGCATGAGGAAAGACTTCGTTCGCAACGTGTGCGCGGCCTTCAGGTCTCGTCTGGAGCATGTGCTCACTGCCGGGGGCGGCCACATGTGTTAAAACAATAAAAAATAACGTATCTAACTGCATCAAAACTATCCTTTGTTAAGAATGTCGTAACGAGTGTAACGGGAATTTTACAATACCGGGTACCTCCTTGAAATGACGATACACATTGGAATACGTCGATGTTAATTTTTCAGCCAATTGTTTAACAGTTACAATCTAATTTTCTTCCAATGTTTTTTTTTATAAATGCAGCGAATTGTTTTTTGGGATCGCTGGTCCTTTGCTGACGGTATCGCTATCCGAATGACCGCTGGATGGCAACTACTAATCCATAGTTGATCATCTCTTCTGCGATGAAAATACGTTACATGTCCGACAAATAACCCATGATTATGAAAAAAAATCTGGCATTTTTGTGTAATTACGGATTTCGGATCTTTTCTCTTATTATGGCGCAATTTCATCTCCTCAGCCAGATGGCTCAACGGCCGGTTACTCGAGTGAGTATCTCCTCAGATATTTTTTCTTGAATGGGAGATATTTATGGGTTTATTTAGTAGCTCCTCGGATAGATAACTAAATAGCCGGTTACTCGAGTGAGTAATCTGTGACATTTCTAAAGATCCAGAAACAAGTTCCCACACAAACCAAATAGAGCCGCTTTGACCCAAGGTGAAAATGAGGAATAAAAAAGAAAGTGGAACCGCTCGTTTTCTGCAAAGTTTAATGAAGTAAACTTCGCTAAGAGAACTTTTTATAGAACCGATAACCCACCGGTTTTCAATTACAAAAATTGTCTAAATCTTGCCATACTTTGAACCATTTTTTTTGTCTCATCTGTATTTTTAAGCATCTTCATATCTCTGTAAATTTTAGATATAAATCCACTTTATATAAAATGTTAGTCCACAATAATACAAGGAAAAAAGGTGAAGTATATTCTTTAGATTGTTCTATTTGTAATTTTCCTTACTTCAGACAAACTGGTAAATCTTTATCTACTAGAATTTACCAACATAAGTATAATATTAGAAGAGGTGAAATAAACAGCGCTTTATTTTTACATTTATTTGAAAATAACCACTCCATTGACTGGAATTCTGCAAAATTCCTTTATCATTCCGCTGATTTTACAAAGAGAAATATTGTCGAGTGTTCCTTAATTGACATCTTACCCAATATAAATATTTCCCCTGGCACATTTAAACTCAACCTTGTTTTAAAAAAACTTGTCTTAAATGAAATAACTTCATAATGCAGCTTTTGTCACTCTTTATTAGTGTAATATCAGTCGCATTGCCTCCCCCCACCACGTGTCTCTGTTGTGACTGGATTAACTCTTAGCCCTCAATGTTTTCGCTCTAATGATAATTCTTTAAAATGTTTTTTTTCACCCACCATATTCCATTCATATACATGGCGTTGTTGTGTGTATATAATTTTAGGGATGCATATGTCGGTTATTAGTTGCCTATTGTTCTTTTTCTTGGTATTTTTCTGTCTTGTTTTTGTGTTTTTCCCATTGGTTTGTACTATGTGATGGGCGTTTCCTTCGTATCTTTGTACCCTTTATAAGGTGGTCTTCTCCATTTTCATGCTATTCCTTGAGAATAAACTTCCAAATATAGTTCGAAAATGCTTGGATTCATCTTTTTCCTGTGGGTTAATTTTCATATATATATATATATATATATATATATATATATATATATATATATATATATATATATATATATATATATATATATATATATATATATATATGCAAAAACTCACAAAGTGGCACGTAGGGAAAGCAATAATATGAAAATGAACTTGCAAATATAGTTTGAAAGTGCTTGGATTTATCTTTTCATATATATATATATATATATATATATATATATATGGTTGAGGAATAAGTTCTTGCGGTTTGATCAAATTTATTCATTACCATTAACAATTTTAGAAAAACTTCATTTTTAGTTGATAACAATATGCAGGTTAATCAATAATGTATTCTCCGTTGTTATTTACGACTTCTTCCCAACGTTCAACTAGTTTTTCGATGCCTCTAACCAGGTTCTTATTTCCACATCAGTATTGAACGAAACGCCGCGCAAATTGTTGGAGAGCGATCGGAACAGATGGAAATCCGATGGAGCTAAGTCTGGCGAATATGAAGGATGCGGCGGGATTTCCCAATTAAGCGTTTGGATGGCGTCTTTTGTCATATTGGCAATGTGAAGACGAGCATTGTCGTGTTGCAAAAGGACTCCATAACGTCCATGAGGTCGCTTTTCACGAATAGCTTCGGCGAGTCGATACATTTGTTGAACGTAGAGTTCTGCATTGACAATTTCGTTGTTGGCAAGGAGCTCATAGAGACTGATTCTTTCACAATCTCACCACACACACAGCATCGTCTTTCATGGATGAAGTCCTTGCTTTAATTGTGGAAGTGATTTTTATTGGGGCTAAGCCATTGTTTTCGATGGTTCTTGTTGACATAAACACACCACTTTTCGTCGCCAGTAATGATGCGGTGAAGAAATATGTCCTTATATTCACGAGTAGCCTTGTGACGAGCATGCAAACCTGCGGCAATCGTGGAGTGTTGAAGTTTGTTGCTTTCGCTCAAAGCGTGCGGAACCTATGCACGGAGTTTTTGAACTTTCCCATCGAATGAAGGTGATTCACTACAGTTTTCTGATCATACGCCAATTGTACAGCCAATTCTCTAGTGGGTTGGCGAGGATTTTCATGAAGAAGGTCGTTCAATCGATCTTCATCCAACTTAATGGGGCGACCAGAACGTTCTTCGTCATTAAGATTGAAATGACCGTTTTTGAAACGGGAAAACCACCATTGAGCTGTCCTTTCTGATAAAGCATTTTCTCCGTACACAGCACAAATATTGCGACGAGCTTTGGCTGCGTTTGCATTGTTCACGTCTCGATTGAAAATGAATAACAAGAAGTGTCGAAAATGCGCCTTTCTTTCAACTTGACATTCCATTTTGAGGGTACAGAACAAAAATTAAATTAACACAACTTTTAAATAAACCGCAATGGCTTATTACTCAACTTCAAGACGTAGCCTAAGCAAAAGCCTAATAGTCTATGCCGTTAAGAGATGTAGCCTAATCTTTGCAAATTTTGCTCTCATTATTTATTATTGTTTCTTAATATGTACACACATCACGTTAACAAAACTTAAATCAACACAACATTAAAAAAAAACGCAAGAACTTATTCCTCAACCTAATATATGAAAAGAAACTCACAACTTGCACGTGAGTCAAAATTATGATAAATAACACCCACAAGGAAAATGGAAAAACTATTCCGAGTGCTTTCGTCTTTATTCTAAAAGACATCTTCATGGAATAACGTAGGTCAGCACAGACAATGTCTTAAATAGTAAGGAGTGGGGGGTTAATACGGCTACCTGCATCAAAACCCTAATTAGGGGGTACAAATTCTTTAAACACTTTAATTTGTGATTTAATATAATCAGATATGATAGGATCTAGTCTAAACAATCCAGGGCTAATATTAAAATTTGGGAAAGTATTAATAGAGATACACTCCAAAATATTTCTTGAAATGTAGTTTGTACATTTAATAACAGGTTTAGCACTATTCCAATTAATAGTATGATCCTGACTATAGATATGCAAAAATAATGCAGATTGTTGACAAAAGTTACGAGCTTTAGTTTGGTGCTGTTTAACTCTAACATCCAATTCTTTACCTGTCTGTGTAAAGACAGGTAAAGAATATACAATGCCTGGTTTAGGGGGGGATTTTTTTACAAGAAGGCGATTGATAGTGTTTTCATATTTAAAAATAACATTTATGTTCAAAGGTTTTAGTAAACAAGGTAATTTAATGAAACTTTGTTTAAAAGGTAAAACTAATAGATTTTTGGCATGTGCGTTTCTTTTCATTATGAACCCCCCGCGCCCCTTTAACTACGCATTAACTCCCTTCTACTTTTTTTTGTGGCTCACCCAACCTTAAAATCAATTTACAAAGGGTACAAATCTGCATTATTCCACGCCCACTCATTGAAGAATCAGTTAAAATTTTTACGTTTCTGCTATGAAGAAAAGGTCATACCACGCTCCCTACTTGGACGTAGATACAAGATGATCAATGGCTTTCCTTTAGACGAAACTGAAGAAAGAATTCTCCGGAAACAGATCGCCATTGCAAAAGTCCAGGTGCAACAAGCCTTCGCCGATCTTATTGTAAGTCGCCGAACCTTTTCTCAAAACATCCCTCAGAGTTTGTTGAATCCTTTATGTGATGGAATTTTTTACAAGTTAAAGATAAATTGCCTTAAGGAAAAGAATATAGACACTCCGCCAAGTTACAACACCTTATTACAAACAGTGATTGGTCAAAAAATAGTTCCCCTAACCACGTGATCAACCTTTCAAGTCAAGTGTTTGATGCCGATACGTTTAACGCATTAGGTTATGGATTAAAATTTTCTATCCCATCCACCCCAAATTATGTTAATATTGCACAATTAGAAAAAGCAAGTGATCTACCCCGTAACGAAATTTCAATTGCTAAAGGTTATATGTATAAATGCTTAAGCGATGTACAAAATAATTATCCCCTTAGATTTAATAAACCAATACGTTCTCTTAGGAATAATAAAAATATATATGTATGCAAGGCTGATAAATCTGCTGCCCCCGTTCTTATCGACAAATCTTCATATTTAGATTAAATGAAAAACCTTCTTTCTGATTCCTCTACATATGAAAACCTCAGAAAGAATCCTATTAACCAGGTAAACAGAGAATTTCATTCAACTCTTTGCTCTCTGCTTAAAGGTCATCCTGACCTCATTAATAACTTTAAATCCTCGAATGCTTCCCTTCCCTACCTTTATGGTCTCATCAAAACCCATAAGCCGGAAAATCCTATCCGTCCCATTATTAGCTCGGTTGGGTGTGTTTCATATATATACCCTATCTAAATGGTTAGCTTCTCCCCTAAGTGGGGACCGTTTCTAGTTCTCACATCGTTAATAATCTCGATCTCATTAGGAAACTTAATGATCTTCCTTACCCTGATAATTTTAGCTTGGTTCGTTTCGATGTATGTTCCCTCTTTACAAAAGTTTCTTATACCGGCTTCCACTATTATTAAACTTATTTCCCTCTGTATTAACAACTGTAAATTCACCTTTGACGGCAAATATTACCGTCAAAACTTTGGAATGGTTATGGGCAATTGTTTGTCCCCGGTACTGGCCAATCTATATATGGAGTTTTTTGAATCCAAAATACCTTCCCAGACCAACATAACCCCTATTTTATGGATGCGTTATGTTGATGACATTCTTTGTCTATGGCCTAATGATCTTAATATCAATACTTTTCTTGAAAAAATCAACACGTCAGTCCCCTCAATTAAATTTACTTTAGAAAGTGAAAAAGATAACACCATCCCTTTCTTAGATATTTTGATCCACCGAACAGACCAAGGTTTCAAATATGAAATTTATAGAAAACCTACATTTCTATTCCGATCACCATATTAGTATAAAAAAAAGTGTTTTCTCTTCCATGTTTCTCCGTGCCCTGAGAATTGTTTCACCCGAATATTTGAAAAAAGAGGTTGATAGGATATATAATATAGGTTTAAATTTGTGTTACCCTTTATGCGGACTTAAAATTTTTTATAATTCTGCTAAGCGTTCATTTTATCAACCTAATCGTAACATCCCTAAATTTCATGCCAAAAATGTATTAGTTTTACCTTTTAACCAAAGTTTCATTAAATTACCTTGTTTACTAAAACTTTTGAACATAAATGTTATTCTTAAATATGAAAACACTTTTCATCGCCTTCTTGTAAAAAATTCTCCCCCTAAACCAGGCATTGTATATTCTTTACCTGTCTTTACACAGACAGGTAAAGAATTGGATGTTAGAGTTAAACAGCAACAAACTAAAGTTCGTATTTTTTGTCAACAATCTGCATTATTTTTACATATCTATAGTCAGGATCATACTATTAATTGGAATAGTGCTAAACCTGTTATTAAATGTACAAATTACATTTCAAGAAATATTTTGGAGTGTATCTCTATTAATACTTTCCCAAATTTTAATATTAGCCCTGGATTGTTTAGACTAGATCCTATCATATCTGATTATATTAAATCACAAATTAAAGTGTTTAAAGAATTTGTACCCCCTAGTTAGGGTTTTGATGCAGGTAGCCGTATTAACCCCCCACTCCTTACTATTTAAGACATTGTCTGTCCTGACCTACGTTATTCCATGAAGAGGTCTTCCTTTTATAATAAAGACGAAATCGCATGGAATGGTTTTTCCATTTTCCTTGTGGGTGTTATTTATCATATATATATATATATATATATATATATATATATATATATATATATATATATATATATATATATATATATATATATATATATACTATTCAAGTCCATAGCTGTGCCAGCGTTATTAATTTTAACTTGTATTTTCTTAATATTTCTTGCAAGTTTTTTAACGGGGTCTTCGAAGACCCCTTTTAAAAAACTTGTAAGAAATATTAAGAAAATACAAGTTAAAATTAATAACGTTGCCACAGCTGTGGACTTCAATAGTACATGCATACAACATGGCCTTTTACCTAATTACATATATATCTTACAAGAGGAAGATAAATTTGACGTAAATGAGCAACTAGAGGGACGTGAGCTAGTGGACATGCGGCGAAAATGGCGGATTTAGCATCTCTAGCCACTAGGTGGCGCAACCTGGCGGTCAACATATATCATATTTGAACCCAGTGACCTCAATTTACCTTTGGTAGCTTTGGTTTTAGCTGGCTCCCTTGAGCCAGCGACTCAGTGCTGACAGAAGATGAGCACAACACGATATTTGCATGACCCATAGACCTGCTTTTGTTTCGCCGCAGTTAATAAGACAAAGAACAGGAGTTTTTGAAGGCAAAAGAAAGGGACATTGGAAGAACACAAGGATCACAGAGAGCAAAGGGCGGCACAATGAAGGCAATCCATATTGAGAAGACAGAATTTGTATTTGGTATAGTTATTCTGGGCGCCGCCATTAGTGGCCAATTTGAGTGAGGGAAGTTCCGAGCAAATATCTGCTCGTCAAAATCGCCTCGCCATTTTCGCAAGGGGGCAATCGGCACCATTTACCAAGGTTGATCTCGAAAAGTGCCGAAATTGGCGCCAGGGGGAGACACAAACACGGAAATCACACCTCCATTGATTGATGCTGCTGTGTACTGGTTCAAACCACACATTCATACTGCCCGATGCGTCTCTCAGTGTAGTACCCAAAGTAGAACGTTGGGGTTGAACCCTTCACCAAGTAATGTGGCCGATTTGGACTGAGGGTTCAGTGAGAAAAGGGTCGTGTGGAAAAGTGGTGAAATTAGGAGAAGGGAAAATCTGCCGGTGGCATCCTGACACGTGGAAAAGGTAGGCTAGTCGTGCCGCTGTGAAATGAATCCAAATGAGCGACTAATTTGCCATCTTTCTTTTCGTTTAAGCGATTATTAATGAATTTAAATAACTAACGAGGGCATATTTGAATCCGCCCCTGTAGATAGATACTCACAATGGATTATTCCCGTTCCCTCTTCCCCAGGGATCCTCGGGTGCCTTCGTATCTTTGTGGGTCCTCAAACCACCTCTAAAAAAGGAAGCTCGCCATGGTACCCCCCCCCTAGGGAGGGATACCTTTGTTGAGGGACGAAACGCGCCAATTTTGGGGGAGAGCTGCGCGGCGCGCTAAGTAGTTCCTCCTCGGCCTAATTTTTTTAATAAGAGATTCGTAAAGAAGGGGACAAATTAGGTGGAGTGAGGGGGGGGGGGTCGTGGTTCCAGTAGGGTAGAGACTGCGCTCCAGAGCCAGGGAGTGGGGTGTTCTGCGATATTAAAAAGAAATGGAGTAGAGTGACAGAGGTGTCCGAGCGAGGTGTCGATGTCTCTGTTCTCCCGCGAGGCGTGACGAAAGCCCATCACCCCTGCCCCCCATAAGAGGCACCTCATTTCCTCCGCCCTCCCCCAAATTAAATCGTGAAGCCACTTCCAGCCCCCTCCCTCTCCCCGATTTCCCCTGAATCATAACTGATACGGGAATTACCCCCTCCCCCCACACCCACACACCGTGAAGTGGGTTTGTGGGTGGGTGGGGGGGGCATGAGTCATCTCACCGGGCTTTTATATTCATATGATCCAGGAGTAGGGGAGGGGATGGAGAGTGGGGAATGAGCATTATCGATCCCCACAGGATACATTTATTCGGGGGGGGGGGCATTTCCCCATATTTTCCTTACTGAGCAACGAGGGTTTAAGAATGAGTCACAAATTTCCCTTCATAACCCCCCTTCCCCCAAAGCTAAATTACATCTGGTTACCCTTCCACCTACCCGCAGGAAAAGAAAAAAGGAAGCGATTCCAAGGCGCTTTTCTAAAATAAAGATGAAAGTGCGTGGAATCGCCTTTTTTATCTTCCTGAAGGTAGTTTATGTCCATTGAGGCTAAACGTCCATGATTGAAGCCACGATTTCACTTACGCTATCATGATCAAGATGTCTTCCAAGAATTCCTCGGGGAATTCGTCGAGAAATTACTTCGATGAATTACCACCACGCGTGTGCGTCCTCCCCCCCCCTCTCCCAAAGGAAGGAGCCTCTCGACGAAGGAATACCCGTGGCTGTGAATGAATCTTCGTGGGGGAAATTAGGGATAGGATCTGTTCGGGACGATTCGTCATCGCCGTCGGTAGGGATTCGTCATCTAACTTGGAGATCAGCCATTCGGGAAAGACCCGCGAGACGAGTCCCAATTTCCCCAAGGACAACGCATTCTTCCCTCGGCCCTGCTCTCCCATTAAGTTCCTCCCACACATTTCACTCCACCGCTTTCCTTAAAAGAATTAAAAATATTAATTATTAGTAAGGATTGCCAATGAACGCAGCTCCCATCGCGGAAATAAACATTCTTATTATTACGCCCATAATGGGAGCTGCGTTCATTGGCACACCACGATGAAATCTTTCTATCGTCCCCAAGGCTCCAGGGGTGGGATTGTGCCCGCGCTCCCGGCGACGGAAGAAGCGCTAATGTCCCGGTGGGTTAACTTCCCCCGGTGAACTTGGGAACGAGAGAAGCTTGGGGACGTCTTAAGACCTCAAATATTCGCCAGTCGCGGTCACGGGACCAAATTTCGCATCTTGCAATCTTGCTCTGTTATGCGAACTTGTTTCTACATGTGAGTGGAGTGCTGCTATGTTGTGCGAACTTGTCCCTACATGTGGGTATACAGATTCAATTAACCAACTTGTTCGTACTTTTGGATTGGCCGTGCCCCCTCGTACGAACTCTCTTCTTTGGAGTACAGCTGCTCTTTGTACGAGCTTGGTCTTGGATTAATACTCCATCTAGGCATTACCCTCTTTATTCCTTTATCTTTCTTTATCTTCTTCCCTTCTCTGTCTTCTATTTTTCGGTGGTCCAATCAATGCCCGCGTTGGATTCACGAGATATTTTTGTCAAATACAAACCCCATTCTTAGTTTGGACTACGACCTCAAACATTTTAACTCCCACTTGAATCCACCATCTGGTCTGGATTCGAACTCATGACCTTCATTGGGAGAGTTAACCCTCCGTGAAGCATCCTAGATCAATTGCCTTATGGCGTCATTACATTGAAATAGGGGTTTGACACGCCACCCTCTAGGAGGAGGGGGAAAGAGTTGTTCCCTCTCCCTGACGTGTTCTCTTCTTGTCGTGACTATGTCCTCGTTGGTTGAGGGCATGGCGAAATGTCTTATAGTGGGGCAATGGTTAATGCTCCCACTTTTCACGCCTTTGAGATTCAGTCCTAAATTTGACTTCTCGTGTTTTCTAGAGTCAGGAAAAGTACATGGATGACATTGTGTCTCTTAGACTCAAAAACTACATGGATGGCATCATATCTCTTAGACTCAGGAAAACTACATGGATGACATCATAGTATCAGCTCTCAAAATATCTTTGATATCATTGATCTAACTCTCATATTTCACGTTAAATTTTGTTGCATTTGCTTATGTAGCTCTGTTTCTTTCTTAAAAGATTCGGTTCATGGTAAAATCACTAGTGACCAGTAAGATTGGGGCTTATAACTCTTTCCAGCAGGGGGACTATTTTCATAGACGGAAAATATTAAAAAAAATCTAGAAATTTGATAGTGAAACTATCCCGATGCGACTTTGCCGATTTCTTAAAAGAAATTTGTCGTATAAAAATTTCTATGTACATTTCTCATCGGTTTTGAGTAGATAGTGGTATCGTAGTTTATCTATTGTGGTAAAAGGATCCGATTATCTTGTGGTTCCGGGTGAAATAAATAGGCTTGACATTAAAGATAAACAAATGGAATATCGTCTTCGCCATTTTAATAAAATACGGAAACGTTTTAAATGTCGGGTATTAACCAAGTCTTTAAAGACTCTTTCCTTACAAAGCTGGGAAATTTTATCTTGGGAACGTTTAGTTACTAATTTCATGTTTGTTTGTTGCTTTTGTTTTGTTTTATTTTTGTCATTTCTTCGTTGTCCTGAGTACACCTGTGGTCGACGAATCTCAGAAGTATTTCCTTGTCAGTTTAAAATAGTATCCTGTTGTTACGAATTCGTAGAAGAATAAACCAAAATTCTTTGACAATGAGATAGGATAGTTTATAACCCTGATATAAAACTGTCCCACCGCCGTTGAAGGAATCGGACAGCGAATAAATTAAACTTTAATTCCTGAGCAGAACAGTCTATATATTATTTTAGGCTCTTATAAATGTACCTTATTTATTCCATTATTCCTAATGATTTCTCAACAATAGCGATTATAAATTAGGTTCACATAACCACGATTTCATAAAAATTACCGTGTGCATTATATGGGATATTCCGCCAAAGAAAGCCTAGAGCCAAACAGCGGAAGAATGACTTATGAATGATATCGAAATGGGCGTTTATTTATGGATTGTCACTTCGTAATAATCATCATCATCCTCATCATTAACATCATCATCATCATCATCACTAACTCTATAATTTAGGAAGGGAATTTTTTTGAGTATTTGAATAATAATTTCATCTTAAGTTGGTTATGACATGTTTTTTTCTAATAATTCTTTTATAATATCAAAAAACAAAATGGTGAAGTTCAGAAATAAATATAAGTTTCGAAATTTTGTGAATTTTTTAAAACCCAAAGAATTACAAATGGTGAAGTTCAGAAAATTTATTTTTATAAATCTTCTTTTATAACTATATTTTTGCAACGTGATATTTTGAAAGAGGGGAAATTTAGTTTAGAGTTCCTTTTTAAAATTATTATAATTGGCGAATTTCAGAAAATTTATACAAATTTAACCATGGCTGCTTTTTTTTAGATTTAAAATTTTAATCTTAGTAGCGAAGCCATTTTCTGGTTATATTATAAATTTACAAAGCATAAATTACAAATTCGAGGATAATAAACATAATATTTATTTGTGTATGCAGTAAAACAATTCACGATTCTAATTTAGTTTGGGGTCTTCTTTGTTTTTAATAATTAAGATTATTTAATTCGATCCTATCCTCATTTTTCTTGCACGCTACCATGTTTATGGAAATAAACCGCGCTGGGTTAATGAAACTACATTCAGTCAATTCCCAGGCCTAGTTCGTTGAGAAGAACAACCAAGGAGGGCCATTGCCGGTTGAAGCGAAAGAGAAGAAATTATTACCAACGATTTAAATTATTCTTCTAGCGAAGAGAGTGTGTGTAGGGGGAGGGGGAAGAGAAATAAGATGCTTGTAATTAGGCGAAATGTATAAGGAAATGAATATAACTTAAACAACCACTGGAAATAATGAAGGAGAGGAGTGACGAGTGACAAATGGTAAAGAGTGTTCCTTTATTATGCCTTGTGGTGTTGCCGTTGTGTTTCTGTTGCTTTTATCATTATTATTATTATTATTATTATTATTGTTGCTGTTCCATTTGTAGGGTTCATTCACAAGGCTTGGTACCTTAAAAACAAGCTCTTTTTATGTGAAAAAACATTTTTGTTTTCACTTTAAAAAAGTGAAAACAAAATAAATATAGTATTCATATTTGTTTTAAAGTTATATACTACGAGTATATAGCTAATGTGCTGTATTCCTATGTACTACTTACCTTTACCAGGCGTTATAAAGATCAGTAGCCCATGACTCATCTGGTAAAGACTAACACACCTAATAATAAGCTAGTAAAGATTTTTTTTAATAGCGACCATCTGGCGACTACGCTAAAGGTACAAGTCGCCACAATTATTTTGCAGACTTGATTTAGATAAAAAACAAACAAATCAATTCAATACTTCTCCCCTAAAACAAACAAAACTCCGGCTTCAGGGGAAAGAATGGTTTAAATAAGCTACCGGAAGAGATCTCTGTAAGAGATAAAGAGAGCTACCATACAATTAAACAACAAAAAGGAACATGGCAATATGGTAGTACTCTTAAGCTACCGGCAGAGATCTCTGTACGAGATGAAGAGAGCTACCATACACTTAAACAACAAAAAAGTAACATGGCAATATGTTAGTACTCTTAAGCTACCGGCAGAGATCTCTGTACGAGATAAAGAGAGCTACCATACACTTAAACAACGAAAAGTAACATGCAATATGGTAGTACTATTAAGCTACCGGCAGAGATCTCTGTACGAGATGAAGAGAGCTACTATACACTTAAACAACAAAAAAGTAACATGGCAATATGGTAGTACTATTAAGCTACCGGCAGAGATCTCTGTACGAGATAAAGAGAGGTACCATACACTTAAAAAACAAAAAGGTAACATGGCAATATGGTAGTACTATTAAGCTACCGGCAGATATCTATGTACGAGATGAAGAGAGCTACCATACACTTAAACAACAAAAAGTAACATTGCAATATGGTAGTACTATTAAGCTACCGGCAGAGATCTATGTACGAGATGAAGAGAGCTACCATACCCTTAAACAAAAAAAAGTAACTTGGCAATACGATAGTACTATTAAAAGACAAATTTATTATTTTAAAAATAGCTGAATTGAGTTATATTCCTAAATAACTCACTCAATAATGAATTTATTTATTCACTAATTCATTCATTCATTGACCCATATGAAATATGATTTACAAATTTGGCACCGACCACGTCCAGAGAATTTGCTATCTTTGGGATGTCTTCAACGTCGGAAAAGACTAGGAATATTTCATCCTCTAATGAATGATGAGTTACTCGTAGCTTTTTCACGTTCTGATTGTGAGTATCTTACTGAAAGTATTCCAGCACATGAGGCTCATGGTCCTTGGTCCATGGACATACCAGATAATAATGATGCCGAACAGGCTAGAATAATTGGATTTCTATATTAGAATTAATTGTATTTATTTCATTGATGCCAATTAAGCTGGAATAATTTTCACACAAACAAAGAAATTCCCTATTAGCTCCTAAGTTAATTTATTTTTACTTCTCTGTATTAAATAGAAAAGGAAAGATGACGTAAAGGAAATATTTGTTTAAATGATCATCAAAGCTTAAAGTAAACTAAAATATGTAAATTTTCATTGATATTTTGTGTCTGATTTCTGGTGGCTGCCGAGACTGGTGCTGTTATTATTATTATTGTAGCAGTAATAGTAGACCCGCACCCTCTTTGAACTTAGCCAAAGGAAACCTCTTATCGAGAAAGAAGTTAAGCCTTAAATAGAATTATATATCGAACTGATAGATTGTCTGCCTTCTACCTTCATTTCTTCCATCTACCTTCTTTTGCCTGTCTGTTTATTTTAACATATAGCTTCATGTTTTCATCTCAGGTAGCCTAAGTTGTCAACCACCAGCTTATGGCATTGTTTTTCAAACTTTGTTAGAAGGCTGCACTAAGATTTTTAACACTCTTGGACCTGTTATTCCCTCGCATGTTGAAGCATATGGTGTGGGCTCAGTTAAAACTTCTCTTCCTACTTGGGGGAGGGAGTTTGCTTTTCCTGAATTTGGAGAGATGTTTCCCTCCTTTAAATAAGAAGAGCAAGGGACCAGAGAACTCCATCGAAAACACCAGTGAAAGTCACCAGGAGTACAACAAATATTGACTTCGCCAATTTGCATTTGCATTTTAAAGATTCTTTCACACTCTTCAACTTTCACTTTCCAACCTATAAAGCCTTCAGATAAATGAATCCTTCAGCCCAATTTGATATACTATTTATTATCGAGAAAACCTTAAGCTCCTGACTTAGAATTTGAAATCATTTTGATTAGCTTGTCTTTAAATTGAAATAGATTTACTGTTTCATTTAGTTGGTAGAAGATAAGAGGTATTACATACAGGACCGTACAAACACTAGAACACAAACGACCAAAATCTACACTTTCTCGAAAATCCTCGTTTAATTTCCATGAAAATTGGACAGAATATTTTTGGGTCAAAAGCGTGATTTCACACAATAAAGCACAATGAGAAAACTGGGTCATGCGAGTCGACAAAAACGGGTTGCTTCCGAAAAATCACTCCCATTGAAGATCGCATGATGCAAGGGATGTTAATGAAGGACCGATTTGAGACACCAAGCGGTAATTCACGTAAAGTTTCAGAAAAACAACCTAAATGTTTTTCGCCAGACTGTCTCACGTCGCTTGACAGAGGTGGCATATCACGCTGCCCTCCTAAGAACCCACTTATTACTAAAAAAGAATAAAGCGGCTAGGTTGGCCTCCGATACCGAGCATCTTCTATGGATTGCTGAAAAATTAGTGTGTTTTTCAGCGAAGGAATCAAATTTAATTTGTTCGGATCGGATGGGAAGCGGCATGTAACGTCGTACATGTGAAAAAATTAATTCCACATGCAAGAAAAAGTCGGTTAAATTTGGAGATGGCAGCGTTATGTTGTGGGGTATGTTTTCAAGCTTTGGAGTCTGTCTGCTCGTCCGTTTACATGGCAAAATAAACGCTGCAACACACAATAATCTGCTTCAGGATGCTGGAAATGTCGAAGTAATGAGCTGTCCTACGCAGATCCCTAATTAAAACTCGATAGATAGCGAAGTGAAGATAGTCGATGAGAAGTTTATGGCTCGAAAACCGACAAAGATTGAATCTCTCTCTCTCTCTCTCTCTCTCTCTCTCTCTCTCTCTCTCTCTCTCTCTCTCTCTCTGGCAAAGAGTGGAATAAAATCGCACCCGAACAATGCGACAAATTGATGAAGTCCTTCAGCTGAAGATGTGTTTGAGTCATTCAGAACAAATGCTTCCATACTTCTTATTAACATTTTGTTCAAATATTTGCCTTGGGCTCGTTTCGATTACATTCCACAAACTTTTATTCCTTTTGATTGGAGATTAAAATTATTAAGAATGGCTAGCATTATGCTGCTGAAGAAGAGGAATTTTCGTGACAATATCAATAAATTGTGTAAATATTAGAGAATATAAATATTAAAGTGGATATTAAATTGCTTTGAATTATTATAAGAATAATGGTGGTATATTTAGAGGATATTTTTTCGTGTGTCGAGACCTATTTTGTGCTGAAGAATTTGAGAGAGACCTGGTGACTCATTTTGAGCTCCCTGTGTTATGGCATTGTCTCCATTTTTTCCTGTCTCATTGTTCACAATGATTGAGAAAGCGGAGATAAAGACTTATAAATGTGAAAACGGGTCAATAAATCAGAAACTAATATTGAGGCAGACACTGTCGTTTTGTTAGGTTGTTAAACCGAAAAAAACAACAACTTTATTTGGGTTGTGTTATTCCTTTAAAATTCGAGATACTTGTATATGACGTCATGATAATAATAACTATAGCGCTAAAGCAATGAACATCAATGCTGTTGGTAAGAGGGAGCCATTTGTTCACCACACAAACCCCCAAATGGATAGCGGCACTCGTAAATACGGTTTGAGTATATATACTTTGCATGACTAAGTGAGATTGTAAAGTGTGTATAGATATGATTCATCCCACCCAAACTTATTCCATCCATACACATAGGGAATCTACGATGATCTAGTGTGCTTATGGGATTTCGTGTGATACAATGACGTATAATATTAAATGTTTAATTATATTAATTGCACATCTCACGTTTGTTAGTCAATTTTGTCGGGTTAAAATGGTCGTAATATATTTTAATTTAAAGTTTTTTTTATATTTTAGAGGAGAGGAAACAGGGCCTGATTACCGCATAGGCCGAATAGGCCTCGCACATTTGGGGCCCCGCGCTTCTATGGCGATACGTGTTATTATGATTGTTATTATTTAACCCTTTATCAGGAAGTAGTTAGTTTATTGACCACCTATTTAAAATATACATATAATTTTTCATTAATATACGAGTATATCGATCTAATAAAAATGAAGTCTCGTCTGTGTGTGTGTGTGTGTGTGTGTGTGTGTGTGTGTGTGTGTGTGTGTGTGTGTGTGTGTGTGTCTGTCCATTTATAGGAAGAAAGGTTAGACAATCTACATAAAACTAAAAGTGTATTCTTATGTAAAGTCTTCCGAGGAAAATAATGGAAGTGGTCCCCAGTCTCTAAGTTCCTCCCTAATGGATGTAATGGCTCTTTTCCGTCGAGAGAACGTGAGCCTGGTTTAGACCCAGGTTAGGCAGATTACTTTTCCCCTTCAACTTTGTTCACGTGTGAGAAGCAAAAGCAACCTTTTTGTCCATGCACCGCGAGGAAAGACGAAGAATATTGTCTACCAAGAAGTGTTATGATGCATTGATTAAAGAATCATTTGTGATAAATAAAAGAATTTCAACCTGTATCTTGCTTATGATTTTTCTTTTTTACCCGGGCAACGCCGGGTATCTAATTCAGTGGCTCATAATGGAGCCTTAGAAACACTAGGCAGGCCAATGCGAGACATCAGGGATTGTGAGGCTCCTTTAGTAGGTGTCACTCTTTTGCTGTAAGGTGATTTCAGGCAGATACTTCCAGTGATCCCTAAAGGAACAAGGACAGATGACGCCCGGGCTTGCCTAAAATCATCTTCTTTGTGTAGGAATATTAGAAGAATATCTCTAAACATAAATATGAGTTTAGAGGCTCTTTGGTGATCAAATCTCAGCATAATTTATAAAAAAACATTCTGAGAGGAAAATGGCAAAGTACCTCTTGATGCTGATGGCGGAAGAGAAATATCTCGTGTCTGCAGTTATTAATACTATTGATAATTTCAAGGCAAAGGTATTATCCAATCTTCAGCAAAACTAGAAAAACTACAATTGGCTGTGTGAAAGAGCTATATTGGCTCCGAAGAACAACACTATCTGCAAAATCTCTAAACATCTACTGTTTGCCCTCTCAGGAGCCAGTCAACAAATTTACAAGTCAGTTGATGCAATTTCGGATCATGCTTAAATAGTCGATTATTCCACACAGTTCCTAAACTCTCTAGAATCTCTTGAAATACCTCATCACCAACATGAGCTGAAGGTAGTAAATCTGAATAATGTTGTTGCGCAATTTGGATCCAACAAAACTGTAATGGCACTCGGCTGGTAGTAAAGAATTTGATGCCATATGTCATAGAGGCAACCATTCTTACTGGAAGTGGAAAAGGAGAGGATGTCTTCATTCACAGAATAGTCCTAAATCAATCAGGTCAGAATTGCCATTTGCATTGAAGATTATATTTCCTAATCACTGTAAGATTGGTAATCTGAATTAAAAAAATCGTAAGGTGATACTCTATTAGTGGCATAGTTGCAATTAGAGGAACCCTGTTTTTCTTATGGTAAACTTTACTATGTTGATTGCTCTAGAGTTGGAAACAAAAGTAATATATGTGTTTATGCTCCACAAGAAAAAACTAAGAATATTGTGTATCAAGAAGTTCTGTAGCGTTGATGAACAAGATTAAGTTTAGTTCATAGAATGAAAATATTGTTTGTGAAGAATAAAAAAAGAAGAAGATCAAATCCGTCTTACTTTATTTCCGAACGCACATTTTACCCGGGAAACGACGGTTATCTCTGCTAGTATATATATATATATATATATATATATATATATATATATATATATATATATATATATATATATATATATATATAGAGAGAGAGAGAGAGAGAGAGAGAGAGAGAGAGAGAAAGAGAAAGAGAGAGTTATAAGGAGTTACAAGGAAAAGAAGTACCTCAAAGGCCTTGCGGCCCATATCGAGGAGGCACTTTTTGTGGTTTCGATTCTTAGCATGTACTGATTACTTGCTATGAGATCATCAACTTTTCAAATATAATTTGTCAAGTCTACTCTTGAACTGTTCAACACTGCTACTCTCAACAACCCCCGCTGGTAGTTTATTCCATGTGTCGCAAATGTCATATGTGAATGACTTACCCACCGGAATGGTATTGAATCTGGGCAGCTCCACCTTCCACCCGTGATTTCGAGTCATATTCCGGTTGAGGGTAAAGAATTTGGTGGAGTCGACATTTTCAAATCCTTTCAAGATTTTAAAAGTCTCTATTAGACACCCGCGCAGTCTTCGAGTCTCTAGCGAATAGAGATCGAGCTCTTGCAGTCTTTCTTGGTATGACTTGTTCCTTAGCGATGGGATCAGTTTCGTGGCCCTGGCTTGCACCTTTTCCAGACGATCGATGTCTTTTCGATAATGAGGAGACCAGAACTGAACAGCGAACTCTAGGTGATGCCTCACCAGCGAGTTGTACAAGGGCAAAACAACCTCTTTTGTTCGAAAGCTAAATTACCTCTTGATGTAACCCAACAAGCGATGAGCCTTTTTCTCCACCTGTAAGCACTGCTTCGAGAATTTGAGATCGCTGCTAATCAGCACACCTAAGTCCTTCTCGACATCAGTAGACTCAAGACGCATACCTTGTAGCTCGTAGCCTGCCCGGGGGTTCGCATACCCGATGTGCATCACCTTACACTTGTCTAAGTTGAAAGGCATCTGCCACTTGTCAGCCCACTCGCCGATCATCCGTAGGTTATCCCTCAACATCTCGATGTTTTCGGGATTCGCTACATTAGCTCCAAGTTTTGTGTCGTCAGCAAATTTCGCTAGACGTCTCACCAGTCCTTCATCTATATCGTTGATGTAGATGATGAATAATAGAGGGCCTACTACGGAGCCCTGAGGGACTATGCTCGTTACTGACGACCACCGATAGGTGTGGCCTCCGATGGTAACCCTCTGTCGCCTGTCCAACAACCAACTTTCTAACCATATTGCGACCTTTCCTCTTATTCCTAGGGCATGTACTTTCGCCATCAGAGAGAGAGAGAGAGAGAGTGTGTGTAACAAGGAGTAACAAGGAAATTAGGTACCCTAGGAGACCTTACGGTCCATTCAAAGAGGGTACCTTTGGACTAGCAATCGAGCGGGCACATGGCTGCTCAATTGTTTTGCGTCCCTAAACAGCCACTTTTCAAGACTTTGTCTAGTCTTGACTTGAACTGGTCAGCAGATTCACTGTTGACAACTTCCACTGGAAGTGCGTTCCACTTACCGCAGATACTCTAGGTGAAACAGTTTCCACACAGATTGCGGTTGTAACGCTTCAGTTCAAGTTTGAAGCCGTGATTGCGCGATCTGTTCTCACTCAGTGTGAAAATATCCCGGTAGTCAACATTGTCGAACCCTCGAAGTATTTTGAAGACTTCGATGAGCTGACCACGCAGTCTACGGGTTTCCAGCGAGAACAGATCTAATTCCCTCAAGTCTATCCTCATAACTTGTATGTCGGATAAAGGGAATCAGTTTGGTTGCCCTAGCTTGTACGCGTTACAACCTTGCGATGTCCTTTCGAAACGAAGGACTCCAAAATTGTACGGCATACTCCAGGTGCGGCCGAACGAGCGAGTTATACAGACAAAGTACTATCTCCTTGTTACGGTATCCAAACTGGCGCTTTGTGTAGCCTAACATCCTTTGGGCTTTCTTCTCTGCCTCGATGCACTGTTTCGAGAACTTGAGGTTACTAGTGATTGTTACATCCAAGTCCTTCTCAGTGTCACTCGGTTCAAGAGCAGTGCCCTTAAGGATATACTGAGATTGGGGGTTTCGGTGGCCGATATGCATCACTTTGCATTTGTTCACGTTAAAAGGCATTTGCCACGTGTCCGACCACTCCCCAATCTTTCGAAGATCTTCCTGCAGGCGGGCAGTATTTCCATCCTTTGCAACGTTCATATCAAGCTTGGTATCGTCGGCAAATTTTGAAATCTTGGCAACCATGCCACCGTCCATGTCGTTGACGTAGATGATGAATAGTAGTGGTCCCAGGACAGAACCTTGAGGCACCCCGATAGTAACGGGCACCCACTCAGAAGACTGTCCATTCACCACCACCCGTTGCCGTCTGCCACTTAGCCAGTTCTCGATCCAGCCGGCTACCTTTCCGTCTATGCCAAGCGCTCGCACTTTCCGGAGAAGGCGGCGGTGTGGTACCTTATCAAAGGCTTTCTGAAAGTCTAGGTAGACCACATCCACCGCCTTGTCCCGATCATGCTCACTGAAAACGAAGTGGAAGAATTCTACAAGGTTCGTCAGGCATGACCATTGCCTTCGGAAGCCGTGCTGGGAACTCCTCAGTAGCAGGTTTGACTCTAAATACGACGTCACTTTGTCCACCATGATGCTTTCCATGAGTTTACCGACTATCGAAGTCAGACTGATAGGTCGGTAGTTCGACGGTTGGTTACGGTCTCCTTTCTTGAAGATAGAAGTCACCTCCACTTCACGCCAGTCTCTAGGAACGCATTTGGTCCGGATTGACATGTTAAAGATAGCGCACAGATGTCGTGATACTTCATCCCACACTTCCTTCAACACCTTGGATAGAAACCCATCCGGTCCAGGGGACTTATTCGTCTTTAGGTCAGCGATCTTTTTCTTTATTTCTCCTTCGGTGAAGTTCATTGCCTCCAGCTTTTCCCCCGAGTAGAAATCCGTCGGCTGGGAAATGGGACCACACTCTTCAGTAAACACTGAAGAGAAGTAGACGTTGAGGAGGTTAGCATTTTCTGCATCTGAATGATTTAATGCCCCCTCCTCATTCCTCAAAGGGCCAATCGTTCGACGGATTGGTTTACGGCTGTTCACATATCCAAAAAACTCCTTGGGATTCTCTTTACAGAGTCTCGCCACTCGGAGTTCCTCAGACCACTTAGCCGCCCTTATGCTGGACTTCACTCTCCTGGCTAGCCTCCGGTATTCGTCAAAGTCACCCGAGATCTTCGATTGCCGGTACACATTTCTCTTCTTCCTAAGCAGTTGCCCGATTTCTCGATTAAATCACTTTCGTTGAACAGAGGGCCGACGGGGATAGTTTCAGAGGGATGAAACGCGATTGAAACTCATGAATGTGGTTTTAAAACTGTTCCAAGAGTCTTCAACAGCCTCGCACTTTTCTAGCCTCGCGTCAGTCAGTCTCGCGCGTAGACCTGCAAAGTCTGCTCTTCTCAAATCGAATTTCTTTGATTTACTAGTTGCAGGCTCTGCCTTGGGGACTTTGACTACAAATCTAATTAGTCGCTGGTCACTGCCACCGAGCTCTTCGCCAATAGAGAGATCCTCAACGATGTCATTCTCAGAGGTGAAAACCAAGTCGAGGATATTGTCTCCTCTCGTTGGCTCTCTCACCCATTGAGTGAGGAACTCGTTGTTCGTGAACTCCAGGAGTAGTGCATTCTCACCACAGGGTTCTCTGGTTTCCCAGTCAACTTGTGTGTTGAAATCCCCCATGACGATACACACTCTGTCTTCGACAAGTTCTCCTAGTAGCTGGTACACCAGGGTCCTGTATTTGGCAGGACCTATCTCTAGGTCAACACCTAGTAGTTCATGGTCGGATACGATGTTGCAATCCGTCGAGTTGAGAGTATCCTTGACATACAACATCACACCACCACCCTCTCTGCCTGGCCTATCTTTCTGGAAGAGCTGGTAACCGGGAATCGTGAATTCACCTTTAAAATCTCGGCTTGGGGTTTTAATCCACGTCTCCGTTATGGCCACCATCTCAGGTTCCTCTGTTGCTACGAGGCCACGGAGCTCAAGAAACTTATTCCTGATTGCCCTCGCGTTGAACAGAAGAACTTTTAGGGAGTCACCCTGTGTAGGACTCCCTACGCTCTTCCGTTTCCAGGCTTCTTTTGTGTGGTAGTACCCCTCTTTGCCACATCTAAGAACGTCGTTCCAGGAGTGACACGGGCATACTGTCTTATGTCCGCCTTCACTCTGGGTCGGACGCTCCTCTGCGTCCGCTCTACGACATCCTGGATTAAGTTACAGAGTACAGCCTTTCCTTTGAATGAAAGGTGCACTCCGTCGCTTTGGTAAAGGTCGTTTCGACCGTAAAAGGTGCGGTAAGGGTCCAGAAAGAAGACCCTTTCCGCCGTGCAGAGGTCAGACAGGCGCTGGTTCAGGGTTACGTTCCTTGAGTGAGCTGTCCGGCTAGGACCTCTTCTTGGGAGCATCCCTACAACGACCCGTTTGCGAGTTCTCAATCCGCAGTCGTCCACGGCTCCCATGACCGTGTTGAGAATTTTCTCGCTAGGGCCTACTTTGCCTCCTTGGAGGTAGAGGTCATTCCCACTCACCATCAGGGCAACGACTGAATTCTCGGAGATCTGAGATTTCTCAGCCTCTACCCTGATGTGGTGGTTTTCCCGTCCTGGCTGGCAGCATACCTCCACACTAGTGCGAAGGCGGGCCGCTAGCAGGGGCTGCAAACCTTGTGCTTGGGAATCGCCCAAAGGGTAACCCTCGGCAATTTCCGTGCAGAGGCTTGAGGCTTTCCTTGCGGAAGCGAACTCTCGGTTTCCTCTTTCTTCTCCATCTTATTTTTCTTCTTCTTTTTCTTATTCATCTTTTCCCCGCTATCTTCCTTTGTTTTTATCTTTTCTTCCTCTGCTTCAACTTTCTCTTTTTCAGCTTCTACTTTATCTTCTGTTTCAACTTTCTCTTTTTCAGCTTCTACTTTATCTTCTGTTTCAACTTCCTCTTCTTCCTGTTTCTTTCCCTTCCTTTTCTTTTTCTTTGAGGGTTTATCCGTAGCATGCGGACCTAGCTCTGGGGGTAATACTGCAGATGCAGTGTTTAGTACAGGGCTTGACGTTAGCTCTGCTATTCTGACCTCTAGCCTGCGAATCAGTCCGGCGTGTTCTAATTCGAGGCTGCTTATTTTCTCCTCCAACTTCCTGGATCTTCCCTCGGAAACCCTGCATGTTTCCTTTAGCTCCTTGATTTGGCCGTTTAAAATACAGTCGGTGCAGGAACTGGCCGGGTAGCATTTCGAAAAACACCCCTTCGGAAAGTCCACGCACCACTTATCTATGTGAAATATTGCGCACGTGTATTTTAGAGCTCCTGGTCCTTTATTGCCGGGCATTTTGAACACTTTCTCTCTGTCAATACTTTGCGACCAATCAATGATAAAAGGGGGGGGGGGTGAGTTCTCCCCGCGTGAGTCGCTCCCGCCTATTGATCGGAGTCGTTTCGGAGTCTTCCAGAAGGCACGCTCCATGTGCTGCTGTTCGTCCGACCGAGTCGTCAAGCCTCGGCGTGCCGTGGCTCCCAACCAAGCAGCACAGACGGACCCCGAAGGGGCCATAGATTTCTCACCAGGTGAATAACAACAAAGCACGCCCCTTACTAAACTCCTACTAGTTCCCTTCACAACGGCCAGGATCTCGGAGCAGCGTTCAATGGATATCCCGCCCCACCAAGAGACTCGACCCAAGGATTTTTATTGGCCTGGCAACCAACCTGGGAACAAAGGGCCGTCACCTCGGACCGATGCTACCAGAGGCACCCGTCCACGGGCACTGGGAACGGTCAATAATTACGCGCCAGGGAAGGGATTAACGGGGCACTACCCTCATCCCATTCATCGTGCCCCAACGCCTAGGACACCTCTAGTCTTAGTCTCTCGCAACCATTGAGCGTCGATTGGCGTTGTTTATAGAGGTTCCAAAGCCTCTCTTCTGACGCGTGAGGTAGCTGCCAGGTCCTTATATGTAGATAGAGGGAAAAAAGGGAAAGAGTGACATGATAGGAGTAGGCTTTTTTTGTTTTTTTTCTTTTTGTATAAATGGGAGAGATAGGATGAAAGTAAAAAAGAGAATGATAGAGTAGAAAAAGGAAGGAGTGACGCACTTAGTCTGGAATCTCGTTTTCGACCAAATCGACAAGGGAAGCCCTACCAGGGGTACCCCCGCCGACATAGCTCGAAAAGTCACCTCTCCCTCTACCTTCGTTATGAAGAGAGAGAGAGAGAGAAAAGAGAAAGAGAGAGAGAGCGAGCGAGAGAGAGAGAGAAAAGAGAAAGAGAGAGAGAGGGCTTGGTTTTCACCTTCCTATATGAACTGTTGAGCTTCCTCCAAATCGGAGTTTCAATAGGAAGGTGAAAACCAAGCACGCTATTGATAAAAGCATCTTTATTTGTCTGGGTTTGAACGTTTCGAGGTCCTAGCCTCATCATCGATACTTAGAAACTAAGATAGTAAAGGGTAAAAAGTTTTCAGAGAAACGGGTAAAAAGTCTGAAATTTACATATATTTTAATGTATGAAGCTCTGATGTATTATTACCTTGTATTTTGTTTTACTTTTGAGTTGCGAAATAGTTCTTTTGATGCGCACAGTAGTGTTTTTGAGGAACGAAATGTTTTTTTAACTTTTTTAAAGTTTTTTGAGGAACGCTCTACTTTTTTTGAGGGACGCTTTAATAGTTTGGGAGCGCTAACGCAGGAACGGAAGAACGCAGGAACGCACCGAGGGGAAAAAATTAGGAATGCTATTCCAGTAATGCACTAACCGCGGCCGGAGGAACGCAGGAACGCTAACGCACTACCAAAAATCGAGGAACGCGCCCAACTCTGTTATTATTATATATCAATTGTAAGACTTGATAGTTGTGTAAGAATTGATCAAATATATTAATGTAAGTTGAGAGAAACAATTTTATGTTATGGGAACCGATTAAATATATAAATTTATTATAAGTGCTTCTTAAAACACCGCATTCATGTATTCGAGCTTTTATGTAAAAAGAAAGATGGACTGAGTTTAAGGATGAATTCTTTTATCTATAAAATCCATATATGAAGAGAAAGAAAGAGAGAGAGCTACAACTTAAGACGTTTCTACGGAATGGAGATTTTACCACCATAGGAAGAAGCAACCAGGCAGCCGAATTAAGCAACTCATTGGGCTGCCCCAAGAGTGGTACCAAAATTTGGTGATAAATCACACCACTCTCGAAGAGGCTTATCCCTAGCTACCACCTATAATGTGTCTTCATCGGTTGTTTTCTTGGTAATTATGTTGGGCCGCCTGATATTCGCCGCTCTATGAAGATCCTCTTATTTCCCCCCATCTCCCCTTCGCGTACTGGTGATGATGTAAATGCATTTATTTTGTACTCTTTGCAACTCCTTTTCCGCGCTTTCTGAAATGCTGAAAAGAGTCGCCGAGGGATAGATGAGGATTGATCTGAATACCGTCAGATATATTTTCCTCTTATTCTTTTGACGGAGGTTTTTGAATATAAAAAAGGTTCTGACTGCCGATTTTGTTCTTTCGATCCGTTCCATGACGTACTTCCTGTATGCGGTAGAAGTGATCTCCATCAGGAGTACATTGCACTCGTTCGTGTAGGGATAACGCGTATCCCCCACTCTCACATCTGAAATTTTCCTTGTTCCTAATGGGACAATCTTTATCGCCATTAGATCGGATCTTTAATTTGGATTCATATTCATTGATTTTTCTTATGTCCTCGCCAGTCGTTCGAGCTTGCATAGGCGCATTGCGATGTCCACAAACGATGAGTTGGCTTATATCATCGGCGAACTGGATATTCATGCGAGTGGAGTTGCTTGGTTCTGGGTTGTCAGCTGTATATATCGAGTACAAGATCGGACTGAGACGTCCACCTTGAGATAAACCTGCCTGTAGTGCAAAGGTGGGCACGTATGTGCGCCCTATACTGATATATACTGACCTCTCCATAACATTATCACATAATTTTTTTTCAAGTTTTGCACTTAACTCAATTGGAAGGTTTTGTATTGCATCCCTCTTAGTTATACTTTATCGGACGCGTTTGATACGTACCTGCATACGATGTCAACATAGCTTCAATTAATCTTCGCTTGTGCAATTTTCTCCGTAATGACATTAATTGCCATCTCGGTGCTTCTCTTCTTTCTGAAGCCGTTTTTTCTGGCCGTTAAAAAGCGAATTTCCTTCAAGTGCTCGACGAGTCTTCTGTTTAATATCTTCTCGAAGAGTTTCACCCAAATTCCAAAGGGATATTGGGCGGTAACTCTCCTTTCTCGTCGGGGGTCTCCAAGGTTTGGCTATGAATATCATTGAACCGCATCTCTCAATATGCCAAAGCGCACTGGTTTCGGTTTTCCGTCGGCAAGACTAAGCTGGTGCATTCTTCCGCCAATTACGGTTCTACCCCGAACGGGAGTTGTTTTCAAGCGGGGTTCGCCTGGAAATGGTGGAATCAACCGTTTCATTTGTCTTGTTTTCGACCGACGCCTCGCCCAGGAGGATCATATTCGCATCTTTAGGGTCTCTTGTACCCGCGCCATAGATATTCTTTGTTCCGTGACGTTCAGCACTTTGGGCGCTGCCTTACTTTTCTACCAATACTTAGTTCGAGCGTGTATTGTGGGAGGTGAACTCGATCAACTACACCGGTCTCCTCCTGGCGACCGGTGCCTTCCACATGCCCCCCATTTAGAGCCTGACACTTGTTCTGCGCGTTTAAACTGCATTATAGGCTTTCATTGCATCCGCAGCTGATCTCGAAGGTACTTATGCCGCCGAGAGACGCCAGTCATGCCCTAAGACTTTTGAGTTTAAGCCTAAGAAACTCCTTTGAGAGCTCGGTGTAGCGCTCGGACCAGGGACGCATCTGGTTCGGCCCATCCTACAACCTGGAAGCTACCACCTTTGACTATGTGGCGCACTCTTCGTGTCACGCTGAATTCGTGCCCTTGTAAACAGATGACTCCCTTCCCCAGGAGGATGTCAGCTTCCACGCCGTATCCCCTCTGTTTGAAGTCAGTGGGGGTCTACCAGTGGCGGGCGTCTGTTTTCACTGCCAAGCCGATTACAATGCATCGTTCGGAACAGGAGAGAGCGTGTCATGCCCTGTTCAGAGACCGAATTGTAAACTTTAGCGATTCACGAAATGCCCTGAGTGTTCTCGAGACATTGGAATATCCACACCGCATGGTTTGTGGTATCCCTGGCACCACGGTTGCCAATCGGTAGATTGGTGTAGAGATTATCTTCTGCTGGGTTCCTAGACATGTGGGAATTGCGGAGAATGAGGGAGCCAAAGAGTCCGCAAGGCCTGGGTGACCAAACTAGCGTTTCGCACCCACCATGGCGCTGGAATTAGATAAGCCCTCCGTGCTGCGTGGCAAAGAGAATGGGATACAGCAGAAGGAAACTTAAGGTTGCGTGTTAATGCGCCCGACTGTTCCCATGGCCCTCCCCCCCTCTCCCCTCCCCCTCAATGCCGCAATGGTTTCAAGTCGCTTTCTGTTTTGTCTGAATTGGACACACTCGCAGGACCCACCGTCATTTGATGGACCGCTCTCCCGCACCTTACTACGTTGTTCCTCGCATAGTTCCGCGCATTCTTCTTGAATGTCCTAGTCTGAGTGATCTTCGCACATGTTACCTGTCCCGGTACCGGGCCGAGCGTAGTCGCTACCAGTTGTCCCTTGTACTGGAGACGGATTCGTGCATACATACTTGTGGACTAGCTGGATTTTTGTAGGAGGCTGGCCTCCATTGTATTGGACTCTGCTGTTGGATACATGTTCCTCCTCCAGAGGGAGGCGGGCCTCTCTACCAATACTGGATCGTGCTTCCTTATTTTTGTTTTTGATTTGTTTTTAGTTTGCTTGTTTTGTTGTTTTTTGGTTTGATTTGGGAATTTTAGGGCAGCCTAGCACTAGGTTATAATTTTAATTACGATGACTTATGCCCTTGAAGACAGTAGCCAGATGGGCGAATTAAAAAAAAATGATGCCTTGTGCGTGTAAGCGATCATAGTCTGGATATTTATGGTTCAAGAAACTGGGATGTCATAGTATCTTCTTTCCACGTACGCCTTTTTTCCTCAAATCTACAGTAGGCCGCAAAAGTTTAAGACACATTTAGAAATTCAAATTTACATTCTTTTAGTTGACGCAGGTTAATGAAATTTACAATACACGTGTAACTTTATGTAATAAATATAATGCAACGATCAGAAAAGCAAAATAGTGACGGAAAAAGACTTTATAAGGACAATAGTAATTTGACAAAGAAAAAGTTTACAACACATTCATATAAACATAGTTTAGTACTTGGTTGCATAACCCTTATTATCAATTACATGATCTTTGTTTATTCTCCTGCTTTCGCTGATTTTGTTCCATTCCTACAAACATATTTTTTAAATCAGATAGGTTAAGCGGATCTCGTTTCTGGACCATGATTTTTAATGCCCTCCACAGATTTTCAATGGGATTCAGGTCAAGAGATTCACTTAACCATTTCAAAGCATTCTCTATGTATGCAGCCAATTCTTAGTTTGTTTTACTGTCTGCTTGGGGTCATTGTTTTGTTGAAATGCCCATCTTGGTTTCAAGTTCAGAGAGTAACGCTAGATAAATTTCTCTCCAAAATCCCCTTGTACATTTCGCCATTCATTTTTCCTTCGACTACCTCCATTCTTTGAACCAGATACGAGGGGCGGTCAATAAGTTTTGCAATTCGGATATAAGGAAACGAGATATGAAGAAAAGTGTTTTATTATTTTTCAATATAACTACCCTCGACTTTCATGCACTTGCGCAAGTTGTCCCTGAGGCTTCGAATTCCCGACAACCAGAAATCTCTCGACTGCTGTTCAATCCACTCTTGGACGGCGAGCTGGGCATCTTCATCGTCCCCAAACCGGCGTCCACGCAGGGCAGCCTTGAACTAGTGGGATAAAAAGTAGTCGCTAGGGGCCAGATCTGGACTAAAGGGGGGTGGTTGAGCTCCTCGAATCCGCACTGGCGCAGGGCAACTTGTGCAACTCTGGCCTTGTGGACTTCGACGACGTTGAAGTCGATCATGGGGCGTGAGATTTCTAGGGACTCAACGTGCAGAGACCTTGGTCATGGCCAAATTGTCGTGGATGATGTTGATAACACTTCCAGGTTCTCGCTCGATTTATTCGACCTTCATCCGTCGATTTTCGAGGATCATCCTCTCCACACGGGCCACATTGTTCCCGTTGGTCACGTCTGACGGGCGTCCTGGATGGGGGTCATCTTCAAGGGACTCACAACCATGGCGGAACTCGCTATTGCAGCGAGCAATGGTTGCATAGGTAGGGGTGGTATCGGTGTACACTGCAACCATGCCTTCTTGGATCTCTTTTGCATTCTTGCCTTCGTGGTCAAAAATTTGATCACTGCGCGGTGCTCAACCTTCTCCATTGTTCAAAAATTTGTGACTGACGATCTGCGATCAGCTACTGCTTCCTAAATAGACGAGGCTCGAGCGTGCGGCTGCAGGCCCTGACTTGTCATAACTTGTCCTAACAACCCCACAAACAGCCATCCCCCTTCCTCTGTTTTGCCCTACCGATTCGCAAAACTTTATGACTGCCCCTCGTACCATGATTGATCCGCCACCGAATTTGAATGTGGGGATTGTATTCTTTTGTATGTAAGCTTCAAACATTTTTTCTTCAAACTATGCTGATTGAATTTCGACCGAAAAGTTTTATTTCAGTTTCATCTGACCAAAGAATATGTTCCCAGTGCGTTGCCGGTTTATTTAAATGTTCATTTGCAAACGCCAAGCGAGCTTTGTTGGGGTATGAGAAAAGAGATCATAACGACGCAGCGTTCTACTTATTGTATCCTTGCTAACTTCAACTCCATTTGTTTCCAGATCTTCGTGCAGCTCTCTAAGAGTAGTATGTGGTGTATCGCATACTGGTCTAGCAAGTTTCTAGCTGTACGTTCCGTTAACATCCAAGGGGGACTTCAACGACCCAAAGGATGAATTGAATTACTAGACTTCCAGTTGTCAATTATAGTACCCACCGAATTTAGAGGTACTATAAGCTGTACAGAGAGAGAGCTTTATGTACCCAATGCCACTCTTATGAAGGGCTAGAAAGCGTTCAAGAAGGGCTTGAGTGATTTGTTTGTTTTACACTATGATGAAGATGTTGACGGCACGAGTATCTTGTAAGGAATGACGTAGTAGCTTTACACGATGATGAAATTAACCTCGCATTTCGTTTAGAATATTCTAGATATTCGGAAACAAATGCGAGTTACTTTTTAATGAGACATTTTAGCAGATGTAATCTATTTATTTGAATCTATTGTAAATTTTTGCGTTGTCAAATTTCACAATTGTCCTTAGAAAGTTTTTCCTGTTCAAAATTTTGCTTTTCTGATCATTACATTGTATTTATTACATAAAGTTCCACGTGTTTTGTAAAATTCATTAAACTGCATTAAATAAAGTATGTAAATTTTCATTTCCAACATAATGTTGTAAGCTTTTGCGGGCCACTGTAGATTATGTTCACAACAGAAATAATTACTGCGTAGTTTATAGCAGAAGTGGTGCCTCCAAACAGGGCTTCCTCCCACTTCGGTGCTTTGGGGGGAGTGGCGAGGAGGTTTTTTTCAGCCCCATCTGGCGACTGACTACTATGGCATAAGTTGTCGGATATTATCTTGTAGCCTAATGCTAGGCTAGATTAAAAAACAGAAAAAGAGAGAAAAAGAGAGCCCCCCAAAACACAAATCCAAAACTAACAAAAACCCAGACAAAAAAACAAACAAAAACAAAACAAGAAACAAGAAGAAGGAAGTACGTGCAGGCTTTGCCGAAGCCGGGCCTCCCTCCGGCAGCAAGCATGCGACCAATACCCAAGAGAGTCAAATGGAAGTAACGCATACTAAGCTAGGGCGAGGAGAATGGTGACATACTTTGCGTGGCGGAGTGGTCCCGGAAACCTCAAAGAGGATGGCCAGGGTGAGGTCCTGGTGCCTAATATAGAGGTCTCGTGTTTCCTTCAGAGAAGGTGGGATCCTCCATAGGACAGAGTAGGGGGTCAAGCCCCTGAACCTGACCCCACCACCGGGCGGGCTCTTCCTTGTGGGAGAGTGGCGCGTATCGAAATAGCCAAGAAGGACCTCCTCCTTGCGGAGGCACCCGAGAGTGGGCAGGTCCTTCGTCATCACAGCCAAAGACCAGGCCGAGACAGTATTACCCGGTCTTTGGGTTCACTCTGGGATCGGAGTGTAAAGGGCGTCGCGCGGTCGCTGAGAGCCGCCCACTGGACTTCACTTCCAGAAGTAAATTGCGTTTCACTCCTGCTTCGTGGTCAGATGCCGCCCCTGATCCAGACGAAATCCTGGGCGCCATCTTTCAACACGAGTGAGCGAGGAATTGGATTTCTTCAGGCTCTATGCAAAGGAATTTGGGTGGGTAATATCTTCGGAGACTCACTTCGAATGGCTACTGTGTTTGCTTTATGTATACAGTGGAGAGATCACACTACCACGGCTGGTCCCGCACAATTTCTCTAATATCCAGCGTGTGGAAGTTGATGGAGACTGGCATATATTAGATTAGCTTATTTCATGGAGAGTGAATGTCATGTGCTTTTAGCTCAGTGCGACTTTCGTAAATCCCACTCCACACTGGATGCCCTTCACTGCCTGGAAAGTCGTTATATGCCTGGTCTTTCTTCCTTGACAGCATTTTGCCATGGTCTTTTTTATATGTGGAGAAGGCCTATGTTACCGCGAGGCGATATGATATTATAGAGAGCCTCTATTCTACGGAAGGGGGGGGCGATTGAAACGCCCCCGATCTTTCTATCTGAGTTTCTACGAGATCGTCGCTTCGGATGTGTGTGTGGGGGGGGGGAGGGCCTAGGCTCGCATGGCAACAGGATGGCGCAACGCATTGAAGTGTCTTCAGTGTCACTCTTTTTGACTTGAGAATCAACAGTATCACTTCGATTCTTGCGGAAGGAGTTCCGAACCACTTCTTTCGTTATGTAGACGGTTACAGGTTTCGGTTTTCTTGGGGCAAGACCAAGCTGGTGCGCTTCTGCCGACGACAAAAACTATCACCCCTATCCAAACCTGTTCCGAAATGGCTCAACTGGAGGTGGTAGATTCGCACCATTTCCTTGGCCTTGTTTTTGAAGGCCACCTCACCTGGGTTCGTGCCATTGGCAGCTTGAGGATCTTTTGCACCTACTCCATGCAAATCCTTTGTTCTGTGCGTTCAACACTTGTGGTCCTGATAGAATCACTATCTTAATGATCTATCGCTCCTTTGTAGGCTTAAAGCTAGACTGCTGATGCGATTTTTATTCTTCTGCATCCGTAAATCTACCGCGGAAGGTCAATTCGATCCACCTCACTAGTATCTGCTTGGTAAACGGTTCCCTCCGTCCGTCCCCTATAGATAGCTTCCGTATCGATGAAGATAGGATGCAACTCGCTTACTCGTGCATAGTGTAGGATGTGTTTGTAAACACAGGTTCAGCGTCCTCCCAGGTCATCATCAGTTTCCGTATCATCCCCGGCTAATCTTGACTGTGCTTATGTCAATAAGAGACCCAAATCATGGTCTAAGTTTTTGTGGTTTAGGACTAGAAAACTTCTTCGGGAGTTTGGGTAACTCTCGAGTCGGTAGCGCAAATAGTTCTGCCCAAGACGCCACCATGGAAGAGATCATAGTTAAACGTTTGACGCTAAAACTCTCTTCTCAAATATTGTGTTCGTTTCTCTACCGCGTTGCTTGACTTCAGATATATAAGCATCCCAAGATGGCGGTCACTCTATTTTTCGTCATAACATCATAATTAGAAATTTGCCCACATTAAATAGTGCGTATTTTTTAAAAATAGAAATATTTATAACAAAGCGCACACAAAATTCGATGGCGAGCATAATTCCCAAATTAACTATATATATATATATATATATATATATATATATATATATATATATATATATATATGGCGATTGGGTAATTTGTGCCGTTGTAATTCTGAATTCCGCGCAGGCGTGTTGCCTGGCGTCGGTTCTATTCTTCTTATCATAGTAGACTCGGCTGTTTATCATCGATGAAGGAGGAAACCCGACCATGAGTGAAATCAAATCCTCCCCAAATTTGGATAAGGTAAGCTGTGATGCTTGGGATTCATGACGGTAAAGATGATCAGGAAAGAGTTGGATGAGTCAGGCTGTGATTACGAGTTAGGCAACAAAAATACCCACCGCCCCCTGTAATCAACCTCATTTTGAGGTTGATATTAAGGGATAAATTAGCCTTGCCGAGAGACCCTTCAAACGAAAAACAATCTTCATTTTCTTCTAAATTCAATTTTGATGTAACGAAATTAGCCTAGGCCGAAGCTTTTAGGTAGACTATGCACACCGCGGTCTTGAAGTGTTTTCTTAATCCCTGTTTCAAAACGCAGATCACATTGTGTAACGAGGCGACGTAAATGGATGAGTCATAACTCGTTAGTGTCGCAAACAGGTTTGGATGTTTGAGGAAATTTAAGAAGTGTGACAATCTTATTCCGAAAAGTAATAAATTTTAGATTTAACCATAACATTAGTTCTTTGTCTCTACACAATAGAATTTCGTATCCGTTGGTCTCCCCAAGAACCAAATAATCGAGCCTTCCATTAGACGCGAGGTTACGGCGGAGTCAAATAAATTTACGACCGATTAAGGACTTGCTGCCCCTTTTTTAACACCCTACCTACACCTACAAGTTTCATTTAAACCTTTTTGCATCAATCTTTTAACCTGTCAAGTATTCACGCGATAAATGTTCGTTTCGGTAAAAGAATCTCCAACATAAAAACAAAACAAAAAAAAACTCGTCATATTAACGTAACCTAGAGCAAAGTTCACCAAATACGTCAAAATGAGGTTGATTTAAGGGATAACAGAGTTGTAGCTTTGCCAACAAATCATTCAAACATTAAAAAGCACGTTGGCACTCAAGCTGATTTAGATCCCATTCGGGGCTAAGCCGATGATACAAAGCTGCCGGTTCTGTGTGGGAGCCAACCGAAAAGTGAAGATAAATAGGCCCCATTTTTCTTTTAGCCCTACATTGTCAAGAGTCCTCTCAACGGATACCAAGGACAACTTTCTATTAATAAGTTATGAAGATGGTATACCGATTAAAAAAATGAGAGCCTGAATAAAAACAATGAGAAAAAAAACTAAACCACAAATACCAACCGAAGGCCAATACACACCCATAACAGGATATATAAATGGATTCCAAGAGGCCCCAAACCAAATTTTGTGGGTTGAAGAGATTTCTTTCGATATGGTCATAATCCTCCTTTCTTTATTTCCGTTGCTTGTATTGTTTCAATTTATTATTTTTTACTTCTGTATCTATTATCCCATGAGATTAATGCTTCCGTTTGTTCAAGCATATTTGGTCGTAAGAGTACAAAGACAGAGGTTCTCACTCGAGAGTAGAAACAGCCTCAGCGAGATAATAATAACATATTTATTAATGAACTGTTGTCCGTGGGGGGCTAATGAAATTCCCACTCTCTCAACATGGCAGGTGTGCACGTGAGCGGGAAGAAGTTGTGCTGATTTGCGCTGTGTGGTGAAAAAAGGAAAGTGAAGAATGGGAAGGCCAGAAAAAGACAGCGGAAGGAAGGTAGCGGGGAGCGTCTGGTGTAAGAATTACCCCAGTGTACAGGGATGAAAAGAAACCCCGGAAGGCGAAGCGGGGTCACGAGCCAGCCCACATATATACATACATGCAACATATAAATATATGCACATCCATTCACAAGTATGTACATGCAGTAACATATTATGAATTGCCCCCGCGCCTGACTCATCCACAGCCCCTGAGTTATCTAACTCTTTCCTGAATATATATATATATATATATATATATATATATATATATATATATATATATATATATATATATATATATATATATATATATATATATATATATATATATATCAGGAATATGAAGACATATGCGATGGTTTTGAACATTTAATTTTCCGGACGTTTCGGTCATTAACGATGACCATCATCAGCGAATTCTAAATACAAAGAATTATTTTTATAAGAATAACTAAACACAGCAATAAAAAACATGACAGGAGTCAAAAATGATAACTGAAAGCAAGAAGTTACAATGAAATATATAATCCTAAACCGTTGAAAGCAAATTGGTGAAAATCTATTAATAAGAAATTGATATAATATCGTAAAAAATAACTAAATTAAATAATAATCCCATGAGTTTAAAATATGCATAATAAACATGAATTAAATTCCTATCGAAATACAAAAATTGTAAACTATAGCAATAAAGTCGAAAGCAAGGCATGAAGAAATCGATTAATAAGACTGAGAAAAAAAAGATTAAATAATCCCATGAGCAGCAAATATGAATAATAAACATGAATCAAGCATCAAGCGGAATACAAAAAAATCACTATAAACCACAGCAAGAGAGAATTATAAGGGCAGGGCGAACAATCGAAAATAAGTTAGATCAGGGGGTATGTAATCGAAGCGGATATTAATAAATGGAGCGAAGCAAGTAATTCAATTAAGTTAAATTTTAGGTAATTGAACATTAAATGATACGAGTAGACTAAGGCACGAAAGTTTAAATAGTAAATAATCAATAATGGAGGGGTCAAAAGGACGACTAAAACATTAAATTAAGAAAAGTCAATCAAACCAGATCATTTAGATATTAATGGGACAAACTAAAATAGAAATAAAAATTTATCTGCACGAGTACTAACCTTATAACGGTGAAGCTAGGAGTAACAACTGATATTACGGACAGAATTAGGTAGAAAGAAAACTATTAAGGGGGATATGGTTGGTTGTAGATTTGTCTATATAGTGAATAATTTAAGGGATGATGAATAATCATTGAGTTCCGGGTTTATTTGTTTGATGTAAAGAGATTCAAGAGTTTTTAAACTTAGGGAAGAGGAGGCAGAAGAGAGTATACTAAAGGAATCAGGGTCAAGCGGGTGGTTAAGTTTTAGTGAATGTTCTCGTATAGAGGAGTGTTCGGTTTTGGAGATGGGAATGTTGGTTCTGTATGATACTCCGATATGCTTAGCGATCCTACATCATATATGTCTTCATATTCCTGCTACGAATAAGGTTCCCAAGGAACGACTTCATCCCTAATATATATATATATATATATATATATATATATATATATATATATATATATATATATATATATATAAGAGTCTGACCCTGGGAATTGTTGATTGACTTTGCAAATCTTACAAGGATTGGGAACTGTAGTCTTTTGAATGTGAATGGCAAGTCTGACCCTGATGCATTTAGTGGTATTCTGCGAATGAAGACATTCTCTCCTTTTCCACTTCCAGTAGGAATGGCTGCCTCTATGACATGTGGCATCAACTTCTTTACCACCAGCCGAGTGCTATTGCAGAATTTTGCTGGATCTAAATTACTGAGTATTTTACTAAATATTTAGTGTGTAATTAATGAAATGGTGTATATAAAATCAGAATTTAACCACTATCTTTTATGTTTCACTTTAGACAACTATTGTGTATTCAATATCGATCCAAATAAGTAATATGACCCAAACTAAAGAACTTACAGAAGCGCAGAGAGCACAAATCCAGCTTTTCTATATACAATGGTTATCTTTCACACGTAGAAATTGCTAAAAAAATAAAATATTAAAAATATGGTGTCCAAACCACTATAAAACGATATCAAAAGACCAAGAGCTTTGTATCAAGGAATAGAAGTGGCAGAAAACGTCATAAAACACTTACAGAAAACAGATCTAGCATTCGGGCTTTACTACAGAATCGCAGAAAAACGTCTTCTGAACTTGCTTGGGGGTTCAATGAAGCTTCAAGTTCAACGAAATCACCCAGAACAGTTGGAAGGAAACTTAATGATCAGGTGCTAAACGGATGCAAGGCGAGAAAGAAGCCATGGATATTTGAGGTCAACAAAAGAAAACATCTTCAGTTGGCCAAAGATCACGAAAATTGGACACATGAACAATGATCTAAACTATAAAGTTATTTACCAGTGAAAATAATTATCAGGTATGTAAGAAAGGCTATTGCATTGTTGTTTACATGTAATTTATGTAATTTCATTTAAATATATCTTGGGAGAAACATTTAAATATTTAACATTTTTGTAACAATTTTGCAGGCTTTCAGCACTTTGGGTTTGACGTTTGTGAAATGAAAAGTTGGAGAGACATTTCACCCTGTTGTGTGGTACCAACTGTGAAGCATGGAAGTGGTTCATTCATGGTATGTGTCTGCATGTCTTCATCAGTGTTAGGCGAGATGTTTTTATACCAGAGATGTTGTCAGAAGTTGTAGAGCCATCTATCTAGAAATTGCATCCCGCAACACCAAGCAATAAAGTTATATCTCAGCAGGACAATGTCCCGTACCACAAATTCAACCACACCAAAAATTGGTTTGGAGAAATGAGATCACCCCTTTGGAGTGGCCGCCTCAGAGCCCAGACTTAAAGTCAATAGAACACTTGTGGTTAGTGCTTGGAAAAGCAATAATAAGTACCACAATTACAAATAAAACAGAAATGTATGAAAAATTACAAGTCATGCCACGAAGAATTAGGGCTGTAATAATTAAAAAGAAATAAATGTATAATATATATATACTGAGTTCATTTACCACAAATGTCTAAATATATTATATGAGTGATTAGCTATATTCGGCCAATGGTATAAGAGCATAAGAAAAAAAGGATGATTCTGCAAACGTCAGTTCCTGTTCACATCACCAAATTCAGTCCCACGTAATAATATATATATATATATATATATATATATATATATATATATATATATATATATATATATATGGTGTGTTCGACCCTAAATTTGACGGGTTGCATAAAAGAAAAAACTGCAATATCTCAGCCAAAAATATAGGTATTTAAAATTAAAAAAATATATATATATCAACCAGATTATGAGTTGCGTTCCTTCGAACATCTCCTTGATCTGGGCCACCACAGCTCAGCCTTTGGGTTGCAGGCAGAGCGGCTGGTGTCTTTGTCAACCGCATAGTAATTGATGGGATTACAATCGAGTGATCGAATAGGCCAGAAGGTGGGGCTGGGGAAGGTGAAGATATTATCCGACAAACACTTCTGACTCTCTCCGGAGGTATGGTCTTCCACAGCAACCTTCTCCAGCCAGAGTTTGACCACAATCTCCAGCAGCTCCAGGTAGCTCCATGGTGGTGACTCCAACACTCATCTCTCTCACCAAAGCCCGGATTCCATTGTTTGGGCTTCCATCACCTTCTCCTGCAGTTGCTGGGTGAATTCCTGCGTGTGAACACACGCTTGCTGTGCTCCCTTCTACTGGACACGACGGCTTCTTACTCTCCGGTGCAGCTATCTATGTCACGGCATATATATATATATATATATGAGAAGTCTAACTTTACATGCGTAATGCGTGGGTTAGTTTCGGTATGACGGTCGCCAATTAACAAAAAGAAAAATTCTTAACCTCGTTTCCGACCACTATAAACCAATTATATATATATATATATATATATATATATATATATATATATATATATATATATATATATATATATATATATATAATATCCTCGCAAGGAGGTGCCCTGGAAGGCCCTAGTACTCCCGGCAGCCCCTTACTATATTAAGACTACCTGAGGTTTATTCCTAGGCATTTTCATTTTACCCGACATTGTCTCTCCTTGCCTATGTTCTGTCCTTTTCCGCCCCCGCAAGGTGGTGTCAGGAAACATCATGAGGATTGTGTGCCCTCCCGCCCCAATGCCTGCCGGAGGAACCTCACCCCATTTTCACTGACTCCAACTTCACCACTTCTTGACAGAGAATAAAAATCCTGCGTACCATCAATCACATCCATACTTACACGTAAACACACGCGCACTACACACACTGTATAGATCATACGCAGACACACACTAATCGCTACTGCGTAGCGTAGTGTACTAACGGCATACTTTTAACTGTGATCAAAGCGGTGCTCGCTGCCTCAGTGTGCCTGGTTCGAATCGCTTCCCTGCACGGATTTTTTCGAAAAAATGTAATAAAAATATTACTGCAAGGAAAAATTATTCCGTTTTCTCTTTCAATGTGGTTTAATGGATATATATATATATATATATATATATATATATATATATATATATATATATATATATATATATATATATATATATATATATATATATATATATATATATATATATATATATATATATATATATATATATATATATATATATATATATATATATATACTTTTACATATACACACATGCACTTAGGCGTAATGTGTATACATATTAACGCATATACACAGTCCCTCCCCAGGTAGAAAGAGGAAAGGGATGCCCCCCCCCCCTCATTCATTGGCCATACCAGGAAGTCCCTCCCCCGAAATGCCTCTTCCAGGGTTAGGGCACTAAGGGGAGGGGGAATAGTTACCCCTCCCCCTTCGGCCGCTTCCATGACGACGGTGAGTTGCCATGGCAGCGCAATGACGTGGCAATTTTAACCCTGGGACCCCATTCCTGCTGAGTAATCGCTATTTGATGCACGTGCCTATGTGCACTATATTGGCGTGTACATATGGGTGTGATCATGTAATTTTATTGAGTTAAAACACACACACGTGAAAGCCACAGGGGTGGGGGGATGGGGTCATTCTCTCGGTTAGGCCCCCTTTGGAGGGTCGTTTTTTGAAGAGAGAAAGAAAAAAATTAAGTCAGTGCGCCCATTAATTGGGACTCGGGAGCATGTGGCGTCACCCCGAGTCTCTCCTGACTCATTGCTTGGCACTGGCACAGGGCCACGCTGTGCTGATGTGCCGGTGACACCCCTTAAATGCATGATATCCCCGCAGTAAATACATTATTCTTAATTTTCTTCTTATAAATAAAATTTCGAGAAATTCCTTATCAAAGCGAAATACGAGGTGAGGCGCCTTGCCGCCCATACCGTGTATAAGGGTCAACCTATAATACCTGTGACGAAAAGGGGGCATTACACGATTAGAGGCAGTGCATTGCACCTTAGTGATAGGAATAAAAATAAAGCTTTCTCATAAAAATATTAACCAATAAAAGATTTGTAGGAAAAGATTAGCGTTATATTTGAGTTGCGCTATCCCTCTTCTATATGAAAACAAAAAAAATATGACCAATCTCACTACTATTTTATTTACTTCTTTAAACCAAGAAAAATAGCTACTTCTATGACTTTTGGTTCGCGCCATGTCATTGGTGGCGTGAGAACTAAAGTAAACGAGGATGAATAAAAATTTGGACAGTCCAAATATAATAAAAGGAAGGAGATCCAGGGAGAGTGAGTATTTGGCGCTTAGAAAGAAACTCTAAAAACCTGTTATTAATTCATGTCGAAAAACGTGACTCGTAAACATTAAGTGAATGAATTAAAATACATATTCGGCCGGGAACTACAATATATTCAGATTCGTGGAAGGCCAAGATAGGGTAGGTGGAGAGGGTTAAGATCACCAACGAATTGACCATTTCGTTGAATTTGTGTCTCCGTTCACACTCAGACGATAGAGAGGTAGGTCATGGCGAGTGGTGAAATATTGAGTACCTAGGAGCCCCCTCCCTCCCCCCCTCAAAAAAAGAAACCATGCTATACAGAAAGTATTTTGCTCAATTACTTTTCTGTCGTACTTACCCACTTAATGCTTTTTACATGCTTACCTCAACATAATCGTAATGTACAAGCCTCCAATCCTTTGTTAGGATTGCAGGGCCTATTGCACACTCTTACATATGTGTCTGTGTGAGCGTGCATGAACGCATGTAAGTCCAAAGAAGATAGTTTGGATTTCCTTCTGCATTGGGTTCCCCCCCTTCCACCTCTCTCTCTCTCTCTCTCTCTCTCTCTCTCTCTCTATGGCCCACTTTTTAGCGATCGAAGCCTGACCATATGGTTATACAATGGGGAAAGGGCAGTTGGTCTTCTTAGGCATATAGACGAGACACTTAGCGCCACTCCCCACCTCGGCGTTTTATTGGTTTCTTGTAGGCACAGGGAGTTACGCGTTTTGGACCTCGCACGCCAGCTTCCCTCGACTCCTTGTCCTTAATCATCCTCAAACTCCCCCATTTCCGATTCCTTGAAAACCCCTTGCAGGGGGGACAAAGGGTCGCTATTCCTCACAAGCTGGAGGAAGAAACATCTCGCTGAAATCCCTATCAACCCAAACTCTTGGTCTCTGGGCAGAACCGTTGCGAAGCTTGAAGAAGAAGGAGCCATCATCACTCAAAACTCTCTTCAAACGCTGGGACTCGACCGGACGGAAACCTTCTGAAGTATGAGGCACCGCGAACGACGTCTCCTAGCAAGTAAGGTCCTTGCCCAGGTTTTCCTGCCAAGGTAAGTTTTTATACCCTCTTTCTCCCATTGGTTCTGCGAGTTCCCCCCGAATTCCGATCAAACTCCCTCTACCCTTTTCCCCTCTCTCTCGCATAAATTCTTTTAACCTTCGGTCCTTCAACTCCTAACCTTTCTATCCATTTCGGAACCAACAAACTTCTCTCAAACTCTTAAACTACCCTTCAACTAAACTTTAACTAACGAGGACATTCAGAACTAAACATCGTTTCGAATAAGTTATCTGGAGAGATCACTATACTTTCCAAATCAATTGGACACTAATATCTCTCACTTAAGCGCTACCATCTTGCTTAGCTTTGCTTGCTTTCCGGGTAATAATTCCAACCAACATTGGAGAGTATAGTATTTATTTCCATTAGTTATTCTAAGGAAAATCCCGGTTGATTTGGTGAAGTCGATCTTCCCAGAGATACCCTCGGTGGGTTACCTTTTGCTCAACCGAGCTTCCCGTTTTCTTTTCAAACGCAAAATGGCCGAAAATTCTCAAATTTCCATTTCGAATGAAATTGAATCCCACATCAAAGTCTTAGTCAAAAATAGGGCGTTGTTTAAATGTAAAATCACCGTGATCTTTAATAAAATTAGCTCTGAATAAGAAGAAGCCGAAGTCATTGCCTCCGATGTATTGCAAACTAAGATAGATACCGTTAAGTCTCACTTTGCTTCCGTGAATGATTTACATCGATACTCAGATTCTTGAAGCTTGCGAATCCCTCTGCGCAGAAGGAGGGGACGAATCAATTGTAGACAAAGAACTTTCCGCTTAGGTCGAATACGATCTTAATTTTAAATCTAAATTAAATTAGTTTTCGCTGAATAGGAAATCACCGCCCCCTCAGGCCTCCTCGGAATCTAACGTTAAATTCTCGGATCTCAAAGATATTTTGAGCTACTTGGGCAAACCTGTAGTACGAGAATTTCCCCCACCTGTATTACCATGCATCGCCTCTCACGGTACGACAGATAAACTTAATTATCATTCCTTTATATCACAATTTGAAAACCTTCTGCCACCAAACTTGCGTACTTAAAGGAGTATCTTAAAGATTACGCGTACTCCATAGTCAAGCATCTGGGAAGCACGGATGCCAATTACGGGGTTACTTTGGAATTACTCGAAAGGGAATTCCTTGACAAAAACGCGGTTATTGATTCCTATTCATCTAAGATCTTAAACTCCGAGATTATCCCCGACTCGAGTCTCCACAAATTATCAGTTCCTCAATGAAATCCGGGCCATCTTGTACGAATTGAAAGGATTTGAGATTGATTTTTTCAAGGAAGACAGCGCCGAAATATCATGATATCCAACGTAATTTATAGTAAATTACCCTCTAACTTTAAAAATGAGCTAAGATTGACTAACAAGACTGACTATCCTTCCCTAGCACAAATCTTAGACAACTATAGCAGTATAATCAGAGGCCTCGAAAGATTGAGGTGCTTTTCGAGCCCCGGCAAGGAGAATTACCTCCGATGAAGTGCTAAACACAACTCTTCTCGACCTCCTGCTTTCAAAACTGTTTATACCTCTCATTACCCCTTCTCTAAGCCTCCACTATCTGTTCAAACTTTTAAAACTAATATTTCGACCCCTCTCGGCGGAGAGGCGTCACTTTCAAAGAGCAAATCTAAACCCAATCATAATATCAAAACTCAAACTTCCAATTCAATCCTCCCGTCAAACTTACACTCCCTCTTTTCTAAGTGCAAGTTGTGCTCCGGAACTCAAAACATGGTTAATTGTTACGTATACTAAACCCCTGATAGTAGGATTCAACGTTGCTTAGAACTAATTATGTGTTCTCGTTGTTCCTCCACGCAACATTCCCCAGAATCGTGTCCAGTGATCAAACGCTTCCTCTCCTACCCGTGTAAGTTCTGCCAGGAGAAAACGCACATATCTGCTCTTTGCCCCATCCCTGTCAAACGCGATGTAAATTTGTGATTAAATCTGGGGCAGATTATGACTATAGAATCGGATGTGGAAGTAGCCCAAAGGTTCCCTTAGTTCAAAACTCCCTCCAGATTTCCTACTCTGACCGGGTATCTTGGATTGGGGAGTACATTCTTTTCTGTGCGTTGCCTACTCGATCTAGCAAGCCAAAGGTAGTACATCTCTGAATCCGTCGGTTCCTAAATGGGTGCCAATCTGGAGGAATTAACCACGTATTCGCGTGTACGATCAAAACATTCATCGGGTCAAAAATCACACGCATAGGAGAATTGGAGGTGGTCTTTCGCTTCGGATCTTTCCAAATGTCGATCAAATTCTTGGTCGATTCCAATTTAAACTTGAATTTTATGGTAAAAGGAGTCGAAGCTGCAATTCTGGTTCTGAAGTTCTCAAATAGGCGTTGCATGGGGGGCGGGGGCTCTCTGGAGACAGAGAAGGGCCTGATATCTTACGGAAGTATCTATCAAATAAGCGATACCTCGATCATAGGTGTCACTCGCGGTATCCCTGCCCCCAGGCCGCCAGTGATCCTCAGTTGGTTGCAATTACTAATTCAGGGAAGGGGGATGCACAAGAGTGCGAAAATTATCCTGGGATTAAACTGCTGTCTCAAACAATGAAAGTCTGGGAGAGGATTTTGGACGAAAGATTACGACTTGAGGTGGAGGTGTCCAACAGTCAATTTGACTTCATGCCTGAAACAGGAACTACAAGCCTAGTGTTTATATTGAGGCAAATAGCGAAAAATTACAGGGAGAAACAGAAGGAATTACATATGTTTTTTTATAAAGTTGGAGAAAGCGTATGTCAGAATACCAAGACAAGAACTATTGAAATGCTTGAGAGAAAGAAAAGTGCCAAAAAATATGTAAGATTTGTGAAGGAAATGTACAGAAGTATCAAAATACCGTTAAGGAGCGGAAAGGGTATGACAAACAGTTTTGGAGTGGAGGTGGGGCTACATCAGGTCTCTGCGTTAAGCCCTTTCCTCTTTAACATTGTCTTTGATGTGCTGACTGAGAACGTGTGAGTGAGGATACCCTGAGAAATGATGAATGCAGATGATGTGGTTTTAGCCAGTAAGTCTAAAGAAAAGGTAGAGAAAAGGATGGAGGAGTGGAGATTAGTACTGGAAAACAGAGGGATGAAGATAAGTAGGACAAAGACAGAATATATGAAGTATACAAAAGAAGGGCAGCACAGAGGTGAAAGCATTAGGTTAGATGATATGGATATAAAGAGAGTAGATGCCTTCAAGTATTTGGGATCTACCATATCAGCAGATGAAAATGAGGATAAGGAAGTAACCAGAAAAATGCAAGCGAGGTGAAAGAGTTGGAGGGATGTATAAGGGTGTTGGGAAGTCAAGATTACGAGGACAAACATACGCTAGTTTGTTTACACAGCGTCAACAGTTACGTTCCAGATGGTCCGATACTTTACCCCCCCCCCTCTCCTCCCTATACCCCGTTGTCCCCGAAATCCTCGAGATCTCCCGCAAAGAAGGAGTACCATAAGCAGATTTCGTAGTCCATTAATATAAACACAGGAGGGTGGAATAGAATTTAGAATAAAAATATTTGAACAAGTTCACTGTCCCCTCCGAGTGTTTATGTCTATTTTCGCCAAATAGACGAAATTTCACTTTCTCCGACGTAAACCAGAAGGGCGAATGGTCACAACGTTAAAAAGTGATGGCCTAGGAGAGAGACTTAAAGAGGTGGGCCCTCATCTTCCCTTCCCTCTCCTCAGGGGATAATCGACGTATATATAGTTCGATCTGAAGAAATGAAAGAAGAATCGGAGTAACAATCAGGAGAAGGAGACGAGTCTCGGGGGCAAACTGGGAATAAAGAAGACAGTGGAATCGAGTGGGATTTTTCTTCCCGAGGCTGTTCCGTTAGGCACATCAAAAAGTAGACCAGAGGTATCGAGAATCACTCCCATACCAATCTCGTTCAGAGAAACCCCCTATCTCAGTTTTCTGAATAAAAACAGAGATATCTATCATCATTGAGGGATGCCAATGTGAAGTTCCACTTGAAAATTAGATTCACCTCTTGGTCAAGTCTCATCATCGAGAAGCCAGCCAGTGTAACCCAAAGGATTGAAATAATCGTACACTCACAATCCCTTCGCTTCTATCTTCAAGTCAATAAGCATCGCCACACGCTCCTCATTTACCTCGGGATAAGCAACGGTCAGCTGTTTTTCCGAGTCAGCCTCACGTCCGCAAGAAGATTCCCGTACAACTCGCCCCGAATCATCACATCACGGAGGTTCTCGTTTAAGGCCATCCAACGCCAGACTCCCTCTTAGTTAAAGGTAAAAGGAATCCAAAACTGATTCATCTTCGTTAGTTACTATTCTGTACTAAAGTGAATTTGTGCGTCAACCATCGCGTAATACTCATTGGTAGTATTATTTTTTATTTAGATCCTCTTATTATAGCCTTAGTACATTTAAAGTTTTAATATTTCATTTTTTTATGTAATTAAAAGTATATTTTTTGCCCTAGTTGTTTAATTAAATCCTCGAAACGCTGCATATTGCAATAGATATATAATATTACGAATCCTCCCTGGTTAAAGAATAAAAAAAAAGTATAGTACTCTTAGAGAAAAAAGGAACGGAGTTATTCATGTACGGAACAAACCTACATACATACTTAACTGTATACCACGACATTTAAAATTGGTGTCAGGTTTTGGGGGTATTTAGAAGAACTCAATAATAGTTGATTGTGTTGTATCTTCCTGATTAGTAACAAATTTGTGTCTAAGCGTTCGAGGAAAATTAAACATAATAAGAGGATAAGTCGTGCTATACATTTTTGTTAATTGATTGTAGTTAGCCAGTTAATGGTGTTAATTAGTTTTTGTGGTAATCCAATTAACAGAAAGCGTGGGTGGTAAGGGTGGCTTAGGCAGAGCGCTACTTGTTTCGTGGTTGCATAAGTACCTTTGGTGTACATCGGTGAGTTTTCGACGGACATAGGAAAAATGTCGTCTTTTGAAAGATTTCACCAACAAGGCAAAACTCTTGGGCTAGCAGGCAAAGAACTAATTGCCATGTCCAGGAACAAGAAAGGACGGAAAGAGAGGAAAAGAGAGACAGGCGCAAAGAGAATAAGAAGAAAGAAAAAGACGGATGGAAAGAGAAGCAGAGGAAAGAGGAAGAGAGAGAACGAATACGCGCACATGAAAGGGAATTGAACAATAATTGGGTGGAAGTAAAAAAAAATCCGTTGGATCCCGGCCTGGAGCTACGCAAGTACCTACGATGAAACTCCCAGCATACAAAGATAACGAAGACCTGTGTTCGTACCTGACACACTTCGAGAAAATCTCTGAGTGAATAAATGGGATATAGAAATAGAGGACATTGCCAGATTACTGCCTCTGCTTAATACCTGTCTCCGTGATATATTCATCTCGTTACCACCAGAGGCTTCTGTGGATTATTCCACCCTTAAGTCCGAGCTACTAGCCGCCATTAATCTACATCCCAAAGAGTATAGGATGAAGTTTAGACATGCTAGAATTCAGCCAGGTCAAACATACCGTCAATTTGGCTTTATCCTGCGAAGACCTCCAATTCTGGCTAGATTCAGCACAAGTGGGGAATGACTTCGGCTCTCTTGTCGACTTCATTCTTAAGGACCATTTCTTGTGTACCCTGCCCCCAGAGATACGAACATTCATTAAGGACAGGCAAGCCACTACGTTCAATGACTGCGTGGAGGAAGCGGATCTGCATGCTACCAACCATAAACTATATCCGCGAGAATTTAAAAAGAACCAGCCCTTGTCTCCAAAGAAAGGTAAGTATCCTCAGAAACCCCAACAAAAGAACCTCCCTAAATTTGTCAAGACCTCCGGACCCCCAAACCCAAATTCTTTTCATTTAAGGATCAGAGAGAAATTAAGCTCCTAATTAATCTAAACCCCTCGTCCTCGGCATACACCAGAAACCCCGTTACGTGTTTTAATTGTGGCACCCCAGGTCACATTAGCTTTCATTGCCCCAAAAATTCGAGGCTTAGGTCGGCCTCGAGTCAACAAGTGCACAACATCACCGCATCTCTTTCCCAAGAACAACCTCCTGCTTCAGCTTATCCTTCGTCCACATCGAATTCCCCTGACCAACAGGTGAACTTTTTGTTTAATAAGAGTTCTCCCGGAGGACTAAGTTCGAGACTGGATCCGTAAATGGTTGCCGAGTCTTCAGAGTGGCTATAGACTTGGTAGGACCCCTCCATCCCCCGTTTAATGAAGGACACTCTTATATCCTCACTTTAGTAGACTGCGCCACTCGTTTCCCCGACGCAGTTGCTCTCAGGAAAATTGACAGTATTTCCTGTGCCGAAGCCCTCATCTCCATTTTTTCCCGAGTCGGCATCCCTAAAGAAATCCTCTCAGATCGAGACCGTCAGTTCATGTCGGAACTGATGGAATACATGGGCAAGCTACTTCTCGTCAAACCTCTCTTTACGACCCCTTTTCACCCATCCGCAAACGGGATGTGTGAAAAATTGAATAGTACCCTAAAGGCAGTGTTAAGAAAGCTCTGTCAGTCTCAGCCTCGAGAATGGCATCGGCACCTACCAGTCGCCCTTTTCGCGTGCCGAGAGATCCCTCACCGAACTCTGGGTTTTGCCCCCTTCGAATTGTTGTACGGCGTAACATCCGAGGACCTATGAACATCCTTAAAGAGCTCTTCACTAATCCCCAATTAGATGAAGAAGTTAAATCCTCCTACGCCTATGTGATCGAGTTACGGGAACGCTTGGAGAAATTTGCAGCGTTGACGCGCTCAAACGCGGAGTGCAACCTAGAAAAATACCGAAGTTATTTCGACTTAAAAGCAAAAGCTAAAAAATTAAAGCCTGGTGACGAAGTATTGTTACTACTGCCTACAGAGACGAATAAGTTTCTCTCCCAATGGAAGGGTCCCTTCTCGGTTATAGAAGCTCATAGCCCCGTTGACTACGTGATTGAAACACCCTCAGGCCATAAATTGTATCACATAAACATGCTCAAGTAGTATCACCACCGAGCGTGTATTAATAATATTGTGACGCTGGTTGAAGAAGGAACCACGGAAGCTTTATACCCACTTGAACCCCTTCAGGTGTTTAACACGGTGTGCGTAGAGTCAGATAACGAGTATCCTTTACCTCCATTATCCTTCCCTCAGGATGACCTGCCACTGAGTGAGATTTGAACCCCCACCTTGGCCCGCTCAGAAATTCCCAATTATCCACCCTATTGAAGGAATTCCCCGATGTAATTTCCGAGAAACCAGGGTGCTCCAAACAGTTTGTTCATGAGATCAAATTGAAGACACAAGAAACCATTAGATCCAAACCTTATCCCCTCCCAATTTATCTTTGATCCGCCTTTAACGCAGAAGTAAAGAATCTGCTAGAGTTGGGGATTATCGAGCCTTCGTCCTCCGATTATTGCTCGCCGATAGTGATGTTCTGAAAACCTGACCATACTTTTCGAATGGGTGTGGATTTCAGGAAACTTAACTCGGTTACCGTTTTGACGCTGAACATATTTCCCTAATTAATCAAAGCCTACACCTGTTTGAAGACTCCAAATACATCTCCGAAATGAATTTGTGCAAGGCCTACCACCAAATCCCGTTAGCCTACGCGTTTAAGAGGCTAGCCGTGTTTGCAACGGATAAGGGCTTGATGCAATTCACCCGATTGCTATTTGATTTGATCACGGCGGGGAGCAACTATAATCGGATAATGCGTCGAATTGTGTATGGTTTGAGCGACGAGTCGTTCTATTTCGACAATGTGTACGTGGCTACACGTACATGGGAGCGATGTGTACACTCACTCCGAGCTTTATTAGATCGCCTCCGCGAACCCGGATTGGCTGTCGGACCCTCTAAATGCCACTTCACCTATGAGCCAATCTCGTATCTGGGATTCGAAATAGGTAAAAATCGGTTAACCACTAAACAGGAAAAGGTCGAGGCCATTGCTAAAATGCCCCTACCACGGACTAAGAAGCAGTTGACTTCTCGGATAAGAAGCAGTTGACTTCTTTCTTGGGTGCTGCGTCATTCTACAGAAGATTTGTTCCCCAATTTTCCGTCATAGCCGTGGCCATTAATGATCTCTTAAATAAAATTTCCCCCGACCCCGTTAGATGGAATCCAAACGCGATCTCCCAGTTTAACTTGTTGAAGGAAAAATTAATTTCAGCCCCCATCCTTCGTCTACCCAATATCAAAAAGAAGTTGGGGATCCGCACCGACGCCTGTGGTGAAGGAATCGGTTGTGTACTGGGGCAATATGAGTACGATGGGACCCCTTTTCCGATAACTTATGCGAGTCAAAAACTATTGATTCGAGAAAGGGCGTATCCAAGAATAGAACAGGAAGCTCTAGCCATAATTTGGGGAATAAAGAAATTCAAGTTCTATTTAATAGGGCGTGAGTTTAACGTGGAATCCGACCACCAGCCTTTGTCCAATTAACGTAACAGCAAAAGCCAGAACGGCAGACTCATGCGATGGAGTCTATAAATTATATAAAAAGGCTCCGATAATTGTATAGCCGATAACTTAAGCCGAAACCCCACCAAGGGTTAATTAAACTCCCGTTAGTCCTAAAACCATTTTTTTGTGTGTATATATTAATGTGATAAGGTTTATTTGTGAAATGAATTAACTGCCTAAGTGCGGATTAATACTTAGTTTCTTTTTCTTGTTTTAAATTGTGGTGTGTGATGCGGACTACTTGGCTTTACGAGGTAAGGTTAAAGTCTGCCGTTCACCTGCCTATGTACGTGCGCGCGTGTGCATACAATGTCAATAAGCCTTAGTATAGTATGATGGTTGACCACTGTATTTTCACAGTAACAGTCGGACTTGGAATTGCATTCCAAGACATGTTTCTTTTTTGTTTGTCGTTTATTTTTTTTGCACTTGAGTTCTCCTCAACCCCTCCCTTACCTTCTTTAGAAGGGAGGAAATGTGGGGAAATCAAAATCACGAGGACAAACAGACGCTAGTTTGTTTACACAGCGTCAAAAGATACGTTTCAGATGGTCCGATACTTTATACCATCAGCAGATTTCGTAGTCCGTGAATATAAACACAGGAGGGTGAGATAAAACTTAGAATAAAAATATTTGAACAGGCTCACTGTCCCCTCCGAGTGTTTATGTCTATTTTCGCCAAATAGACGAAATTTCACTTTCTCCGACGTAAACCAGAAGGGCGAATGGTCACAACATTGAAAAGTGATGCCCTAGGAGAGAAGCTTAAAGGTGAACCCTCATCTCCCCTCTATTCCTCCAAGGGGATAATCGACGTATATATAGTTCGATCCTGAGAAATGGGAGAATAATCGGAGTAGCAATCAGGAGAAGAAGACGAGTCCCGGGGGCAAACTGGGAATAAAGAAGACAGTGGAATCGAGTGGGATTTTTCTTCCCGAAGCTGTTCCGTTGGTCACATCGAAAAGTAGACCAGCGGTATCGAGAATCACTCCCATATCAATCTCGTTCAGAGAAACCCCCTATCTCAGTTTTCTGAATAAAAACAGAGATATCCCTCACCATTGAGGGATACCAATGTGAAGTTCCACTCGAAAATTAGATTCACCTCTTAGTCAAGGCTCATCATCGAGAAGCCTGCCAGTGTAACCCAAGGATTGGAATAATCGTACATCCACAATCCCCTCGCTTCTATCTTCAAGTCAATAAGCATCGCCACACGCTTCTCACTTACCTCGGGTTAAGCGACGGTCAGCTGTTTTCCGAATCAGCCTCATGTCCGCGAGAAGATTACCGTACAACTCCTCCGAATCATCACATCACAGAGGTTCTCGTTCAAGGTTATCCAACGCCAGACTCCCTCTTAGTTAAAGGTAAAAGGAATCCAAAACATATTCATGTTCGTTATTTACCATTCCGTACTAAAGTGAATTTGTGGGTCAACCATCGCGTAGTACTCATTGGTAGTATTAATTTTTATTTAGATCCTCTGATTATAGCCTTAGTACATTTAAAGTTTTAATATTTCATTTTTTTATGTAATTAAAAGTATTTTTTTTTACCCTAGTTGTGTAATTAAATTCTCGAAACGCTGCATATGGAAATAGATATATAATATTACGAATCCTCCCTGGTTAAAGAATAAAAAAAAAGTATAGTACTCTTAGAGAAAAAAGGAACGGAGTTATTCATGTACGGAACAAACCTACATACATACTCGGCCGTATACCATGGTACGGGGCTTCTGTGTGTCAGGAAAATGACAGTGAAATCAAAGGAAAAAGTATACAAAATTGTTCTAAGACCAACTATAACGTATGGAACAGAGGCATTACCTGTATATATATATATATATATATATATATATATATATATATATATATATTTTTTTTTTTTAAGAGCTCATCTGGCGACTGCCTACTTGGGCCTTAGTCACCGTATTAAAACTGGGCTAGTTCTAGGATACTTTATAAAATAAAATTAAAGAGACAAAAAAACACACCTCAAAAAGGGGGAAAGGAAGCAAGCTGGTGCGTCGGGGAAAGGGCCCCCGGCGAAGGAGCGTGCAACCTAGAGGGGAAAAAAAAAACAAATGCAAAAAAAAACAAACAAAAAAACAAACACTGCTTAAATAATAGGGAGAAGGCCGGCTTTCCCCAAGAAGTCAACATGTCCACCAGCCAATGTGCACGCACTAGTCCCGAGTACAAGGGACAGGCGGTAGTGACCCCGCCCATCCCGGTACCGGGACAGGTAACGTGGTCGAAGATCACCCAGACTGGGACATTCGACAAGAATGTGCCGAACAGTCTGGGGGACGACGCAGTCGTCGCAATAGGGCGCAGGCGAGCGCTCCATCAAATAGCGATGCGTCACACGAGTGTATCCGTTTCGGAGACGACAGAAAGCGACATGAAGCCATCGCGGCATTGGGGGATAGGTCCATGGGAACAGTCGCGGCGCAATGGCACGCAACTTTAAGTTCCCTTCCACCGTCTCCCATCTTCTTTGCCAAGCAGTCCGAAGAGCTGCCCGTATTCCTGCCATGTAGTCGGTGTGAGGAAGAGCGAAACGCTGGTCCGGTCGCAGAGTCCTCGCGGACTCTTTGGCGCGCTCATTCCCCGCAATTCCTTCATGTCCAGGAACCCAGAAGAAGATAATCTCGACATCTGCCCGACTCGCCAAAACCGTGGCGTCACGGATATCGCGAACCAGGGGATGCGGAGATTCCAATGCCCCGAGAGCACTCAGGGCGCTTTGTGAGTCACTATAGATCACAATCCGGTCTCCGAACCAGGCACGTCGCGTAATCTCCCGTACCGAGTGGTGTATTGCCACTAGTTCGGCCGTGAAGACAGACGAAGGGGATACGGCGTGGAAGCCGACCCCCTCTTGGAACTTGGAGCCATCCGTATACACTGGCACGTTTCCAGCGTGACACGAGGTGTGCTCCAAAAAGGTCGAACGCAATACTCCCGGCGCTGTACAAGCTTTGGGAGCAGAGGCATGGCGACAAATAGCCAAATTTGGTACTCTTCAGGGTGGCGTCCTGGGCAGAACCAGGGGCGCTACCGGCCCGAAAGCTATATCTAGCTCTCGAAGGAGTTTCGTGGCCCTAAACCCAAAGGGCTTAGGGTATGACTGGCGTCTCACGGCGGCATAGGCACCGTAGAGATCAGCTGCGGATGCAGTGAAAGCTGTTGGCGACTGAGGGAGGCCCTGTGCTCGCGCGTACAGGCGAGTGATGCACTGCACGCGGCGCAGAGCGAGTGGCATCTTCCCAGCATCGACAAACAGGCTCTCAATGGGGGAAGTGCGGAAGGCACCGGTCGCAAGGCGGAGGCCGGTGTGGTGAATCGAATCCATCTTCCGCAATAAACGCTCGGCTGCGGATGCATAAAACTCGCATCCGTAGTCGAGCTTCGAACGAACAAAGGATCGATAAAAAAGTAGGGCAGTAGCCCTATCAGCGCCCCAAGCGCTGAACGTCATGGAACGGAGAATATTCAAGGTGCGGGTACAAGAGACCCTAAGGCTGCGAATATGAGCCTCCCAGGTGAGGCGTCGGTCGAATACAAGACCAAGGAAACGGTGCGACTCAACCACATCCAGGCGCAACCCCATTAAGAAACAAATCTGGGTCGGGGTGGAGCCGTGGATGGCGGCAGAAGTGCACCACCTTAGTCTTGGCCAAAGAAAACTGAAACCTGTGCGCTTCGGCATAGCAAGAGACGCGGTTCAATGCCTGTTGGAGTCAACGCTCCAGAGTTGGCATCTGGGCCGCGCCAATAAAGATCGAAAGGTCGTCCACGTAGAGCGTAGCGAGGACATCTTCCGGCAGCACCGAGGTGATGCCGTTGATGCTCAGGGCAAAGAGTGTGACACTGAGGACACTTCCTTGCGGGACACCCTCTTCCTGCTCCTTTGGGCCGGAGAGATCTTCCCCCACCCGTACGCGGAATCGACGATCTCGCAAAAATTCAGATATAAAGACTTCGAGGCGTCCCCTCGCCCCAATCGTGTTGAGAGTTTCCATGATACCGTATCGCCATGCGGTATGATAGGCCTTCTCCAGATCGAAAAACACCGTGGCGTTGTGCTCTCTTCGAAGGAAAGCCTCGCAGACAGCATTTTCCAGTCGGAGCAGAGCATCCGACGTGGAGTGGAACTTGCGAAATCCGCACTGTTTAGAACACATATGGCCTTCGCTGTCCAGGAAAAAGACAAGTCTAACATTTACTAATTTCTCCATCAACTTGCACACGCAAGAGGTTAGAGAGATTGGGCGGAAACCGGTCGGAGTAGAGTGATCTCTCCTCAGTTTGCAAAAGGCGAGCGCAGTAGGGATTCACCAGGAATCTGGAAGAAGACCCTCCACCCAGATCCTGTTGAACAAATCTAACAGAAAGGCCATGCCTCGCTTACTCAGGTGTCGAAGTATGGCGTACGGGACATCGTCAGGACCATGGGCGGTGTCCGCGCACGAAGCGAGAGCGGAGCGCAACTCGCTCCCAGTTAACCTGTCGTTGAAGGGTTCTTCGCCTCTGAAGGTAAAGTCCAGCCTGCGGCCTTCCACGACATCACGACGTGCATTGAATGCTGGCGGAGCAGCATCCCGGCTAGAGAATGTGGAAAAAGCGGTCGCGAAGGATTCCGCCACGGACGCGGGGTCCGAGATTGTGGTCCCATTCTCCTGGAGAACGGGAGGGCGTTCCTGCGAGAACTTGCCCCGAATCCTTTTGACTCGTCTTCACACCTCTGCTAAAGGGGTCTTTCCTTTAAGTGAAGACACGTAAAGAAGAGTAATGAGAAGAGGGTAAAAGTGGCAGAAATGAGGATGTTGCGATGGATGTGTGGCGTGACGAGGGAGGACAGAATCACAAATACAAGGATCAGAGGAACAACAAAGGTGGCGAAGATTTTGAAGAAGACATAGGAAGCAAGATTTAGATGGTATCGGCACATAATGAGGAGGGATGAAGAGAGTGACGAGAAAAGAGCTTTAGAGATGGAAGTAGAGGGAAGGAGAAAGAGAGGAAGACCCAAGATTAGATGGAGAAACTGCATACAAGTTGACATGACGGAGAAGGGACTGGAGACCAACATGGCAGGAGACAGAAACGGGTGGAAGCGGCTCATCAAAAACGGCGACCCCGTGTAAAGACGGGCTAATAAGCTGACGACGAAGAAAGAAAGAGATACTCCACAACACTCAAAAGACTTGTACACGGATAATGGTAATCCGAAGGGGGCCGGCTACACCGATTCCGGAAACAAGGTGGGGAACGAAGTGGGTAATGAGGTTAGTTTGCCCAAGGGCCTAATTTGGAACCGGAGGCTGACGAAATTTTCCAACATGAAGTCAACTGTGCCCTGAGTCCGTCGCCTTTTTATTTCCATCTTTTGAATTTCACAAAATCAGAACTTGAATTAGATTTCGGCCTAGAGTATCTGTTTTCCTAGAATCTCTCGTGTTAAAGGATGCCGAGTTCATTGACAGATGTAAAATTATGCAGTTTATCAGACTACCACGAAAGTACCACTGGTGTTTAATTGCTCTCTGAAATGTTGCCAGGCGCCTTTTCTAAACAAAGCTTCCATCGGAGGAGTAAATTTACTTGCTTCTCTGTTTTCCCTTCTTTGTAGATTTCGCTCTAACAAATTTGTTCTACTTTCCGACATTAAACAAACCTTCCTTCAAATTCAATTGAACTCAGAGAGCGACAAGAATAGTTTCTGCTTTTTTTTTGCTTAAAGAAGCCAGACTCGTTCCTTAATACAAGTTGCTCGTCTTTGGTCTAACCTGCTCCCCCTTTGTTTTAAATTTCATATTGAAACATAATTTCGAGAGTTTTGCTAAATATTGTCACCCTTAAGTTTAAATAATTAATTGCCCCTAAATCCGATGAAATCGTTATCGATGATTTCTAAATTGTTTGCTTTCCCCCCCCCCTCGGATTATATCAGCCATTTCTTATTTGTAGTAGACTGCTCTTGAGAAAGTTGTGGTCTAAGAGGTTAGAGTGGGATAGTCCAATTTTTTGCCCCGATGTCGTGTCTTGAGAAAAACTTCGCAACGATCTGATGAAGTTTTTCAAAGTGAAAATTCCACTTTATACCATTCTATGCCGTTGCGGATGATGGTGGGCCAGAACTTAAAATATTTTACGATGTGAACCCGTCTTGCTGAGGATTCTCAATATATTCTGTTTTCCAAAAGTGATCTAATTTAATCATTCAAAATCTTCATTTGAAATGCAAACATCTTGGGCTTGACCCCACTCTCACCCGCCTTAAGAACGAAGGATTTAGGGTTACCTCCCCCCCATTAAACTGTTAACAAAATTTCTTAGCGCTTGCTTTATCTGCAAGAAGTTCAATTCCTTTGCTTTTATGCACCATATGAAGACACATTTCCCGAAGGCTCAAATATCATTTCAAACCATCAAATTCTTGATCAAACTTGATCATTTCAAAACTTCATCAAACCCAAGATCAAGCCTAATACTTGATCATTTAAAAACTTCATCAAACTCGTGATCAAGTCTGACACTTGATCACCTCAAACTTCATTCAAAACTTCAAGCTTGTGATCAAGTATGACACTTGATCACCTCAAAACTTATCAAACATCAAGAGTAATACTTGATCATTTCAAAACCTCATCATTCATGATCAAGTTTGACATCTGATGATCTCAAAACTAATCAAACACCATTCCAAATTTCAAACACATGATCAAGTCTAATACTTGATCGTTTCAAAACGTTATCAAACTCGTGATCAAGTCTGACACTTGATCACCTCAAACTTCATTCAAAATGTTTGATCACCTCAAAACTTATCAAACATCATTTCAAACTTCATTAAATTCTTGAACAAACTTGATCATTTCAAATCTTCATCAAACCTAATACTTAGTCGTCTCAAAACTTCATCAATTTCATGATCAAGTCTGACACTTGATCGCCTCAAACGTATCAAACATAATTTCAAAACTTCATAATTTATAATTAATTCTAATAATTGATCATCTAAAAACTGATCAAAAATCATTCAAACTTCATCAAACACATGATCAGTTATAATACTTGATCATCTCAAAACTTATCAAAAATCATTCAAACTTCATCAAACCCATGATCAAGTCTACTACTTGATAATTTCAAAACTTCATCAAAGCTCTGATCAAGCCTAATACTTGATCATTTCAAAACTTCATTCATGGTCAAGCCTGACACTTGATCACCTAAAAACTTATCAAACTACATTCAAAACTTCAAATTCCTCTCTAATGTTCCCCTTTAAAATACCTCCCTTTGAGTACTTATTTAAGTACCACCTTCAAATGTATCATCACAAATACTCTGTTCTGTTTCTGAGTTTTTCCCCTAAATAAATTTCAGGAGTCCTTGCTTAAGCTTCACAACCTTATGTAGTTGTTAAGCTTTTCTGGCAGGGAGGTTGTTAGGATTGCAGAGCCTATTGTACAGTCTTACACATGTGTCTGTGTGAGCGTAAAAGAACGAATGTAAGTCCAAAGAAGATAGTTTGGAATTCCTCCCGTATTGGGTTCTCCACACCCACCTCTCTCTCTCTCTCTCTCTCTCTCTCTCTCTCAAGTAGAGGGAGAGGTCATGCCCCCTTGTCGCGGGAAGAGAGCTTGTGTGTGCCTTTGACTTTTCGAGCTATGTCGGCGGGGGTACCTCTTCTGGGTACCCCTGGTAGGGCTTTCCTTGTCGATTTAGTCGGAAACGAGGTTCCAGACTAAGTGCGTCATTCCTTCCTTTTTCTACTCTATCCTTCTCCTTTTTTTTTTACTTTTATCCTATATCTCCCACGTATACAAAAAAAAGGGAGCCTACTCCTATCGTGTCACTCTTTCCATTTTTTCCTTCTATCTACATATAAGGACCTGGCAGCTACCTCATGCGTCAGAAGAGAGGTTTGGGAACCTCTATAAACAACGCCAATCGACGCTCACTGGTTGCGAGAGACTAAGACTAGAGGTGTCCTAGGCGTTGGGGCACGATGAATGGGATGAGGGTAGTGCCCCGTCAACCCCTTCCCTGGCGCGTAATTATTTACCATTCCCAGTGACCGTTGACGGGTGCCTCTGGTAGCATCGGTCCGAGGAGACGGCCCTTTGACCCCATGTTGGTTGCCAGGACAACAAAAAGCCTTAGGTCGAGTTTATTGGTGTGGCGGGATATCCATTGAACACTACTCCGAGATCCTGGCTGTGGTGAAGGAAACTAGTAGGAGTTGAGTAAGGGGTGTGCTTCGTTGTTGTTCACCTGGTAACAAATCGATGGCCCCCTCTTGGAACGTCTGTGCTGCTTGGTTGGGAGCCATGGCTCGCCGAGGCTTGACGACTCGGTCGGACGAACAGCAGCACATGGAGCGTGCCTTCTGGAAGACTCCGAAACGACTCCGATCAATAGGCGGGAGCAACTCACGCGGGGAGAACTCACCAAACCCCACTTTTTATATATTTATTGGTCACAAGCTTAAGAAATATAGAGTGTTCAAAATGGCAGACAAGAAAGGTCCAGCAGCGCTAAAATTTACGTGTGCCACATGTAAGAAGAACAAGTGATGCGTTGACTTCCCGGATGGCTGCTATGCGAAATGCCACCCAGGCAGTGTATACACCACTTGCATCTTAAAGAATAAAGTGGAAGAAGTAGTGGCCTACTACAGGGAAAGGACTACAGACCTCGAAAAGAAAATCGAGAGGCTCAGGGAGGAGCACGCCCACCAGATCCGCAGGCTCGAAGAGAAGTTAAACGTGCTCTCGAGTCCTGTGGCAAACACCACCTCTGCAGAGAGGCCGGGCCCGAATGTGGCAGAAATGCCAAAATGAAAAAAGAAAAAATAAGACGAAAAAGGGAAAGAAGAAAGAGGAAGAGAGAGAAATAGAAGAAGTTATTGAAAAGGATGAAAGGAAGAAAAGATGATAGAGAAGAAGAAGGAGAAGAAGAAGAAGAAGAAGAAGAAGAAGAAGAAGAAGAAGAAGAAGAAGAAGAAGAAGAAGAAAAAGAAGAAGAAGAAGAAAAGAAGAAAAAGACTGAAAAGACCGTGACGGGAAAGAGAGAGGAATCGGAGAGCTTGCCTCAGAAAACAAAGACTCCGAGTTCAGCAGGCAAATGTGCCAGGGTCAGCCTGATGGGTGGTTCCCGGGCACGGGGCCTGCAGCCCCTGCTAGCGGCCCGCCTTCGCACAGCCTCCCAGGCTGTGGGAATAAGCAGGTAAGAGCTGAGGCCGAGAAGTCTCAGATTTCTGAGACTTCAGTCGTTGACCTTATGGTAAGTGACAACGACCTCTACCTCAGAGGAGGTAGGTTAGGCCCTACAGGTGAGATTATGAAGACAGTTATGGGCGCTGTCGACGACTGTGGATTGAAACCCGCAGACGCGTGGTGGTGGGGATGCTCCCGAGGTGGGGTCCAAGATAGACTGCCCACTTGAGGAACATGTCGCTAAACCGGCACCTTGCAGACCTCTATTCGGCGGAGGGGGTCTTTTTTGTCGACCCGTACGCCGTATTCTATGGCAGAAAAGACCTCTACCAAAGGGATGGGGTGCACCTCTCCTTTAAGGGCAAGGCTTTCCTAGCTAACCTCATTCAGGATGTCGTGGAGCGCACCCAAACGAGTGTCCGGCCCATTGGGAAGGCGGACGTACGCCAGTACGCCCAAGTCACTCCCCAAACAACCTTCTCGGAGGTTGTCAAAAATGGTGCCACCGCGACAACCAAGAAGCCGGGAAAAGGAAGAGTATAGGGGGTCCTACATTAGGGGACACCCTGAAAGTTCTTCTGTTCAATGAGAGATCAATCAGCAACAAGTTTCCTGAGCTCCGTGGCCTCGTAGCGACGGAAGAACCCGAAATGGTAGCCATAACAGAATCGTGGATAAAAACCTCAAACGGAGACTTTGAAGGCGAATTCACGGTTTCTGGCTAACAACTCTTCCACAAAGAAAGGCCAGACAGAGAGGGTGGCGGTGTAATGTTGTATGTCAAGGATACAATCAAATCTATGAACTCTAACATTATATCCGACCACGAGCTCCTAGGCGTTGACCTAGAGATATGTCCTGTCAGATACAGGGCCCTGTTGCTTTACAGACTCCCTTCCCAAACCGTTGAGAAGGACAGGGTAACGGTATCAGCTGCTGGGTGAGCTTGTTCAGGACGGGTGTGCATCGTTATGGGCGACTTCAACAGACAAGTTGACTGGGAAACCAGAGCAGCCTGTGGCGAGAGCGCGCTACTCCTGGGGTTCGCCAACAACGAGTTCCTCAAACAATGGATCAGAGAACCGACGAAAAGAGACAATATCCTCGACTTGGTCTTCACCTCTGAGGATGAAATCGTTGAGGATATCTCTATAGGCGAAGAGCTCGGTGGCAGTGATCACCAGCTAGTTAGATTTACCGTTAAGATCCGGAAGGTAAGGTCTGTTACCAGTCAATCAAGGAAACGTGACTTGAGAAGAGCAGACTTTGCAAGCCTTCGTGCTGGGCTGATGATGTAAGGCTAGCGGTCTGCGAAGATGTTGAGAATTCGTGGAACAATTTTAAAAATAAGTTCATAAGTCTTCAATCAAGTTGCATACCTTTGAAATGCCTCCGTCTGTCTTCTGTTCAACCAAAGTGGTTTAATCGAGAAATCAGCCAACTGCTTAGGGAGAAGAGAAATGCGTACCGGCGATCGAAGATCTCGGGTGCCTTTGACGAGTACCGGAGGCTAGCCAGAAGAGTGAAGTCCAGCATAAGGGCGGCTAAGCGTACTGAGGAACTCCGAGTGGCGAGACTCTGCAAGGAGAATCCCAAGGAGTTCTTCGGCTATGTAAATAGCCGTAAACCAATCCATCGTAGGATTGGGCCCTTAGTGGACGAGAAGGGTGCATTAACTTTCTCAGATGCCGAAAATGCTAACCTGCTCAATGACTACTTCTCTTCAGTCTTTACTAAAGAGTGTGGTCCCATCCTCCAGCCCACGGATTCCTAATCGGGGGAAAAGTTGGAGGCAATGGACTTCACCGAAGGAGAAATAAAGAAAAAAATCGCTGACCTAAAGACGAATAAGTCCCCTGGACTGGACGGGTTTCTATCCAAGGTGTTGAAGGAAGTGTGCGATCAGGTATCACAACATCTGTGCGCTATATTTAACACGTCAATCCGGACCGGATGCGTTCCTAGAGACTGGCGTAACGCGGAGGTGACTCCGAGCTTCAAGAAAGGAGACCCCAGCCATCCGTCAAAATACCGACCCATCAGTTTGACTTCGATAGTCGGTAAACTCATGGAAAGCATGATAGTGGACAATATAACGTCTTATTTAGAGTCAAACCTGCTACTGAAGAGTTCCCAGCACGGCTTCCGAAGGCAACGGTCATGCCTGACGAACCAGGTGGAATTCTTTCACTTCGTGTTCATTGAGCATGATCAAGACAAGACAGGGGATGTTGTGTACCTTGACTTCCAAAATGCCTTTGACAAGGTACCACACCGCCGCCTTCTCCGGAAAGTGCGTGCACAGGGCATAGACGGCAAAGTATCAGGTTGGATAGAGAGATGGCTAAGTGACAGACGGCAACGAGTGGTGGTGAATGGACGGGCGTCTGAATGGGCGCCCGTATCTAGCGGTGTCCCTCAAGGTTCCATCATGGGACCACTACTGTTTATTATCTATGTCAACGACATGGACGGAGACATGGTTGCCAAAATCTCCAAATTTTTCCAGGACACCAAGCTTGGTATCAATGTGGCAAATGGAGGGAACACTGCCCGCCTTCAAGAGGACCTTTAAAGGATTGGGGAGTGGTCGGACACCTGGCAAATGCCTTTAAATGTGGGGAAATGCAAAGTAATGCATATCGGCCACCAAAACCCCAAATCTCAGTACATCCTTAAGGGCACTGCTCTTGAATCGGATGACACTGAGAAGGACTTGGGTGTAACTATCACTAGCGACCTCAAGTTCTCGAAACAGTGTATCAAGGCAGAAAAGAAAGCCCAAAGGTTGTTAGGCTACATAAAGCGCCAGTTTGGATACCGTAACAAGGAGATAGTACTTTGTCTGTACAAATCACTCGTTTGGCCGCACCTGGCGTATGCCGTACAATTTTGTAGTCTTGCGTTTCGAAAGGATATCGCAAAGTTGGAACGCGTACAAGCCAGGGCAACCAAGCTGTTTCCCTCTATCCGACATAAAAGTTATGAGGATAGACTAAGGGAATTAGATCTGTTCTCGCTAGAAACCCGTAGACTGCGTGGTAAGCTCATCGAGGTTTTTAAAATACTTCGAGGGTTCGACAATGTTGACTACCGGGATATGTTCACACTGAGTGAGAACAGAACGCGCAATCACGGCTTCAAACTTGAACTGAAGCGTTACAACCGCAATCTGTGTGGAAAGTTTTCACTTACAGTATCTGCGGTAAGTGAAGTTGTCAACAGTGAATCTGTTGACCAGTTCAAGTCAAGACTATACAAAGTCTTGAAAAATAGCCGTTTAGGGACGCAAAACAATTGAGCAGCCATGTGCCCGCTCGACTGCTAGTCCAAATGTACCCTCATTGAATGGACTGTAAGGTCTTCTAGATACCTTCTTTCCTTGTTGTTACTCTTTGTTGTTACTCTCTCTCTCTCTCTCTCTCTCTCTCTCTCTCTCTCTTGTAAAAGACAGTGTGTATCGTCATGGGTGATTTCAACACACAAGTTGACTGGGAAACCAGAGAACCCTGTGTCGAGAACGCACTACTTTTGGAGTTCGCGAACAACGAGTTCCTGACTCAATGAGTGAGAGAGCCAACGAGAGGAGACAATATCCTCGACTTGGTTTTTACCTCTGAGGATGACATTGTTGAGGATCTTTCTATTGGCTAAGAGCTCTGTGGCAGTGACCACCGACTAATTAGATTTGTAGTCAAAGTCACGAAGGCAGAGACTACAACTAGTAAATCGAGGAAGCTCGATTTGAGAAGAGCAGACTTTGCAGGTCTTCGTGTTGGACTGACTGACGCGAGCCTAGAAGTGTGCGATGCTGTTGAAGACTCGTGGAACAGTTTCAAAACCACATTCATGAGTCTTCAATCGCGTTTCATCCCTCTGAAATGTCCCCGTCAGTCTTCTGTTCAACCAAAATGGTTTAATCGAGAAATCGGCCAACTGCTTAGGGAGAAGAGAACTGTGTACCGGCAATCAAAGATCTCGGGTGACTTTGACGAATACCGGAGGCTAGCCAGGAGAGTGAAGTCCAGCATAAGGGTGGCTAAGCGGTCTGAGGAACTCCAAGTGGCGAGACTCTGTAAAGAGAATCCCAAGGAGATTTTGGATATGTAAACAGCGGTAAACCAATCCGTCGAACGATTAACCCTTTGAGAAATGAGGAGGGGGCATTAAAGCACTTAGATGCAGAAAATGCTAACCTCCTCAACGACTACTTCTCTTCAGTGTTTAATGAAGTGTGTGGTCCCATCCCCCAGCCAATGGATTCCTACTCGGGAAAAAAGCTGGAGGATATGGACTTCGCCGAAGGGGAAATAAAAAAGAAGATCACTGACCTAATGACGAATAAGTCACCTGGCCCGGATGGGTTTCTACCTAAAGTGTTAAAAGAAGTGCGCGATCAAGTGTCACGACACCTGAGCGCAATCTTCAACATGTCAATCCGGACCGAATGCGTTCCTATAGACTGGCCTGAAGCGGAGGTGACTCCTATCTTCAAGAAAGAAGACCGTAGCCAACCGTCAAACTACCTATCAGTCTGACTTCGATAATCGGTAAACTCATGGTAAGCATCATGGTGGACCAAATGACGTTGTATTTAGAGTCAAACTTGCTACTGAGGAGTTCCCAGCACGGCTTCCGAAGGCAACGGTCATGCCTGACGAACCTTGTGGAATTCTTCCACTTCGTGTTCAGTGAGCACGATCGGGGCAAGGCGGTGGATGGGGTCTACTTAGACTTTCAGATAGCCTTTGATAGCACTTTCCGCCTTCTCCGGAAAGTGCGAGCGCTTGGCATAGACGGAAAAGTAGCCGGCTGGATCGAGAACTGGCTAAGTGGCAGACGGCAACGGGTGGTGGTGAATTGAGAGGCTTCTGAGTGAGTGCCCCTTACTAGCTGGGCTAAGATTTTCAAATTTGCCGACGATACCAAGCTTGGTATGAACGTTGCAGAGGATGGAAATACTGCCCGCCTGCAGGAAGATCTTCGGAAGATTGGGGAGTGGTCGGACACGTGGCAAATGCCTTTTAACGTGAACAAATGCAAAGTGATGCATATCGGCCACCGAAACCCCCAATCTCAGTATATCCTTAAGGGCACTGCTCTTGAACCGAGTGACACTGAGAAGGTTTTGGTTGTGACAATCACTAGTGACCTCAAGTTCTCGAAACAGTACATTGAGGCGGAGAAAAAGGCCTAAAGGATACTACGATATAGAAAGCGCTAGTTTGGATATCGGAACAAGGAGATTGTACTTTGTTTGTACAACTCACTTGTCCGACCGCACCTGGCGTATGCCGTACAGTTTTGGAGTCCTTCATTTCGAAAGGACATCGCGAGATTGAAACGCGTGCAAGCCAGGGCAACCAAACTGATTCCCTCTATCAGACATAAAAGTTATGAATATAGATTAAGGGAATTAGATCTATTCTCGTTGGAAACCCTTAGACTGCTTGGCCAGCTCATCGAAGTTTTCAAAATACTTCGAGGGTTCGACAATGTTGACTACAGGGATATTTACACACTGAGTGAGAACAGAACGCGCAATCACGGCTTCAAACTTGAACTGAAGCGTTACAACCGCAATCTGTGTGGAAATTTTTTCACGTACAGTATCTGCGGTAGTTGGAATGCACTTCCAGTGGAAGTTGTCAACAGTGAATCTGTTGACCAGTTCAAGTCAAGACTAGACAAGGTCTTGAAAAATGGCATGAAAGGACGTAAAGCATTTGATCAGAGATGTGCCCGCTCGACTGCTACTCCAAAGGTACCCTCATTGAATGGTTTGTAAGGTCTTCTAGGGTACCTCCTTTCCTTGTTACTCCTTGTTACTCTCTCTATCTCTCTCTATCTCTCTCTCTCTCTTTATATATATATATATATATATATATATATATATATATATATATATATATATATATATATATATATATAGATATATATATATATGGCCCACTCTTTAGCCATGGAAGACTGATCATATGGTTTATGGTTATAAAATGGGGAGAGGGCAGTTGGTCTTCTTATGCATATAGACGAGACGCTTAGCGCCACTCCCCAACTCGCTGTTTTATTGGTTTATTGTAGGCACAGGGAGTTACGCACGCCAGTTTCCTTCGATTCCTTCCCCCTTATCATCCCCCAACTCCCCCCTTTTCCCATTCCTTGAAAACCCCCTTGCAGAAGGGACAAAGGGACACTATTTATTACAAGCTGGAGGAAGAAACAACACGCTGAAATCCTTATCTACCCAAACTCCTGGTCTCTGGGCAGAACCGTTGCGAAGCTTGAAGAAGAAGGAACCGTCTACACTCAAAACTCTCTTCAAACGCTGGACCTCGGCTGGACGGAAACCTTCTGAAGTGTGAGGCACCAAGAACGACTCCTACTCGCAAGTAAGGTCCTTGCCCGGGTTCTCCGGCCAAGGTAAGTTTTTATACCCTCTTTCTCCCATTGGTTCTGAGAGTTTGCCCCTAATTCCCATCAAACTCTTTCTCCCCTTTGCCTCTCTCTCTCGCATAAATTCTTTTAAACTTCGGTTCTTCAACTCTTAACCTTCTATTCATTTCAGAACCAACAAACTTCTTTCAAACTCTTAAACTACCCTTCAACTAAACTCTAACTAACGAAGGCATTCAGAACTAAACATCGTTTCGAATAAGTTATCTGGAGAGATCACTATACTTTCCAAATCAATTGGACACTAATATCTCTCACTTAAGCGCTGCCATCTTTCTTAGCCCTGTCCTGCTTTCGGAGTAATAATTATAACACCTTAAAGGTAGATTAGGTTTTAGTAGTTTTTTGTGGTTTCCTACGCAGTCTTTGCTTTGGATTCCAAAAATGCTATTCAGATTCTTGTGAAAATCTGCTTTTGCGATAGAGATTTAAATTTAATAGCAATTTTAAAACCAGTAGCAAAGATGCCCCGGAAAGCACTAATATTAATTAAAATTGTCAGTGGTACTGAATCTACTTTTTTACCATGGAAGTTAGTTCTGAGAAGTCGATGGATACCCTTGCAGTTACATGCGTGTGTCTGTTCGATGTGTTTTATCTTGCGCCTGGCAGCAACAGTAGGTGAAGAGCGTTTTCCAGTATTATTTCAGTTAGTTGTGTTTTGTGCATAGTGTACTATCATTTTTTGTAACCCTAGCATTGTTTTACATTCCTTTACTAGTCCCAGTGTAACATAAAATGAAGAAATTATAAAGTAATATTAAGCATCATTTTAATGAACACTAGATAATAGGTTTTTAATTATTGCGAAACCGTCGGAATAACCAATGTGCTTTGTCTGAGAAAATTCCTAGTTAATATCAAGCTAAAATGATGGAAGAAAAATTAATATGATTGCTTGGGGATGAGTTACGAAAAAGTATGTAATTAAGAAAAGGGATGAAATAAAAAGAAGACAAAATATATTTGTCAAAAGAGGCTGTGACAGTTTGGCCCACAAACAATGGAGCCATACATCAATCAGCCCTTCGTGGATGCCCACCCCGTAAGGGGCGCGGCGATTTGCCATCTTGCCCGCCGTGCTGACGGGACTCAGCGCCCCGTTCGGCCCCAGCTTAGCCTCTTTCCCTTCTTTCAGACAGCCTGTATTTCTCCCCTACTTCATTAGCTCCCCTACAACCTCTCCCACAACTTTCTCTGGTTGGCCTCTATTTTCACAGGGTAGATGCCGACCTTCTTCACAGCCAACTATCCCGGATCGGGGCTGAGGAGGGAAGGAGACAATGTTGCCTAACCCCTGAGCTACGGTTAGGGATAGTGGGTTTTTAACAACCTGCTTCATCCCCACCCATACCTTCCTCACATCCCTTTTCCTTCTTTCTTCACACTCTATCAATTTTACGCCGTGTGCAAGGTGGAAAATGCCGTCTGCGAGGCTTTACTTCGTAGACAGTACTACGCCACGGTGTTTTTCGATCTGGAGAAGGCCTATGATACCGCATGGCGATACAGTATCATGGAGACTCTCCACACGATGGGGGCGAGCGGACTCTCCCGATGTTTATATCTAAATTTTTGCGAGATCGTCGATTCCGCGTACGGGTGGGGGGAGCCCTCTCCGGTCCAAAGGAGCAGGAAGAGGGTGTCCCGTAGGGAAGTGTCCTCAGTATCACACTCTTTGCCCTGAGAATCAACGGAATCACCTCGGTGCTGCCGGAAGATGTTCTCACTACGCTCTACGTGGACGACCTTTCGATCTCTATTGGCGCGGTCCAGATGCCAACTCTGGAGCGTTGACCCAAACAGGCATTGAACCGCGTCTCTCGCTATGCCGAAGCGCACAGGTTTCCGTTTTCTTTGGCCAAGACTAAGGTTGTGCACTTCTTTCGCCATCCAAGGCTCCATCCTGACCCAGATTTGTTTCTTAATGGGGTGCGCCTGAAAGTGGTTGAATCGCCCTGTTTCCTTGGTCTTGTATTTGACCGACGCCTCACCTGGGAGGCTCATATTCGCAGCCTTAGAGTCTCTTGTACCCGCGCCATGAATATTCTTCGTTCCGTGACTTTCAGCGCTTGGGGTGATGATAGGGCTACTGACTTACTTTTTTATCGATCCTTTGTTCGTTCGAAGCTCTACTAAGGATCCACCACACATGCCTTCGCTTGGCGACCGGTGTCTTCCGCACTTCCCCTATTGAGAGCCTGTTTGTCGATGCTGGAGAGATGCCATTATCTATGCGTCGTGCACAGTGCATTAATCGCCTGTACGCACGAGCGCAGCGTCTCCCTTTGGCGCCAACAGCTTTCAAAGCATCCGCAGCTGATCTCAAAGGTGCCTATGCCACCAAGAGACGCAAGTCATACCCTAAGCCCTTTGGGTTTAGGGCTGGGAAACTCCTTCGAGTGCTAGATATAGCTCTCGGGCCGGTGGCGCTTCTGGTTATACCCAAGATGCCACCCTGGAGGGTACCACCATGGCTATTTGTTGCCACGCCTCTGCTCCCAAAGCTTGTACAGAGCCGGGAGTATTGCGTTCGGCCTTTTTGAAACACATCTCGTGTCACGATAGAACCTTTGCGAGTGTATACGGATGGCTTCAAGTTGAAGAGGGGGTCAGTTTCCACGCCGTATCACCTCAGTTTAAGGTCAACGAGGCTCTACCGGCCATTGCGTCTGTCTTCACGGCTGAGTTGCTGGCAATACATCACTCGGTATGGGAGATTACGCGACGTGCCCGGTTCAGAGACCGTATCGTGATTTATTGCGACTCACAGAGCGCCCTGAGTGCTCTCGGGGCATTTGAATCTCCGCATCCTCTGGTTCGCAATATCCGTAATGCCACGGGTTTAGTGAGCCGGGTGGAGGTAGAGATTATCTTCTGCTGGGTTCCTGGACATTTATGAATTGCGAGGAATGAGCGCGCCGACGAGGGCGTCAAAGAGTCTGCGAGGACCGAGCGACCGGACCAGCGTTTCGCTCTTCCACACACAGACTACATGGCAGGAATACGGGCAGCTCTTCGGAATGCTTGGCAAAGAAGATGGGAGATGGTCCAGGGGAACTTAATGTTGCGTTTCATTGCGCCGCGACTTTTCCCATGGACCTATCCCCCAATGCCGCGAAGGCTTCAGTTCGTTTTCTCTTGTCTCCGAATCGGTCATACTAGTGTCACGCATCGCCATTTAATGGAGCGCTCGCCTGCGCTCTCTTGTGACGACTGTCTCGTCCCCCAGACTGTTCGGCACATTCTTGTCGAATGTCCCACTCTGAGTAATCTTTGCGCACGTTACCTGTCCCGGTACCGGGATGGGCGGGGTCGCTACCGCCTGTCCCTTGTACTCGGGACGAGTTCGAGCAGATTCACTGGTGGACTTGTAGACTTTTGGAGGCAGGCCGGCCTTCTCCCTTTTATTTAACTAGTTTTTTTTGTTTTCTTTATAGGTCGCACGTTCCTGCGCCGGGGGGACCTCTCCCCGACGCAGGAGCTTGCTTCCTGCTCGTTGCTTTTTCATTTTTTGTATTTTTAGTGTTGGTTTTTTTTTTGTTTTTTGAATCCCATTTTAAAGTAGCCTAGTACTAGGCAGTTTTTAATACGGCGACTAATGTCCAAGTAGGCAGTCGCCAGATGAGCTCTTAAAATTAAGAAAAAAAAAATCGTGGATGCCTATGACAGAATACCTACCATAGAAGAATTGATGGGAAACATAGAGATAATCTATAAAGAAGGAATTAGGGCCGCCTTCTAATAACCAAAGTTGTAAGCATCACCCTTCAGAAACCCTCCCTGAACATCCAGTAAAAAGTTGATAATATACTTCCGTGGAGTAAAGCAAGACGAACATGAAGAAATAGCTCAATACCTCCTCCCCAGACACGCAATGACTCTCGCCCTTCTACCCAAGCGAGCCTCTTCAGCGAAGGTCAAGTATCAACGCTGCTCCGTTCCCTCAGACCTAGAAGCAACGGGAGAAGTATTCCAAATAGCAGATACCAAGATAGTCTTACTTTCTGTTTCTTTTTTATGTATGCAAATATCCATATGCGTATCTGTGTCTTTGTATATCTATATTTATATATTTTATTTCAATGTATATTTTCATATTGTATGTATTTGTATGTTTTCCAGTAAATATGCTCTACATGTATTTGTGGATATATGTTTATTAGGGTATCTTTACATTACTACTATTATTATCATTATTATTATTATACATATTCTTTTGCATCTTTTGTATATTTTTGCTCTTTTCATTTAACATGTATTTCCATGATGTACCTATAATTTAGGGTTATTTCTATATTTTTTCCTTAAGCCATAATAGGCTCCTTTCAATTATTTAGGCTTATCAGCACCTAACCCTTACCTGGCTAATCCTGTTCGTCCGCTGGACGCATTATAAGTTTGTACCTAACAGTAAATTGTCAAATAAATGGAGGAAAAAAGTTTGCGTATCTTTCCCCCAGAAATTAACAACACAAAACTATTTATATATCGAGAATTATTTGCAATTGCGCAATCATAACTATACTGTTAAAAAGGCAAAGTTGTAGCTAACTAAGCTCTTCATCATGCCCTCGGAAGGAGCTCTTCTCACAGTTGCGAGTGGATAACGCATAAACCAGCCTTTCTAACGACAAAAAAATTGCGTATCAATCCTCTATTTTAATTGTTACCCCTGCCTTACCTTGAACATCAACAGTATAACTTTGGTGCTGCCGCAACATGTTCTCACTACGCTATACGCCGAGGAACTTTCAATCTTTCATGGGGTTTCCCAGCTGCCTTTCCTAAACCATTGACTCCGACAGGCTCTGAGCCACTTCTCTGGCTATGCCGAATCCCACGGGTTTCGGTTTCTTTGGACAAGACTTCTTACGTGATCCACGCCATCGTCCCTACCCATCCTCCCGGCTAGAAGGCCTAGCTCACTAGATCGACTTCAACTCTGACAGTTCCTGGAAAAGCTGGTATATTCCCTCTTCTATCTATGCACCCATTTTCTCTAGTAATATACTCCTTATTTCGTATATCTAAGTTTAAGTCCTGACATTATGCCTTGACAGAAGAGAGGCTTTGGGACGTCTATAAATAATGCTCTTTAACAGGCTTAAAAGGTCCTGGCCGTTGAGGCGCAATTAATGAGAAGAACGATTTTGTCCCAATAACCATTTCATGAGTTGACCACTCCGCTGCGGCCTTTTGAGGATATATAAAGCTGAGCTATCTATTGGAGCTGGTTTTACTTTTACTGCCTAGTTAGCTACCAACCCAACTAAATGTCTAAGCTCCCACCTCTGATTCTATCACACGACAAATCTTCAGATATCGGCAGTCTTGTCGAAAACTATTATGACTTAGTAAGGAATCTACCCTGTCGGCCCGCCTTTCTGGCTGCTCTGTTGGAAGATCCAGGCTTTGCAGAGTGACTGTTTGCTTGGCAACGTTTGGGTCGTTGTGTCCCCGCTTATATGCGCGAAACCAATCTTTTAACGCGCCCATAGTTGAAGCCCTTAAAAGTCCAATCTAGGATAGGCGGTAATTGTTGTACGTGCTATATGATCCACAAACCACGTTTTTTTTTGGTATGGTCATAGTTTTTTCCTCGACAAAATTTAAAAATTTCTGATTACAGACAGTAAAACCTCACCCAACCTAGGTTTAGGCTGGGGGAAAGCCTAGGTCAACATGGATACTACGAGTGGAGGTTCTACCGTCTCACCACATCCTATTGGTAAAAGTGGGTTCCCCTTTACCACTTCTGGATCCGCCTTCGAGAGGATCCACACATAAATAGGACGCAGTTTTCCCTTTATCAGGGGGCCCTTCCAATGCTCTCATAGCGAGGATAAGACTTTCCCTCTCCTAAGTCTAAGGGCGTGGGGTTTTCCCAGTTAACTCTTTCCCCCAAGGGCACAGCCGGGTAACTCTATCTTTACTAACGGCGGCCATTCCCATTTGTTTTCACAAGGGTCCGCCAAACAAAAGAAGAAGACGAGGGAAAGCGACGCCCTTACTTCCGCTCCCGATTAGAGGAACTGAATTGGGCGTGCCCCCTTAGAGTGACGAGGGGTAGCAGTGACCACTGGGCCATACACCTTTTCCCTTTCCTGGACTATTGTCTTGTGAGGCTGCCGGGTCTGGTGTTCCTGCCACCCAACGCTTTCCGATAGAGGTCGCCAAGCTGGGCCCCATGACTTATCTTTCTACCCCAGGTCAAGGGCCTAGTGAGTCCCCGGTTGAGGTCCCTGACATTACTGGCGAAATTGGAAAATAGAAGCCCTCCTGAGGTAGACAAAGGCCCGAATGTGTCTCAAACCGGATGGCATGGTCATCTCCGGGAGACAACCTCAGCTTTCATCCACTCCTGAGTAAGATCCACTAAGGGTAACACGAACCCCCAAAGAATCAAGATGATAGGATGGTCCTCCTCTCCTTGTTGGGGCCCCACAGACAGCCAAAAATGTCTCCATTTCGGGTACGGATCAGACTATGTCTGGCCAGTCTGGCTTTGGAAACCCTTCATAGGCACAGTATCCATTCAATTGGAATCATAACCCTCTTCTATTAAAAAGAGAGAAAAAAGAAAAAATTCACAAAAACTAGATATTTCTCTCCTTCTGGTGAGGGGAGGGTCAGGTGGGTCCCCTGCTGCCTCGGAAGGTGGCCAGACCAAATATTGCACGTCAGGTATCGGATCACCCTCGAATGGGAAAGGTAATTCCTAATCCATTAAACAAAGTAAGGTATGGGGGCCCCTTCCCAAGAGGTCACTCGTTATTTTCGAGCATACCGGCTGCAAAGACTAGGGTTCTAGGTAGGTAACCAAAGGTCATCCGTTTCTCAGATGGGACGCTTTTGGTAGATGTGGCGGACCCTACCCAGGGCGCCATTGTAAGTGTTCTTCAGACACTCAATGACTCACCTGTACAAATAATATCGTACTCTACTATGAAGTTCGTAAAAGGAGTAGTCTTCGAGTATTCTATAGAAGATATCACAAAAGAGCTGGCCGATAAGGAAAGGGTTAAGTTCTAGCGTGTGATGAGAAACAGAGAGATCTCGAGAGCCACCCTTAGACACTTAGTCACGTTTGCTCGTTTACAGGCCCACTCAGTCAGGGCCAGCTAGTTGGTATCGCTATCGTGTCGAAGCATATTTGTCATTGCCACAGATATTGGTGACCGAAACTCTATCAGTCAGATCAAAGATTTGGTCCTGTTGAGTCCTGTGAGACATAGAATATCATATGCCTCACAGTTTAAAAAATACACCCTCAGTTCATGTCCCTTCTACGCCTACAAGCTACAAGCACGGTAGCCACCGCGCCCATTTGGAAACCTGCAGGCTCCACCTCTCTCAGGTGCCACCGTGGTTCAAACGAGCCGTTAGACTTACAGGAAGCAAACTCCCTGGAAGGCGAGCGTGAGAACATCCCTGGGGCTTAGAAAAACTTCCCTTCGAAAGTGGGGCAGAAACAAAGAAGCCTCGGTTACATCACAGAGGCCAAAAATATGAGAAGCGCCTTGGAAAGTCGAGATCCTTGAAAAAAAAGTAGCCAAAACCCCAAAGATTTCGATGGAGGAGGAGAGGAAGGATTATGCGACGGGCCAAGCCGACTCGAAGGCAGTGGCGCATTCAGCGTCTCATAATGTCAACAGCTCCTGGATTTCTGTCTCTATGGAGGCTACGGCTATTTCCGTGATGGTATTCACAACGAGGAGGGCCCACACGTCTCCTTCGAGCTATGTCTGTAGGGAATTTTCCTTCTTGGGACTTCGGTCCAACTAGGAAGTACTGCTGAGGCTTGTCTTTCCCAGCACCTTTCTAACTATATGCCTTCAGTAGAACATATTGAGCGCATTCCTCCTGCCAACCCTCCCCGGAAATAAGGGTTTTTGCAATCTCTCAACCTCGAGATGGGGGCGGACTAGTATACAATTCACACTAGACATGATGTCTCCGATCACTTTGTATTTAAATACTTCAATTCAGGCAGTGGTAGTGCAGCTAATCCTGGATAGGAGGCATATTTTTATTTTCCGCCGAGTCGTGTTGCAATCTCCAAAAATCTTTCTCCTCCTCGGAGATTTAAACAGTAGGCACTCCCTCTGGGGAGACTACACGATTAAGTTCAGGGGTAAAGTCTTTCTCCACTTGATTTAAGAGTTGGATATCGGTCCCATAAATGTGGACGAATTCGCTTATCATTGCCTCGATCTATCCTTACGTTATCCGTACGCATAACCTGATTTTGGGTGTGAAGTGGTCAATGAGCTTTATGTTAGTAATCATTTTACCATTCAACTATCTTTTTATGAGCCATTCTATCTTGAGAAGCCATCTTGTCGGCGGTTGGAATAGGCGTAGTTGACCGCGTTCGAGAAAATGATTTTCCTATCTATGTCAAGGAAAGTCGACTGATGATTCCGTTGAATTCTTTTCTGTCAGCATCGTTGCCGTGGGCCTAAGTATCGTTAATCGATATGGCTATTATGCACACCGTCCGCTTCCTTGGAGCTCAGTTGAGTGATATGATATGCCGAAAAAGTTACAAGTGCCGCCCGAACGTCTTCACTTTGGGTGAATTTTGTCGAGTAAGGCCTAGGTTACGGTATGCTGTGAAGCACACTCGCCGCTGTTCTTGGTGAGCATATTTGTCTTCACTCAAACAGAGTGCTCCTCTTGTACATGTATGGAAGCGAGTCAAAAGAAGTAGGTGCAAGTACTCGCAATACCTCCCTCCCCTCTTAAAGGAGGACGAGACAGTAATCTCAGATGCTGCGTCCTTCGCAGAGTCCTTTGTGATCACTTTCTCCAAATTCTCTAGTCGAGATGCTACTCTGCCATCCTTTCGAGTACGTCATAGGATCGCTGAAGCCGCCGACTTGACTTCATCTTTATAAGAGGGTAACCCATTAAAGACTTATTTAAACCAAGTGAAATAGCTGCCTTGCGATCTCACTTCGTTCTAGGATACTACCCATGATCTTGAAGATAACCAGGACGACATGCTTTGACACGTGGGTGAATGGGACACGTCTTTTTTGTTAGCATTATTCAACAGAATCTAGAAGGACGGTGTATTTTATGATTCCAATTGAATGGATACTGTGCGTGCTTTTCACAAGACGGGGGAATATCACTCAACTCCGGTCGATTTTTGCGCCAATTTTCTAACTTACTTTGTGTGTAAGTTGAGAGAAAAATGGGTTAACGTTTTGCTAACTTATTTTATTGACAGTAGAGGGTATGTGTCTCCAATGCAGTGCGGCTTTTTCAAGTTCCAGTCTACGTCAAATGCTCTGTTCTGGCTGGAAAATGCTATCAGCAGGCCTCACTTTGCATGGGGAGATAGAATCATAGAGACACTCCATACTATAGGGCATAAGAACGCAACCCAAAAGATCGATTCCGAGTAAAGTTAGTATCAATTCTATCCATCCAACAGAACAGGATGGTGGCCTCTCTCAAGGAAATGCCTTGAACTTTAACAATATCTCTCGGTTGTGCCAGAAGATGTGCTCGTTATGTTCTACGTCAGCGAACTTGCAATCTCTTTGGAGCGTCACAGATTCTTACCATAGAGCGTCGACTGTAACAGTCTCAGAACCGCATCTCTCGTTATGCTAAACGCACGGTTTCGGTTTTATTTGACTAAGACTATGGAGTTGATCTTTCGCCGCGAACCACGACTTTACCCCAACCCGGTTTCTTCCTGAGTGAGGTTCGCCTGGATGTGCTATAGTCATGCCGTTCCCATATTCCTGTTTTTGACCGATGTCTCATCTCCAAGACGTACATTCATAGTATTAAGGGCTATTGTAATCGCCACATGGACATTATCTGTTATATGGTGTTCAAGACTTGTGATGCAGAGAGGGCTTGCTCTTCTAGCGCTACTTTGTTTGTTACAAGAAGGATTACGGATGTACTTTATACTCATCTGAAACTGAATATGAGTTGCGGTAGGTTGACTAGATCCACCACACATTTCCCCGTTTTGCGACCGGTGCCTTCTGCATATTCCCAATAAAAAGCCTTATTGCCATTTCAGGGGATATGTCGCTCGCTCCATGGCGTATTCAGTGCATTACCGGGTTTTCATGTTTCGTTACACTCGAGTTTAATATCTTTCGAGAGGTTTACATGTGTGATAGAAAAAGTTCCGCCCTAGAGAAACGACCATGCTTGTAGGCCTGGATGGGCAAGGAGAGCAGAAGGTGTCCTTTTTAACATTGAGGCATAAGAAGTCTCAGGCAGCGCCGGGTGTGTCAATATCAAGTCCTTAGCTTCGCGAAATGAGAGACGATCCTGGGCATCAACGGCCAGGATTTCCTTCTCAAGGAGATTCGCACCACATTACTTCGAAGAGGCGGGGTGTTGCTCTCCTCAATTTACACACTTGGCCACACATGATTTAAACTTATTGTGTGCGGCCTTGGAGCATCTTACATAGACTTCTGGTAATCCGAATTTGCACGTCAATAGGAGCGATTCATATGGCCGAAGCGGTGGCAGTAGTAGCACCTCCGCGGCAGTGGCACGTATGCCTTCGCACGGTAGCGATACCAACCGGCACGCACCGACTCAGGGAGCTTGTCACAGTCGAACGTGACGAAGACTGTAGTGGTGAGTCTCAAGTCCCCTCCCTGTTTTCTCATCACACGTTCGACTTCAACTGCTCCATGGCGGGCCAGCTCTAAGGTGATGTCATCTATGGAGTAGTCCACGAGTTCCCTCACATAAACCATTCCTTTCACGAAAGTTAATGGTAGAGTGCGGCGTCACACTCACCGGCGTGCCATCAAGTGTCCGAAGGGCACTCAAAAGTATCCGACGCATTCGCCAGAAAGCTCCTGTCTGAGAAACGGGTCACCTTCCGGTCAAAAACAATCAGGCTAGCTAGTGCTCTCCTTTGATGGATTATGTTGCCATGGGTCAACATGCTGTCATCAGTGGAGTGAATAACGAGAAAGCGTTTGAAGCCAGAGGGCTCGAAAGCGCCAGGTAATCCCTGAATAAGGGGCCCCCACGATATCAAGGCTGCGTTCTGCGCAATTTTAAATTTGGTCTTTGTTTGGGACTCCACACCCTTGGGGGGAGGGAGAACCGGGGCCGGACGTGATGATATCTGCTTACCAAAACGTCAGCGAGTCCGTTACTCCCCGGGGCTGCCGGGACTGCCGTGGTGGGGGGCAAACTCTTAGTCTTTTTCTTGTTTCTTCTCTTTTTATGAGAGGAGCGTGGAGAATGAACTCGCTTGGGGAAGGAACCTTGCACAAAGAAGCTCGGTGTCTGGCACCGAGCTTATGTTCGCTTTAATGTAAAACACTGCCATTTGGGATGAGGACACCTCCCGGATCATCTCTAGCTCAGGAGGGTCTTCCAACTGGCTACCACCACCTCCAAGGTGTCGGGTATCTTGTCTGGGGACTCATTGAGCATAATCAGTCAAAACCGTCACTGGCGACGGGATTTCGAGGTGCAATGGGGAATAATGGGAGCGGGGGTACTGGCTCACATCAGTCACAAACCTCGGGACAATATGGTGTCGCGGTAAACCGAGGGCACTACGCCGCCTCTTACCATCTAAGGGAGTTATAGTGGCTCGCTTAAGCCCAACAAGACGGGTGGGGATCGAGGCGGCGCATCCTGTCTTGCTGTGTTGTTGGAGGGCCCCTGAGAAGCCAAAGAGAGGCCCTCCGCAATTGGAGAGTCGCGAGGAAGCAAATCCAGGAAAGGTAGTACGGAGGCAACTCCAAAACGCTTCAGAAGTAGAGAGCGACAAACGCCCTCTTCGTTACAAGATTCTTTGAGGTTCCATTGAAAATGTACAGGGTGGGGACCTCCATCATACAGGTGGAGCTGCTATGAAACAGATCCGAAGATTGCAGAGGAAAAACCCCTCTACCGCATTCAAATGGTTGTAGGTAAGCCCATCCATCGGTCAGAGTAGTGTTACCTTTAAATACTTCACCCTAACACTAAGGTTAGGCGAGTATTTAGAAATAGGGACATAATCCGAACTGTTGTAAACTTAAGTAAACACACGATAATTCCCACTTCCAGCTGTTCCTGCATATCCACTATCAGGTTTTAGGACTTTGTAGGGATCCTACCTTATGGCATTAACGTTGGCGTTTGCGACTTATGATGCAGCGACGCATCCCAATCAGAAGTTACCAAGTGGACCGGTATTTCCTCAAAGGTCTCAGCTGCCAACATAGGAGCCAGAAAGGCAGGGCGACAGGGCGGATACCCTTAAAGAGACGTACAGCCTTATGCATCTGAGAACGACCGCGGGGAGATCGAAAGCCCATTACATTACACAGAGATTTGATATTGGCAAAATCAATCTTCCCAATAATCGCACCCACACGCCCAGGATCCCTCATATATCGATATCTTGCAACCTGCTGGCGTAAAAGAGCGTTATTTATAAATGTTCCAAAGTCTCTATTCTGGCACAGCATGAGGAAATTGGTCAGGTCCTTAAGTCTAGACAAAGAAGGGTTGATGGTAAAGTCGTAGATATAAAGGAATGCTGAGAGGGAGCGAGGGGGAAGCCCAACAACTTCCCACTGGCTGGTAGGAAGGAGAGAGGAGGAGTGGGTGAAAGGGAAGGAGATGGAATGGGTGAGTGTGTGTGTGTGTGAGGAGAGAAAGGGTGAGAGTAGGCGAGCGAGAGAGAGGGTGGAATGGGTGAGAGTGGTTGAAAGAGAAGTAGTAGATGAGAGTGGGTAAGAGAGAGAGGTGTTGTAGGTGAGAATGAGTGAGAAAGAAGGAGAGAGAGAGAGAGAGAGAGAGAGAGAGAGAGAGAGAGAGAGAGAGAGAGAGAGGGGGGGAGGGATAGAGGGGGAGATGGAAAGTGAGAGGGAACATGATTACATCGAGATTACATCCGAAGACTGATAGCAACAGATCTACTGATCCTTACTAGGCTACCAGAAGAAATATGGAAAAAAAAGGGTCTATGGAGAAAAAAGGCAAAACAGATTGCAATTTTATTAGTTATTATTTTCTATCGCGCTTTTTTTATCTACTGTAAAACAAGTCTGGGTTAGGATTTGTCATCATCCATTTATCAAATTTGTCTTTAAATGAAACTCTACGCGCTGCGTTAACCATAGCATCTGGTAGATTATTCCAGATTCTTATGGTTCTGTTGAAGAAGAAGAATTTCTTTTCGTCTGCCCGAAAGTGACTTATCTCAAGCTTAAGGTTGTGACCACGCGTTGATTCATTTGATATAAATATTAGATATTTTGATTCGTTTATATTTTCAAAACAATGAAATGAAAATAGGAGAGTAAAGGAAAGGAAGGGAAGAAATAAATATAAAATAGGAAAGGAAAGTAAAAGAAGAGATGAAAATAGGAACTGAAAGTAAAAGAGGAAAAGGAAGTGGAAATAAGAAATGAAAGGAAAGGAAAAGAGTAAAGAAAATGAAAAGAGGAAATGAATTGAAAATAGGAGCGGACAGGAAAAGAATAAAGGGAACGAAAAGAGGAAATTAAATGAAAAATATGAAAGGATAGGAAAATAGGAAATGAAAAAAAAGGAGAAATAAGAGGAAATGAATGGAAAATTTGAACGAAAGTGAAAAGAAGAAATGAAAGGAAAGATGAAATGAAAATATGAAAGGAAAAGTGGAATGAAAACGAAAAAATAAGAATGGACATGGAAAGAAGAAATTAAAGGAGAGAGGAAATGAATGGAAAGCAGAAATGGAAATAAAAGTGAAATGTAAAGGAAAATAGGTAAAGAAAGGAAATGATAAAGGAGCGTAAATGGGCAACGAAAGGAAAAGGAAAAACAGAAGAGGAAAGAAAAGGGAAAAGCAGAAGAGGAAGAACAGAAAAGGTGAAGAGAAATAAGAAAAGTAAGGGGAAAAAGAGGAAGTTTGAGAGAAAAAGGAATATGAGAGAGGGGGACGAGGATGAGGAAAAAGCTGGAAGAGGAGAGAGATAATGAGAAAGAGATGAAGAGAGTTTGTGTATGAGAGATTTAATGTGTGAGAGAGAGAGGGTGTGAGAACTTTATGCGAGTGAGAAAGAAAGTGAGTGTGAGAATGAGAGAGAGAGTGAGAGTGAGATAAAATGTAACACTGAAAGAGAATATGAGTAAGAGAGAATCTTAGAGTGAGAAAGAGTGAGAGTGTGAGATTGAGATAAAGAGTGAGAATGAGAGAGAGAGTGAGAGTAATAGAGATTGAGATTTGAGTGTGTGTGTGTGAGAGTGAGTGGCATTGTGAGAGTGTGTGGGAGTGTGAGAGAATGAGACTGTGAGAAAGATTGGGTGAGTGTGAGAAAGAATGAGTGAATGAGAATATGAGAGAGATAGAGTGAAAATGAGAGAGTGTGAGAGAGAGAATGTGAGTGTCACAAGGAAAGGTTCTACCTTAAAGCACATGGCTGACCATACCGTAGAGCAATGGTTCCCAACCGATTTTGGGTTATGGCCCCCTTAGGAACCTTATTTTTTCCTGTGGCCAATAATGATTACTTTCAATAGGTAATATGCAGTTTAACTCTACTTTAAAGGATCTAAGATATTAAAACAGCTATTTGCATTCAGGTACAATTATATTTGTCACATATATAGGACTATAAACATAGAAAAAATTAAACAGTGGTTAACAAAAGTGTAGTACTCTTTTAAAATAAATAATTAGTCTTACAAAAATAAAATCCTTTAGCAAAATGAAATAAATATATCATCAACTCTTTATTCATTCAATGCGATCCTTGTGCTTCATGCAGTTTCACAAGTTTTTCAATATCAGGGTCTATAGTTTTTAGAGATAGACGAAGATCACCTCTTCCTACTATTTCTAAACAGCTGCGAGCTTTTGATAGGAGGTGTGACACTTTACTAAAACCCGACTCAACCAGATAAGAAGTAGGAAAAGCAATAAAATATAATTTTACTTCGTCCCAAAGCAAAGGGTATTTCATAGCAATTTCATGACTTGTCCATAAGTTCCTGACACCATGCTTAAATCTAGCCAGAGAAGTTTGATCACTCTGTAACTCAATGAGGCTTTCTTGTAATCTGATATCAACATCAGCTGCATTAATTCCAAATGGGTCTACCACCCAACCTGTAATGTCCAGTTGTAGAGAATCTCTGAACCTAACTTCCATATCACTATGCAATTTCTCCAAATGATCAATGTATACTAAAATATCATCTTCTTTTCGCTCACTTTTACTAGTGCGGAGGGTTGGAAACTGTATCAACTCTTTTCGCCCTATATTTGTCTTGAACAGCTTAATTTTCCCCATAAATGCACAAGTTAAAATATTTGCATTTTTACCTTGTAGCTGTTTGTTCAAGATATTTAGCTTTTCAAATATATCTGTAAGGTGTCAGACTATGTCACATTTGGCAGCAATGATTCTTACTCCGAGCTGCTTACCATTCCAAAATAACACAACACTATCCCAAAGTGCAATGAAGCGATTCAGACAATTGCCCTTAGAAAGCCACCGTACCTATGTATGCAAAAGTAGGCGCTCAAACCTTTCTTCATTGGTAGCACAGAGTTGTAAAATTACTACAACTTTGCAGTATTAGGGTAAACAAATAAAAGCTACTTACATACTATAACGCCGAACCACTTGATAAACAGACTGTAAGGATTTAAAGTTCCACCTGAAGTATTTTCATCAAGCCAACAACGGTGCCAGGCGCATAACGATCAAGCGCACAATGGAGTGCGCCGCAGAATAAGCTTGTAAGATGCAAAATATTTGTTTATAGATTAATGTAAATCCTATTATGCTAATAAAATATTTTAAAAAGGGGAAAATATATTTATTAATATTTTTAAAATGTAATTCAACTGCATAAATTAAAATTAGGTACTGCCTTAACTATAATTCAGGTTTCAATAGGTTGAGTCCTGTGGCCCCCTTCATGGATCTGTGGTCCCTCTAAAGCTTAAAATTTTACTGTGGCCCTCTTCAGATGTGCCATGGCCCACGGTTGGGAAACCCTGCCGTAGAGGACCTATTTTGAGAAGGCCCTAACCTAAACTATAAGAGAAAGCGTAGTATAGATGAAGGCACTCCCCGCCCATCTCTCCGACCCGCTTTTGCAGGCGCAGAAAGCGGAAAAGACACATGATTTTGATGTCAAAAAAGGATCACAATAAGGAAATTTTAATGGTATAGCTGAAACCTATTTTACTCGTTTCTATAATCTACATCCTATACATATTTATGGATTACATCATCCAGTCTAGATTCGAGTTGTTCTACAGGCGAACTAACTATTCACCACCTCGACCGGAAGACGGTCCCATGTAGCACAAATCTTATACGTGACGTAGTTCCCGCAAATACTAGTCTGGAATGGGGGAAATCTAGCTTGTAACCATGGTTACGAGTAAGGATTTGTGTTCAACCTGAACATCCTTCTGTAGTTCATGTTTTCGACACCCCTTAAAATCTTGAAGGTCTCTATTAGCTGGCCTCGTAATCGACGAGTCTCCGAAGAGAAAAAAACTAATTCTTGAAGCCGACGCTGATAGCCTTTGTGCCTAAGTAAGGGAATTAGCTTGGGGGCCCTAGCATTGTAGGGGGACCAGAATTGAACTGCGTATTCCAAGTGAGGTGTGACTAGAGAGTTGTACAATTTGAGGACAATCTCCTTGTTACGGAAGCGAAATTGCCTCTTTATGTAACCCAATAGTCTTTGTGCCTTATTTTCTACATCGACAAACTGCCTGGAAAACTTTAGGTCGCTGCTGATTTGCAGCGACCCCAAGTCCATTTCCAGGTCTGTCACCGCCAGAACTCTAACTAACAAGTGTTAGCCACCTCGAGGATTGGAAATGCCAATGTGCATCACCTTTTCCTTGTCAGGGTTAAATGGCATCTTCGGGGTCTCGGAGCACTCTCCTCACCTCTGATGGCTGCTCTGTAGATTTTCCACCCCTTCGCGTGAGCTCACGCTGCCTCCTAATTTTCTATCGTCCGCGAACTTGGATATCGAGCAAAGCAACCCCTCCTCTATATCATTTATATAGATAACGAACAAGAGAGGACCTAGCACGGAATCCTGGGGTACCCCACTACTCACGGGGGCCTATCTCGAGGTTACCCCGTTTATTCTCACTCTTTGTCGCCTGTCTGACAAACAGTTATGAATCCAGCTGGCCACCCTACCTGTAATGCCAGCCGCGCGGACTTTGCACATCAACTTGCAGTGTGGCACCTTATCAAAGGCCTTTTGAAAGTCCAGGTATAAGATGTCCACAGCCCGACTAAGATCGTACTCACCCAAAATGCCGTGAAAGAATTCTAGTAGATTTGTGAGACACGATCAGTCCCCGTGAAACCCGTGTTGGGAATCCAGGATCAAGTTGTTTGTTTCAAGGTGCTTTAGTATTTTATCTGCTATTATGGTCTCTAACATTTTGCTCACAACGGAGGTCAAACTTATAGGGCGGTAGTTACCTGGATTTTCGCGTGTGAAATTAAAAGAGTGCGAGAGGTAGTGTATAAGAGTGAGAGAGAGTTAGAGTGTGAGGGAGAGAATGGGAGATAAATAGAGTGAGACTTAAGAGAGAATGTGAGAGAAATAGAGTGATAGTGAGAGATAAGAGAGAATGTGTGAGAGAAAATGTAAAAGAAATAGTGTGAGAGTGAGATGGAGACTGTGAGAGAGTGTGAGGGAGAGAGAAAGAGTTTGAAAGTGTGAGAGCGAGAATGTGAGAGAGATTGTGAAAGAGATAGTGTGATGGTGAGAGAGATAATTTTAGACTGTGAGAGAGAGAGTGTGCGAGAGAGGGAGTGTGTAAGAGTGAGTGTGTGAGAGAGAATGTGTGTGTGTGTGTGTGTTGGGAGAGGAGAGTGAGAGAGGTAACTTCGACACAAAACCAATTCAACTTCCGGGTTGCGCCACTCAACTTCCGCTGAGTCATCGTAGGTCATACACACGCACACTCGCATTTATGCGCACTCATAAATCCAATCGCCCCCCTACACACACACTGGTATTAATTCTCTTTAATCCTATTTTTAAGTTATTTATTATTTCACTACTGTGTCCATGATGTAAAAAAAGGACGACAATATTTAAGTAACAATAATAATAATTACTATTAGCAGGAATATTGCTAAAATATTTATTATTATTAGTCTCCTTCCCTCGTTTTTTTTTCTCATGTTGAAAATGTACTCGTTGTTCACACCTATTTCCTTCCTTACCCTACTTCGAATTTCTTGAAGAAATTTGAAATGACCTTAATGCACCCGTCAAAAATTACCACAATACTCTAGTGGTAATTGATGTTATTGAATGAGTTGGTAAAACTGAAAAGGATGAACTAATTGAATTTCATGACTTGCCTCCTTAAAATCAAATTCTCATTCACTCACAAATTTTTAACAATCATATGGCGACCATTTATGATTTATTCGCGAAATTAGTAGTGGTTAACGTTCACGAACGTTGAGAAACATACATGAAGTTAATAAACCTAAAAAAATAAAATTAATTTAATGAAATGAACTAATTAACCAGCAAGGCAGTGAATATCTTTATCAGGCAGTCATTGTTTATACATACTGCAACAACGGATCTTAGTGCAACTGATTCGCTTGGTGAAGATTTGTGGTCATTATCATCCGTTAAAGATAACTTTAATAGCAGCCATTATTACGGTGAATGATGAGCCATTTCACGAACCATCATTATGAGCCATTAGCATAAAGTATTACTATGGCCCTTTATTATGAGCCAGTATGAACCATTACTATGGCCCATCATTTGAAGCCATTATTACGAAGAATTATTATTATGTGTGAATATTATGAACTGTTTTTATGAATCATTATTATGATACTTTACTATGGGTTATTATTATGAGCCTTTATTATGAGTCATTATCATGGGTCATTATTATGAGCTATTATCATGGGTCATTATTGTGAGCCTTTATTATTGGTCATTATTATGAACCTTGATTATGAATCATTATCATAGGGTCATTATTATGAGACTTTATTATGAATCATTATCATATGATCATTATTATGAGCCTTTATTATGAATCATGATCATGGGTCATTATTATGAGCCTTTATTATGAGTCATTATCATGGGTCATTATTATGGGTCTTTATTATGAGTTATTATTATGAGCCATTATTATGAATCTTTATTATGAATCATTATCATAGGGTCATTATTATGAGCCTTTATTATGAATCATTATCATAGGATCATATTATGAACCTTTATTATGAATCATTATCATGAGTCATTATTATGAGCCATTTTATGAGTCATTATCATGGGTAATTATTATGAGCCTTTATTATGACTAATTATTAAGGGTTATTATTATGAACTTCTATTAAGGGTCATTATCATAGGTCATTATTATGAGCCTTTAGTATGGGTTATTATCATGGGTCATAATTATGAGTGTCTTCTCCATTTTGACACTTCCTTCTCCAAGTCCTTCTTCAAGGAGAAAACTATATTATTCTCAAGTAGTGCTACCGATACAACCAACCAAAGAATTCTGATCGTCTACTCTTCCAAACAATTGCCAAAACCATAACAGAGAAGCGGCCATGCTGGTTGCTTGGGGCCCTTTATACAGGATGTCCCTAAAGTCTGGACACAAGCGAAATGTACATATATTTTCAATAAAATATTAACTACATTTTATTTTGCAGAGGGGATGATCCTCGCATTTGAGGTAAAGGAGGCAAAGGACAACGAGCTCGAGGTAAGGATAAGTAACCGATGTGATTTCACCATATGTGATGTTAAGTTCTATGCGGCTAGTTCCCTGACTCATTCCATATTAGTCACGAATAAGGGTATTATTCTCTTTTCACTCCCTGCCCATAACAGTCGACCTGATGTGGGTTGGTCACCCTTGTTCGTGGACTAATTTATAGTTTTTTGTAGAGGTTTGAAACGAGGTTAATCTCGAAAGATGTGGGGATAGTCGAAGGACACTTGCAGAAGACCCCAGTCACGCAGGTCTGTACTAAACCGATCAGTCCTGGGGCAATGAAAGGAGCATTCCTGGATTCATAGACACAATTAAGGAAACTCAGCTTGACCAGCAACTTAGAGATTTTAAATGAATCTCAAATCGACAAACCTTTTTAGTAATCGAAATTGCAATCGAATTTATTTAGTGCGATTGTGAAAAAAAAATGTATCAACGAACTTTATTTTGGAACAATTTAAAATATTTATAATACTTCAATTATGTCCCATTATTATATCGCTTTCCAACAAATGTTTCAAGGAAACGTTCATTCAGTTGAGCAGGAATTATCTCCGATCAAATCCGGAAGTACTTATGCTCGTATAGTGACATGGTGGATATTTTTTTAATAGCTATCATGTACACAACTGGGATATTAAAATAATAATAATATACACTGAAAATACTTTCTAAAATTAAGGAGATTGGGGGAAATGGCTAAGAAGGTGGATAACGGATTGGGTCTTCAACCATGCACCAGAGAAACGTTTTCATATTTAAAGGTGAACATTTGATGCAGAATTGGATCTGAACAAACTAAAAGATGCCAATGGAAATCGCAAATGCGATTGTTTGAAACATCACAATCGCTAGAATTTGTTTTTGCTTGAAAATCAAAACATTCCTGGGTATTTCGCGTGCTGGAAATTTGTCGCGGAGGAGAGGGACATCGCACTCGAGGCAAAGGAGGGAAGGGACATCGCACTAGAGGAAAAGGAGGAAGGAATATCGCACTCGAGGTAAAGAATAAAGAATATTTATCATAATAATGGTGTCATATTTGGAACAAATAAATATGAACAAATATGATAAAATCGCAACGACTGAGAATGTTCCAATTGACAATATTCTGTCTAGGAATGTTATCACTTGCAATATTCCGATATTCAGAGTTCGAATGTTTCCGCTTGCAATACTCCGAATGGGAATGTTCCCGTTTGCATACTCCAACTGGGAATGTTTCCGCTGGCAATTCTTCCGGTTAGGAATGTTCTCATTGGTGATATTCGGACTGGGAATGTTCCCGATGGCAATATTCCGAATGGGAATGTTCCCGTTTGCATACTCCGACTGGGAATGTTCGGCAATACTCCGACTGGGAATGTTTCTGTTGGCAATTCTTCCCATTAGGAATGTTCCATTGGTGATATTCGGACTGGGAATGTTCCCGCTGGCAATATTCCAACTGGGAATATTCCCAGTGTCAATAGTGACTATATCCAAAACTTTATCACTCACTCTTACCATTCTCAGCACCTGCCATAATGTTTCCATATCCACACAATCATAAGTTTTCTCCAGACCCATGAACACTTTACATCTCTTATCCCGCCTTTTTAGTTAACTGTCTGAGTGCAAATACTTGATTCACACCTCCACACACTCCCTACCCTCTCTAAACCTCCCCTTCCCTATCATTCTCCCAGAGATCCTTCTTATACGCTCAATCAGACTTTTTGCATACACTTTACTTACAAAACTCAAGAGACGTAACACCCTGTAATTCTTGAATTCACATTTCTTCCCTCTACACTTATAAAACGGTAATACCACAACATTCACCCAGTCTTCAGCCACTCCTTCCCTTTCAAATGCCTTGTAATGCAGACACCAGACCTATTCCGTAACATAATCTCTACCAGGTTTAAGCATATCAGGTGAATATATCTTCCACATAGCCTCCGCCACCTTCACACGACTCAGACCTCACTGAGCACTAGGAGCCTCTTGCAAGCTTATCTCTTACATACCTCGATAGAGAATCCAATTTACTCCAATTAACCCAATTTACATTAGCATCATCTTCCATACCTACATTAAATAACTCAGAGTATTCTCGCCACCTTCTTCTGACCTCCTCATTGCTCACAACTATCCTCCTTCTGGTTCATCACCCTTCTCGCTTCCTTCCAAAATAGCTTCTTGTTCTCATCCGGATCCTCCTTCATCTTCCTCTTCCCATCGGGATCCTCATTCCTCTTCCTGTTTTCATCCGAATCATCATTCCTGTTCCCATCCGAATCATCATTCATCTTCCTGTTCCCATCCGAATCATCCTTCATCTTCTTGTTCCCATCGAGATCCTCTTTCTTCTTGATGTTCCCATTCGAATACTCATTCATATTCCTGTTCCATTTTGAATCCTCATTTATCATCCTGTTCATATCGGGATCATCATTCATCTTCCTTTTCCCATCCAAATCATCATCCATCTTCTCATTCAAATCATCATTCATCCTCTTCCTCCCATCGGGATCCTCATTCATCTTCTCCTCCCATCGGGATCCTCATTCATCTTCTTGTTCGCATCTTCCATTTCCCATCGGGATCCTCACTCATCTTCCTGTTCCCATGGGAATTATCATTCATCTTCTTGTTGTCATTGAGATTCTCATTGATCATCATTCATCTTATTGTTGTCATTGAGATCCTCATTCATCATCATGTTCCTATCCGAATCCTCATTCATCTTCATCTTCTCATCGGAGTTCTCATTCATATTTTTGATTCCATCGGGATCCTTATTCATCTTCCTTTTTACATCAGGATCCTCATTCATCTTCATCTTCCTATCGCGATCATCACTCATCTTCCTGTTCCCATCGGAATCCTCATTCATTTCCTGTTTCCAACCGAATGCTCATTCATCTTCATGTTCCGATCGGGATCCTCATTCATCTTCCTGTTCCCATCCGAATAATCATTCATCTTCCTATTCCCATCCAAATCCTCATTCATCTTCCTGTTCTCATCTAGATCCTTACTCATCTTCCTGTTCCCACCTGGATCCTCATTCATCTTCTTATTCCCATCTTCCTGTTCCCTTCGGGATCCTCATTCATCTTCATGTTCCCATCATTATCCTCCTTCATCCTGTTCTCATCCGAATCACCATTCATCTTCTTTTTCCCATCTAAATCCTCATTCATCTTCCTATTCCCGACGAGATTCTCATTCATCTTCCTGTTCCCATCAGAATGCTCATTCATCTTCCCATAGGGATCCTCATTTATCTTCTTGTTCATATCGCGATAATCCTTCATTTGATGTTCTCACCGAAATCGTCATTCATCTTCCTGTTCCCATCCGAATGCGCATTCATCTTCCTGTTCTCTTCTGAATGTTCATTCGTATTCCTGTTCCCATCAAAATCATCATTCATCTTCCTGTTCCCTTCTGAATGTTCATTCATCTTCCTATTCCCATCGAAATCATCAATCATCATTTTTTTTCATCTGGTTAAACACTTTCGACTCCTTGTATGCATTCAGACGTGACTCCTCCCTGACATTCAAATTTGCATTATTAAGCAATTGCAAGTACGTTCATCTTTTTCTCTGTAATCCACCCATCACATCGCAGTTATAACATACCTATACACAGTCATTTGATTAGCCACTGTGCCTTATCTTATTTTCCCCCCCACATTTTCCCTATTCCCAAGTCTGAGCTTGCACATCCCCTCTTCTACTCTGAAGCATTCTCCTATATTCTTCTCACTCTTCCTGATTCACAAGCCATTCACTTCTTATTCTTCCATCCTTTGTACCTACCTAATGTCTTTTTATCCATGCAAAACATTTTTACCTTACACAACACAAACATGTGGTTGGTCGAATAGTCCCACATCAAATACATCCCGCATCATATTATTTCTTTCATTTTTCCTTTCTCCTTTGCTCAATACATATGTATTTATGCATATCCTCGTACTGAAAGAATGTGTTTGTTACATATGTTTCTTTCGGCACAAAACCCCACCATCCTTTCTCCAATTTCATTATGATCGGGTGTACCAAAAGACCCAGTTATATTGTCTGTCATTATCTACCACTTTGTCCAATCATACAGCCACCAATTGCTACCTACCCATTCACACTTCCATCCAACCTTTGTCCGAAGTCCTTCAAGAAACTTTTTCAGCTTCAATTCTATCATTACACTACAACCACACACAGTTTCACCCGTGCAAGTCTCAACCTCACTGACATAACTTTAGAGCTCACGCCATTCCTAATCAACCATTGCATCATTCCACTCCTTACTTAAAAGCACTACCACACCATCTTTATTCCTACCTCCCCCCTTCCTTGAACTATACTTGAGTGCACTCCATCTCTCACGACTTCTTCATTCCCTTTCATGTTCATCTCACATAAAGCAAGCATCTGGAATTTCCCCCTTTTAGAGGCACTGCCTCCTTCTCCCCTCTTCCCAACATCGCATATATCCCTCACATTCCACACACTTACTCGGTTCGCACATTGACGTGGATAGGTGGCCTCACAGCCCAGCAGGCCGCTATCCAAGTTTAGTTGGCTTTACGATCCATGCGGAGGATGATATGGGTATTCTTTTTGCCCCAAATGCAAGCAAATATTATTATCATTATTATTAAATCTAATAGTAGTATTAAATTAAAACTAAAAAGAGAAACTGCCACCCCCTCCCCCCGACTCCAATGCCCGTAGGTTATGTATCTGTGTCTATCCTCCCCACATTTTCAATTCCTCCAATCTCACCACTTCCTTTACAGACATCTCGTACAAGTTTTGTGGCGCTGATGCCCTCGTTGGTTTTCGCCTTGAATTCAATTAAATATCTGGCCAAAAAAATGTGTGAAGGGGGGAGGGGTGCAGCGGGACTTGATGGGATACGCCACCCTTCCCCTCATGGGAGAGGTCTTCCAAACAGATAATGAAATTCACATAAAGATCAGTATGATAATCGTTGACAAGCCTGCAGGCACCAAGGACCGGTCATTGTTGGTTTTCCATGAGAAGGCCGCTAGCGTCAGGGGAGTGTGGATTTGGAACTCCTTCCTGAGGTTCTGGGGCAGAAGAGTGATGCGTTGTATGCGGGAATAGAGGAGTAAGGGGGGGGGGGCAGCGGTGTTGTGTTTGGTTGAGTGCGGTGCTCTACGTGGTGGGATCCTTCTGCGCGTAAGCCTTAGACTCGACGCACCGCCTGAGTGGCGGCAGCTCCCTTTGAGCTACGGGATGTTTTGTGCTCTCTCACGCCGAAGATCTAACCCGGTACTCAGGTAGAGGTGGGGGTGGGCAACGCCCTCTCCACTGGGCTCCCCTAGAATTTTATTTCCTTAGGGTGCGCAACTCTCCTGGACCTGTCCCGCCAAACACCCATAGCGTTTCGTACATGGAGCGAATCCCTCTCGTCGGGGAGGGGGTGGGGGTACCAGGGGTATTTCGGGACAACGAGGGACCCACATAGTTTCACGCCCCCTATTTTACCACTTTCCCTACAAATCTCTCCTCTCACACTTTTTGCCACGGCGTCCTCTTCGGTTTCTACTGATTTCTCACTACTACCACTACCACTACTTCTACTACCACCGCTGCTGCCGCTACTATTACTACTACTACTACCACCACCAATGCTACTACTACTACTACCACCACCACCCCTACTGCTACTACTACTACTACTACCACCACCGCTACTACCACCACCACCAGTGCTACTACTACCACCACTACTACTATTACTGCTACCACCACCGCTACTATTATTGCTACTACTAATACCACCACCGCGACTAGTATTATTACTACTATTACCACTGCTACTACTATTACTACAACTACTACTGCTGCTGTTACTACTACTACTATTGCTGCTGCTGCTGCTACTACTACTATTACTACTACAACTGTCTCATCCTCAACCATAGAATTATGGGTATATAATAGTTTAGTAGTAGAATCTTCATCATCGGCAATACTTTTCATCTCTTCCCTCGTTATTCGTTCTCTCTCATTCCTCGCCTCCTCCTTCTCCACACGACAAAAGAAGTGTTTACTGTCCTTTTTAGCCCCCTTGGCATGAGGAATGTGTGGGTATGTGGCGCCACATGAGTGACTAATGGATACAGGGGCCCCGACATGAGTGAGGCACAGGTATGCTATGTGGTGGGGCACCCATGGCGTCCTCTTTGCATAGGGAAAAGAGGAAATGACGATTTAGTGTCGTTTCTCTATTCTTATAACCGTTTTTCTATATTTAAATTCACTTTCTTATGCCTAAACTCGGTGAGGAATCAAAGTTTGATGACTTTCTTGCCTGTGTGATATATATATATATATATATATATATATATATATATATATATATATATATATATATATATATAATGATTCATCTGAATGCAACCTAATTAGCAATCGGTTTCAGTCATACCAACCGCCTTGACCCCTTTTTAACCTACATTTTAAGTATACAGAAATGAGGGAATAACGTTAATAACTAATTCTTCAACAAATGCGCAATTCATCAATTGCGCTTCCACATTAGCGAGAAAATTATATTAATATATATACAAAATTATACGCGTGAAAAAATCCTTGCCGAGAGACACTGCTTTGGAGCAAGTATGACTAATGATGACGTCAGTGAGTGAGTAATGTTTGACTTACATATTTTTCAGCGCGTCATTTTACTCCTTTTAAAGATATATCGAAATCAATGTTTTATGCTAATTCAGACATGGTTAAAACGTACATTTTTTTAATAGGATAGAAAGTTTCCTGAAATAACAATATTTTGGTAAAAGAATAAATGAAAATCAAGCGAAATCTGGCACGTTCATCCTTTCTGTAAGGCAACGAAACCACATCTTTAACTCACATTTTTGGTTTGGCGAGTCAGCTGGTTGAATTAGTACAGAAACGACTTTTGGTTAGATTGGTGTTGTCTGGTGGTGTGTTTGTATATTCTCTTTTGTGTTGTGTCCATTCATTCGTTTCTGCAGATAAATACACTTAAAAGTGCATACGACGACTTATATTGGAAGCGTGTTTATATCATACGCACAATCTCCTTTTCCTGACAGTTTATCATTATGCGTTTATAATTCTTGGTGAGTTTAAAATTGTCGTATTACATTTTTATTATTTATTTTCGCTCTGATAATAATTATAATGTTCCCTGGGAGTCATTGGTGGAATGCAGTTATTAAAAAGAATATTTCAATTCGTTAAGACGAATCTCGCCCGTTGTTTTTTTTTTACCACTGCATTTCATTTCTGGTGAATTCTGAAGAACTAAAATTACCATACATTGTTTTGTTACTAGGAATGAATGAAGTGTTTAAGAGTATGTTGTTGGATATTAAGCAGGTAAAATGACTTTCTCGCCTATCTTAGAACTATTTCGGTCGGGTGAGATGACTCAATCCGTTATTATTTCATCGCTCCGGTGAATCGGTAGAGGGTAGAGACTATAGCTCCCCCCCCCCTGTTCTACTTAAATTTGAATCATGTAAAATGTCAGGTTGTTTTTAAGAAGCGTTAACCAACTCGGGCATCGCTAGTAGGCTTCGAAAGCGGTCAAGTTAGAGATGGTGCGAATGTTAGGAAGGTGCATAGCGACCGTGATGGGCCGCAACTCCAGAATCTCTGCATGGGAAAGGATTCTATTGGTAATCCAATGGGGTCATAATCTCCCTAGGAAAACTGTGGACAGACATGATAATTAGAAGCTTTAGTGTACTGGATCCCGTGAACCGTAAACGCTGGGGTTGGGAGGTTCGATCCGTCCCTCTATAGATAGAGTACTTGTACTAATACCCCCGACCAGTCCCGTGTGGCCCAAGTAGTTTCCTCTTTGCCATTCGGGCGCTCTCTCTTCCACATTTGTAATCATCATAACTACACAGCTTTCTTTACAAACTCGTGGAGAATGCCCTCGTTAGTTTTCGTCGTGTGATCCTCTTCCCCTGGTTGAGGGAGAGGTGCGAACAACGCACGTGAGCTAATGAAGGGAACTGGGGACGAGGCGTGACTCACTATTCGAGCCTCGGGTTGCAACATTTAAGAGTCGCGCAGTTTTTTTTAACTCAAATCGAAAACCAACGAGGGCATAGTCCGTAGAAAGTTTGCAGGAAGACTATTGTTGGCGTTTGGGCACGCGTTCCAGATGTCATTTGCAGTATGCTGGCCTATACTATGCTTGACACCCCTTTGTGGGGAATAAAGTGAGAGGGAAGGGGGCTCACTGGAGTACTCGCGGCAGGCTAGCCCCCTCCCATTAGTGGGGGTAATGCCATTTGGGGTGAATCCCCCCCCCCCAGTCGAACTACGAAGAATGACGCTCATCCTTGACTCCGAACTCGTTGGGGGAACTGCCCGTTCACCCTCCCAACTCTGGTCCAGATCTCCCAACCCCGATGGGGCACCTGGTAGTCTCCTCTTTAGATCTCTACGATCCTACCTTTTTCACTTGAGGTTGTCACCACTTCATGAGCCTCTTTTTGGCCCCATTGGATTTCGATTTGAATTAAAATTATAACTAGAAAAATCTCGCTTCACTCGCCCTTTCCCCTTTTCTCTCTTCCCTTTCCTCCATTTATCCCCCTGCCCCATTTATCCTTTTCTCCCTTCCCCATTTATCCCTTCCCCCATTTCTCTTTCTCCCTTCCCCAATTTATCTTTCTCCCTTCCCCCATTTCTCTTTCTCCCTTCCCCCATTTATCTTTCTCTCTTCCCCCATTTATCTCTCTCTCTTGCCCCCATTTATCTCTCTCTTGCCCCCATTTATCTCTTTCTCTCTTCCCCCCATTTCTCTTTCTCCCCCCCATTTCTCTTTCTCTCCCCCCCATTTCTCTTTCTCTCTTCCCACCATAAATCTCGTTTTTCTCTTCCCCCCATTTATCTCGTTTTTCTCTTCCCCCATTTATCTAGTTTTTCTCTTCCCCTCCCCATTTATCTCTTTCTCTCTTCCCCCATTTATCTCGTTTTTATCTTCCCCCCATTTATCTCGTTTTTCTCTTCCACCATTTATCTCGTTTTTCTCTTCCCCCCATTTATCTCGTTTTCCTCTTCCCTCCATTTATCTCGTTTTCCTCTTCCCCCATTTATCTCGTTTTTCTCTTCTCCCCATTTATCTCGTTTTTCTCTTCCCCTCCCCATTTATCTCTTTCTCTCTTCCCCCATTTATCTCTTTCTCTCTTCCCCCATTTATCTCTTTCTCTCTTCCCCCATTTATCTCTTTCTCTCTTCCCCCATTTATCTCTTTCTCTCTTCCCCCCATTTATCTCTTTCTCTCTTCCCCCATTTATCTCTTTCTCTCTTCCCCCATTTATCTCTTTCTCTCTTCCCCCCATTTATCTCTTTCTCTCTTCCCCCCATTTATCTCTTTCTCTCTTCCCCCCATTTATCTCTTTTTCTATTCTCCCCATTTATCTCTTTTTCTCTTCTCCCCATTTATCTCTTTTTCTTCTCATTTATCCCTTTCTCCCATCTCTCCTCTCCCTTTCCCCCATTTGTCCCTTTCTCCCATCTCTCATTGGTCGCCGTTCCGAGGTCCTCTTGGCTCTTTTGTGCGAGCGGCATCGTACTTTAGAGTCGTTTTCCTTGTACAATTTGTTCGTACTATCGATTTGTGTCATACGAAATTCGATCGGTTTACTGAGTTCCTCTGCTCGGTTGTACGTACTTGTTCCTGGCGGACAGAATGCGGTGCGCCCTTCCGACCCCACCAGCATTTTGGATTGGCATTTGCCATCTCCCCCCTCCCCTCTGCCTACAAAGCGGAGATGACCTCGTTGGATTACACATGTGGAATATCCCTAGCTGACTTTGACCTGCGCTCATCGAACCCCTTCATCGGTGTCAATATCGAGAACTGTTCGGGAATTGCGTGCCGGGGGGGGGGGGGGGCATGTAACTTCAATACATTTTTAATTCATCTAACTTTACTACTTTTTGACGCATCGGACTATGTACACACACACACATACACACACACACACATATATATATATATATATATACTCACCCTAACTGCACCAATCTCTCTAAAAAAAATGGCTGAAATCCCCTCGTTTGTTTTTGCTCTTTTTTTTTCCTTGATGGGTGTGTGTGTCTTAAAATCGTCTAGTGGAGCCATTAGACGGCGGGGGTGGGGGTGGGGGGGGGGTAGAACTGGTTGAAACGTTGCCTGTATTGATATTTGAACCAACGTGCGCATTTCGCGTCCTAAGGGCATTCCTGGTGAAGTTGGTGGATGTGAAAATGGGCCTGAGATGCATAGCCAAGCTACTCATAAGGCACGCAACTCTTCAACTGCCCCCCCTTCCCTCGTCCACGGCGATGGTTAGATCCACTTTTCAGGCTAGGTTAAAATAAACTGGAGGGGGGGGGGTAATCAACGAGGAAAATTTTCACATTTGGGGCAGGGAAAGGGTGGGGCTAACCCCCGTACCCCCAATTAATTATTAGACAATGGGGGAGGCGAGGGTTTCTCGTGAATAGGTGCCTCCCCTCACCCATTTTTTTGTTCGGTATCCCTTTGGTTTAGGAAGAGGGTGTTGCTAAAGGCCATTCCAGAGAGATCCTAAAGCCCCAAACTTGAAAAATTGCCCCATCCCCCTTTGGATTTTGCTTTGACACCTCCCCCCGCCCGGTCTATTTGGAACTGTCCCTCTTTTTGGCTGCATAGGGTCGACTCCCCCTCCTTCAGCATAGGGTTGACCTCCTCCTTCCACATAGGGCGGCCCCCCTCCCTCAGCACAGGGTTGACAGAGTATGTTTATACATGCGTGCACCTCCTTCCCCACAGGTACGATGCTGAGTGAGGGTCGCCGCGACGGCCTGCGTCTGGCGCTCAGCCGCTCGCTGAGTGAGCCCGGCGTGCTGACTCCCCCCACCGCGCGCCTCCTGGCTCCGCCACCCGCGCCCACCAGCCTGCCCGCGTCGCCGTGCGCGGACAGCGCCTCCTTGCAGCGCTCTCTCCTGCTGCGGCGCGCGCGCGCCATGGAACCAGTGGAGCTGGCGCGGCGCCTGACGCGGGCGCAGAAGGTGCGCTCCTTCTTGCTGGTTGACGTTCGCTCGTTCGTGGCCTACAACGTGCGCCACGTCCGCAGCGCCATCAACGTGAACTGCGCGGACCGCATCAACCGGCGGCGCCTGTTGCAGCGTAAGGTAGCGCTCGTGGACCTGGCGGGGTCGCCGGCGGGACGTGACGTCCTGCGCAAGCGCTGCTTCCGGGAGGTGGTGGTGTACGACGAGGCGTCCCGGGACCTCGAGGGACTCCCGCCCCACCACCCAGTCCTCCTTGTCCTCCTCGCGCTCCTCGAGGACAACCGCGACCCCGTCCTCCTCAAAGGTGAGTCCCTCTCGCAGTTCGAGGTTGATAATGTGGGGGGGGGGCGGGGACACCGTCCCTTCTTTGGACTGCCCCCGCCCCCTCCCATCAGGGTGAGAGGAAGGCTGGATGTTGCCAACGCATACATACGCAACATACACCCTGTAATTCACACGAGGGAGGGATTGTGATGAGTCAACGTGGTGTGGAAGTGTTGTGAACGAGGAAGTGGACGGGGTGACCTCGAACGTGTGTGTGTGTGTGTGTGTTCAGTTGTACTTCCTGCCCTTAGTACATAATTGGGGTTTGCCCGACTCTTCCTTGATACACACTCGGGTTGGTGGGGTGGAGGGAAGTGGGTACGTTTGACTTTGTGCTGCCGTTTCGTGGCGTTCTTTCGATGGGGTTGGGCCTTTGCCGCGCTTGCGTCCTTTCTCCTCATTCGCCTTTCCTTTCCTCTTGGCAGGTCGAAATCTCCCTCGAACCATGGGGCAAACCATCGATGCAATAACCATTTTTTATCTTATCACAAAACGCCGCAGGTCATTCGAGGGACTCTCCTCTCTTATTCTTGTCTCCCTCGCTCTCGTTTGTTCTTCTTGCCCTTCCCCCTTGATCTCGTTTTTTTCTTTTATTTTTATTTATTTTCTCTTTTTTACGTTCGTTTTTTTTTACTTTTTTCTCTTTCTACCTTTTTTTCTATCTTCTCTCTCGCCAAGCCGTACAAAAGACTTCTTGAAATTTCTCTTATTAGAGAAATAACTGGTTGGTAGCCCAGTCATGTATATGTGACTCTCCTGAAGAGGGTTGAGAAACTCCAGGAGACTTCTCTGGCGGATTAAGGAATTCTAACAGGGATGGACAAGGGGTGGTTCGAGCCTGTACGGGTTTGTATGCGTGGTCAGTGGCTCTGGCGAAAGATTATGATCGTGTAGATAGAGAAACTTTGACAGGTGGTAAGAATGTATGGAGTGTTTTGTTAGCTATTTGATTGTTTAAGGGTGTTTGTGAAGGAAGTAAAGCGTGTTTTAGGGTGAAATATAGCTGTAGTTGGTGGTTTGATAGACAGGGTATTTAAGACAAGGTTGCGTGATGTCATCTTACTTTTTTCTACGTGGGTGGAGTAATGGGAGAAGTATGTATTGAAATAAGGGAAAGGTGTATGAGATTGTCGAGTGATGGGGTTCCATGTTGGTGTATGGCGATGACCAGGTGTTGGTGGCTGAGAGTGAGAGAGGGATTTGCAAATGTTAATTATATCTTCTTGACAGGGTGTGTCAGATGAGGAGTCACAAGGTGGATCGGTTGAAAATGGGGTTGGGTGTGATGACAGAAGTGCGAAGACTTATTGTTTGGAGGCATTGCAAATGGTGGTGGAGATGAAGCAGATTGTAGGGAAGTTTCAAGGGCGATCATTCGTGAATGGCGATTGTTTGAGTGTGGAATGTATCAAGAAGGTGGATGGAATGTGCTGGTAGCATCTTTGATGTATTGTAGTGAAACTGTGCAATTGGAGATGTGGTAGGCTCACATGGACAATTTGAGAGAGGTTGATTGGTGTGCAGGTGGATAGAGTGGGTAAGATGCGTCTAAATGAGGGTGTAGGTGAGATTGTGACTGAAAGCGAGTGTGGTCGTATAGCAATCGGAGGAAATAAGACTCGCGAAGTGCAAGTTAATGTGTGGGTGTTAGAAGGGGGTGCCAGACGGCTTAAAAGGTGGGTTGGTGATTGACGTGGACAAAACGATGGGTGCCCTTGTGCTCAGTGGGGCATAAAGGGATAGGGGGTATCTTTAGTGGCGTAGAAGCGCACCGACCCCACTAGGTTGGAAATTGGTTGATGTTGTGGTCTTGAAATAGTAGAGGTCCGAACAACCAAAATAATACCCTCTAAGAAGCCAACTATTAATACCCCCTCTAATAAGCCAACTATTAAATACCCGCTCTAAGAAGCCGACTAATAAATACCCCGTCTAAGAAGCTGACTAATAAATACCCCGTCTAAGAAGCCGACTAATAAATACCCTCTCTAAGAAGCCGACTAATAAATACCCTCTCTAAGAAGCCGACTAATAAATAACCCTCTCTAAGAAGCTGACTAATAATACCCTCTCTAAGAAGCCGACTAATAAATACCCTCTCTAATAAAACATAGCCACGAAACGAGAGAGGAATGCGACGTCCTCTCGTTGAGACCTCAATGTGATTTCTTTCCCTCTCCTGCATTCCTCAAACATGATTTCGACACCAAGACGTCCAATTCCCCTCCAGGACATGTTCCCCCCCACTTCTCCTCTGCGGCGGATAATTAGGACCACCGGGTCCCCCCCATCCCGCTGACCACCTGTCTGGCGTCGAGATCGCGGAAGCACGAGTTCACTTGGCACCATCTGGCACTGTCACCGTGCCGGGTGATGACCGGCGCCTACCGATGGGTGCGATGGTGAGGCGGGGGTAAAGCCACTGTATGCTCAATTTGCTGGGTAATGCCATTGCCCTCGATGGTGTTCCTCAAAATGGGGTGGGTGGTTTGAGGTCGTTCTTCTCTACCCCTTTCCTCCGGTGGCACTCGACCTCCCTGAGAAATGTCCCTTACGTGTACAATTCTCTCTCAATAATAATACGCCGAAGGAGGCTGTGTTTGTATATTCGAACACCTGTTATTTTCCTACGAACTTGAGGTCAGTCTCTCTACTTAGAGCTGAAGAGATTCTTCACATCATCATCATTGGAAATTCCTCAGTAGTCGCACCTGGCTTCTTTACCCCTTCAGCCATATATATCCCTTCCGCTTAGAATCTCTTCCCTCGTTGGTGGGCGTGTAACTTAGTTACGCTGGCCAGGAGGGGGGGGGGGTTATACTTCCGCTCAAAAGTTTGAGAACAACGAAAAATCAATTAAACACTAGGAAAATTGAATAAAGATGAAATTTCTGCAATTTTCTATTGGAATTACATAAATACATGTAAACTAGAAATGACATTAATAATCAATTACCAGAAAACAAAAATATCCTTTTCGATTCCTCGAGATATTCACCTTTAGCTTTATCTATAGAGTGGCACCTATTCTTTGCACTTTTCCCCAAGAAAGCATATCTGCAGATTTGTAGCCATTCTTCTTCCAAGAACATCTAAAGGTTTCTAACACTTTTACCCGACGATCCATTTCATCCCACAACAGCCCTATTGGATTGTAGTCCGGTCTACTGAGGTGGTCGTTCCGTTGAAGTCCATTTGATTTTGTTGCACTTTTTCCTAATTGATCATTTTTACACACTTTCGAAATATGTTTGGTATCGTTATCTTGCTACATGATGGAATTGTCCTCAACCAGACATCTAAACGAAATTGCCTGACGGTGTAAAATGGAGTGATATCCATTTTGATCTAGAATTCCAGAAACACACCGAAACTATTACGCTACCAACACCATGATTGGTATGATGCAGCCAGAATTCATCCTTTCATCACTTCTCTGTACAAAACCTTTTTGTCGTGAGCCAAATATCTCAAGCTTGGACTCATCAGTCCAGATCACACGTTTTCACTGATAAATTGAAATTTTTTTTTCTTTTTTCGCCCATAACAGTAGCTTTTTATTATTTATTGGACGCAAAAAAAGTTGTATTGCTGCATATCTACCTTCAAGCACCTTCTCTTCACCCTTGAAGTCGAGATAATCGGTCCACTGTGACCTTCACTAACCTGGCCAGAGATTTCAAGTGCGGTCATGTGGCGGTTTCGAAGACTCGGGTTAACTTATCTTGAGATTTGGAGGTCTTCCTGAAGCGCCTTGATTGAGTATTGTCCATATTTTGACCAGTTTTCTCAGATCTCTTGACAGGGGAGGGAAGAGCAGTGTGGCTCCATCATAATACCCCGCTTTCGTTCGCAGGCGGGGGAAGAGAGGAGAGGGATCCGATAGTATACCCATGTAGACCTCCCATTTGTCTTTATTATTCTATTTGGCTCTAAGCAGATTCGGTCAGTTAGGAGTCGGGGGGGCAGGCAGGGATAATAAGATTTACAAAGAGAAAATTTAGTACGAGAGGCTTTTTATTTGTTGTAAGTGACCTTTTCCTAGTAGTTATAGAAGAAGAGATTTCTTGCCTATTACTACTGGTGTTTATCTATTTGGCTAGGGACCTACTAGTAAACGTGGGATCCGAACCACGGTTGGGGGGGGGGAATCATTATTCCGCTTCTGTCTGCTATTCTTATTTCGTTCAGTCACGATGCTTTGCTTCTTCACAGGAGATAGCTGAAGATTTGAGCTCATTTTAATGAAGATCTTCATAAAATATTCGCATGTAGAATTAAATTCTAGTTTGTAAAACAAACTCTATAAACACGTATTGTGGTTGTTACAGGACACCGTGACGAGCTATGTGGCACCCGTTGTTTACATTGAGAATGTATGCAACGACAAAATTTTATCTGGATTTACATTAAGTCGGATCCACCATACGTAACATAATTCAACAACATGCATCCACAAAATTGCAACCATGTCAACGGTTGATTAAATGTTTCTACACTGCAGGCGAAGCTTATTTTTAATAAAATAGTGAAATCAGTTGTTTTACCATTACAAAACTAAAATTTAAATAATACAATTAAATTGATGATCTCAAGCTTCTAAAAACGTTACCTCCCTCAGTGCCACAACGCCAGGCACTCTGTCCTTCCTCTGTGGGATTTTGAGTTCTGGCTTATCAAGCTGCCAGAATTTGCGGGAATTACCCGCAAATTGTTTATAACAAAAAATATAGTGATGAAGATAGATGATGACCCACTTGCTGACATTGGGGCCAAGAGGGCACGCGATCCTCTCGTCAGCCGCACCATGGTTGCCCCTGCTTGCGGGTGTCCATATATGTCCAGCGAAATTCGCAACAACGAAGCGACTCTGTCTTAAATGTCGGCTTTGAGGGTCCATTCGAAGCCTCCACGAATAAGTTCGTATCGAGAGCAGTGGAACTCGAAACCAGTTGTCCAGATGCTCTCAACCTTACTTTCTCCTAGAATCTAACATACAATCAGCAATTTGAAATACTTAACGATTACGATCAAGTGCTATCATTATAATAACTCAGTTTTGATCATTTTTGTTTTTAAATTGTAAACAAATCTTGTATTCTTGTCCGGATTTTTTTTTTGTACAATGAATGAATCATAGTTTGAATAGATGTCATAACTTTTGACGCTTCTATAAGCTTCGTTCGGTTCCGCATTTAATGTTTGAAGATCACTTCCTGCTTTTATTTTTTATCTTCACAATTTCGTGTTTGTTTTCCGCGTATTACTTTTCATTCATTATTGGAAAGGTGTTATTTTGTTTTAATTCATTTCAACAGAGTTCATTTCCGAACGAAAATAACCTCCTGTGAGTGAAACTATTTGAAAAAAGTTTTATCTACCATTCCCATCGTCACAAAAGTTGCCAGTTTGGATATTTATGTTGGTCAAAATTTCGATTAATTTCTTACAATTTAAGAGATTAAATGTCCTTTGGGAAGGAATATGACCTCCTTATTACCTCTACCGTAAATTTAAATCCTTATTCTGAAGTTAATGGAGCTTTTGTTTTGACATTTTTTCCTATGTTGATTCAATTAATTTCACAAGCCTTTCCGTAAATCTTTCCTAACATCTTATTTGGTCATATGTGTAAACAGACCTCAATCGCTTCGATTTTGTCATCGATCTTTTCGTATGTTTATTTGAAGCGTTGCTTACAATAAAAATTAAACGGAGATTCTTATGATGACTCACCGGCCATTGCATGTTCGCCAGGTGATTTGGGGGTTGGAGTCAGCGGGGGAGAGGGGGGTGGCGACGGCTTGGAGGATACCCGTCGTCGTCGTCGCGCGCGGAGCTGGGGGGTGGAGGGTGAAGGTCCTTTCTCAGGGACGAAGCTGCTTGATGAGGAGTTGGAATGGGGTAAGTTATGATGTATTCCCGGGATGAGAGACGGTTCAACTAGACAAGTATTATAAAGCTGAGAGTTTGTTACCGCCTTTGTCTCATCGAGTAGACATGAGGTATTGCTTTTTAAGAATCTCTTCAACCATAGTGAAAACGAGAACAGCTTCCAAAAGTAGGATTTTCCCCTTTCAAATATGCCATAATAGAGGGAATGTGTATCAAACACTAACCAAAATAGCTGACCAATCACATTCAAGAAGGGCCATCCAATCCCGCCCCACTTTATCCTCAGCCAATCACAACGATGGATGTGTACATATAGTGTGCATTTATTTCCCCCTTGTTTTCTTAAATATACCCCTTGTAGTTAAATGCGATGTTCAAGGTGTTGAAGTAGAATCAATGCATTGAAGTGAAATTTAAGATTGAATGTCGACGAACATTAAAGTAAAAATAACATTCAATTAACCATGCCTATTTTGGACTTTCTATGTGAAATAGTGCAGGGGGACCATTATACGAGTATTTGTACTTAGATCGAAAGTAGTCGCTGTTTTAGGGTAAAAACTCGGGTTCGAAGGGGAAATCTAGAGGGTTTATTTGCCTCTACAAAGAATGACTCATACCCAGCGTCAAATATAGAGCCAGTAAAGAGAGGGGTGATTCTCCTCAGGCTCGATAGGGGAGGGGGACGTCCTAATGGCACCTTGACACTTATTTTTACGCGTCTATGACGTCATAACATTGATTTTGTGGTATGGTAGGAACTCGCGCACGCAAATAGAACATGGAAGGTGACTATTGTTTCAAAATACCCCCCCCCTCCGTTCTAGCGTATTCATTAAAATGACTGAATATCCTATTCACTTGCGCTCGCCGAATTTCTTTAGGAGACTGGTTCGGAGTGGTGGCGTCATCGGTTGACGTCAATGTGTTTGGGGTGGAGCGTGAAGAAGCCTCACACAGTAAACATCGCAGAAGTTTCCTTTTTAAACTGCCTTTTTCTCGCTATCCTCTCTACCAATATATATTGGTTACGGTCTAACCCATCGTTTCATATTGCAATAAGTTAAGAAGTATCTGGTGCGGTTAGTCCTTGGATTGAGTCAATTTCGGGTCCCCTTCACTCTTTGGATTACCATGATTCGCATCTCAGTGAGAAATAGAAGGCCACAAAGAGAGCAGATCGGGGCTAAAACCATTACAAAGTTGCATTTTGATAATGTACTCTATATCTCCCTGCAGCTGTGGTGTGCGGGACTGTTATAGCAATGGATGATAACCTTAATTAAATCAAGCAAAATGCATTCCTTCATTTTAGCTCTAAGCTTCCTTCCTTCTCTTCATTTATCCTCGGGAAATCCTGGCCGTTGTCTTTTATCGGGCCTCTTTTGAGATACGAACGATGACTTGGTCATCCCTCTTTGAGCTTTTCCTAGGCCTACCACTAGAAATTCCACTGATACACGAGCCTGTGGTATCGTTACGCGATATAATATTATGTACGACATTTTGGGGGCGTTTTACTCTTTCAACAATGGCTCTGATGGATAGATGTTCCTCTTGACGTAGCTTAACAATTTGCTCCTCTATATAGGCAGGTGTAGTGGGTCCCCTAGACATGCTTGCTGCCCGGAACTTGACAAGTTAATGACTAAAAGTGCTAAGAATTCATGGAAGTAAGTTGCTACCCTAAATTAGTTGGTTGTCTCATAGTAAGAGAATTACGCTATCCTATCATTTTGAGCACCATATTTTTGGAATAACAATGCTCTTTTGCGCCTAACTTGCATTCATCCATCCTGATATGTACACTGTACATGTACAACTCATAGCCATACTTAGTTTATCCTGTAATTTATAATGTATTACTCACATCACTATTTTTTCTATACAAGAAAATAGAACTAATCAAAGTTGCATTTTCTTTTAGTATGTTTGTATGATAATTTTAAATTAAAATGTAGAGAATTACAGGCCAAAAACCATTTTATTAATAAATACAGTCAATTGATATTCGCAATTAATATTTACAAAGGATGTTCCTTGTTCTTCTTGACCGCTTCAATTCGTTTTGGCACGATGGAGACCGAGTTGTGATTATATCTTCACTGATATTGCTCCATTTGTGTCCACTAATCACCCGAAGATGCTTACAAATGGATGGCTTCTCTTTATTAACACAGTTTGTCGCCCACAAATTCTTTATTGGATTCAAATCTGGCAAATTACTGGACCAAGGTACCAAAAGTTATTTTCAACCAAGAATTTTATTATTACTTTTGCTTTATGACAAGGTGCTGAAAACTACAGTGAACATCCCAAAATTAGTCTTGAACTGTTGGGAAAAGGTGCTGATGAGTCACGTTTTGGTAGCATTTTGTGTTCATGGCTCCAGTTTCCTTAGATGAGAAGCACCAACAGACATTGTGTTCGAATGTTTCACATTGGGCACAACACAGTACTCGTGAAATCGCTCCCCTTTTTCTTCCTCAACGAGGGATCTTCCAGAAGCCCCAAACGAGCGGAAGGGAGCTTCATCAGAGATTATACCTTTGGCCCAGTGTTCTATAGTCCATTCTTTATATTTCCTACAATGGTGGAGCCTATCCGTAAAGTTCTTCTTGGCGAGGTGAGGCTTATTTGCAGCCCTTCTTGACTCGAAACTTTTGTCGAAAAGTATCCTCCTCCACAGCTGCTTCTTTCCAATCGTCATCAAGCTCTGTGCTGAAGGTAACCCGATACTTGAGTTATGACCTGACCAGGACGCGATCTTGTCTTTCATTTGAAGCTCCTGAGCGTCCAGAACACTTTCCTCTCAGGAGTGTAACCAGTCTTTTTAAAGTGGGTAATGATTCTAAAGATTGTTCTCCTTGATGCAATAACTTTGGTAACTCTCTCCTTGCATTTCAGGCCTCTGTTGCAAAACAATAATGGTTGAACGCTTTTCTTTGCAAGAACAATTTCTGGAATTGAAATAGATTGAAATATTGTTTACCTAAATATATTAGGAAATGGATTAGAATTTCAAATCATCATTCATTTAGGCCATATCTGTCATCATTTTGCCCTTTTGATCGAATAGCAAAGCTCCAGGGACTGAAACTCGCCCCCTACAAGAACAGGACCATCATGTAAATTTTAATAACAAAAGAAAAGAGAAAAATATATTCGGCCATGCATATATATATATATATATATATATATATATATATATATATATATATATATATATATATATAGTGTAGATGGGTAGCAGTCTTTCTTGAATGCAAATTTTGTTGAAGACCATGGTATATTTCGCCTTAGTCAATTTTCTTTGGCAACTTTCTGTTGTCTTTTTTATTCCATCTTGTAGATGGTAGATCACTTGTCCTGTATTAAAGTGTATTAAAGTTGCCAAAGGAAATTGACTAAGGCGAAATATACCATGGTCTTCAACAAAATTTGCATTCAAGAAAGACTGCTACCCATCTACACTATATATATATATATATATATATATATATATATATATATATATATATATATATATATAATCGGAAGTGGTGTTTTTACTCCGCTAAGTCAAAGCCCAATATATAATAAAATTGTGCGTATACAATTGGTCCAGAAACTATTCCAACCGTACCGATTGCAGGGTAACGGAATTTGGAGGAATGGAAACTAATGTATTATTAGATGAACTTAAAAAAATTTCAATTTGATTAATATATGAATATCATCAATAAATTTTGGAATCATAAAGTATTTTTACCGTATAAAATTTAATAACTAATAGTCAATATTATAACTGTTTTGCTTCATGACGCTCCTCAAACGATTCTTATGGTCTTTGACTAAGCATAAACAAAGTTGGATGGAATTTTGTCTTTTCCAAACTTTCCACTTCATAAATGTCTTGAGCATTTTGCATGGACGCGGACCTTCAGTTCGTGCCATGAATTTTCTACCGAGTACAGGTCTGGTGTCTGTGATGGCCATTCCAAAACGCTCACTTCAACCAGGAAGAAACCAATTTCGATGTGTGCTTGAAAATTTTCTCATGTTGAAGACCTCTTCCTAAGCCCAGATTGCCAACATCAATCACAATTCAAATAATCTTCAGAAGCTTTCAGTGGTATTATTCCTTATTCATTGTTTCGTTATTATGAAGTGTGCCAACACCTGTTGCGGAAACTGTCCCATAACATAAGATTCACCTAAATTTTTCGCTGTGAGAACAGTGCACATATTTTTGAAGACGAGCCTCGACATTTTTCCCCTAAACGTACTGTATTGACATTATTTGGGCAAAACAACTTGATCTTATTTTCATCTGACCATAAGACATGGTTAAAAAAATTGAAATCGTTCCCAAATGATCGTTTGCGTGCTTCAAACAGGCTCTCAAATGCATGGTTTCCAATAGAGACGTCTTCCTCGGTCGAATGCATTTCCGCTTTATGCAACACATTGGGCAGTGTTCAAACCAAAACCGACGCCGTCCTCTCTCTTAACTGATCGTTCCTCTTCCTTCTACCCATCCTTGGGTTATTTTTAATAGATCTAAGGATGATAGGATCCTACGAACCGTGCGGAGTGGAATTTTCCGAAGACGACTCTAAGAGAGATTTGCAGTTGTCACCAACTCCTTTAACTTTATTGTTACTAACTGCGCTCTAGATCCAGGGACATTTAGTTCTTCAGAAATCTTTTTGTATATCTTAGATTTGAATTTCGTAATTATTCTCGATTATTCGTGTGCGAGGCCAAAAAAGGGTTGTAAGAACTAAGACTATTGGTGACTATCTCAAATTATGAATAGAATGCCATAGAAACTACTTTTGTGTCACTTGGAAACATTCGTAATTTAAACCATATAAATTAAACATAGATATGAAAATTATATCCTATATACTTTTAGGTTGTTGAATTTTCTCGGGTATATTGTACTCCTTTATCTGTCTATCAAACTTATGGAAATTTTGTAGGTCTATTAATACACTCCTCTCAATGCCTCAGTTTCGTTATCGTGAAATGAACTGTTCATGAACATAAAATAATTTGGTATTAGGTAGGGGTATGATTATTTTCCTGAGGTAATGTATATTCCTATAGGGTTTTTTTTAATGCAGGATTTGTTAAGGACCATATCGAATCGAGGTTTTATTAATTAGTTTATCTACCATTTCTTACCCCTTTTTTAGTTATTTAACGTATCATTTTTGATTTATTATTTCAGCTGAACTTTCTTTATCTTGCGCACCCATCTTCGGATGAATTTCACTTTATACTTAATACAAAAGTTACATTTGTATAGTAAAAATAGAGTAAATATTTCTTTCGGTCGTAGGTTATCTTTTAAACAATAATGGGCGAGGAATATTTAAAATGGTTGGTGGTGATAATGCGAAATGGGATATCGGTGGGTAAAAGCTAAATTATTTGATTTATCTCACCAATCCTTTAATGGATGTAGTGTCCTTTGTCCATTGGATGTCAATCCTTGATTTCTCTTGGATAGGTATAGCTTTCATGATGGACAGACGAGCCTATCGGGCTTTATGTTAAATTATGGTATTATTCACTAGCATTTCCCTCGTTAGTTAAATGCCATGTTGCATTTCAATCTAGTCTTCGTGGGGTTCAATTAAATTCGTAGATTATTTTGGGTAGACTTTATTTCTTGTGGGTGCTAATGATTATTAAGTAATTGCCTTTTTGTTAGCTCACAATTACTTGTTCTTGATTAGTGTATTTAGTATTTTTGGTCTACAATTCCTTGTTTATTCTCCTTTAAAAAAAAAATCGTATGCAACAAATCTCTCGTCTTCGTTTACACGATGCAGGCTTGTATGTTTCAACCTCTTTTTCGCTCATAGCTATGGCTGACTGCCGAGGACGCGCATGTACGCCCATTACACATTGAATTTAAATGACCCCCCAAGAGACGCGGTAAGGCATTCAAGTCTTACTTAAATAGACGAACGCACCGAGTATAAACTCGATTGATCGCGATTAATAACTTCGCTTCCTCCCGCGCGCTCGATTCTTCGTGTGGGAATTTGAGAGATCGATGTACTAAAAAAAAGGACGTCGTGACGTCACTCTCACCATGGTAACGGATAAACTGCCGGTTCAGTGTGTGTGTGTGTGTGTGTGTGTGTGGAGCGACGGAATTCGCCGACGTGCGGAGGGAGAGCCTTATTTCCAAAGTTGGATTACACACATCCTTTCTCTTGATAATATAAATATTCAATAGTAATGCACTAATGATATTATTGACAATAAAGTATTAGTACTACTAATGATTATAATAATAACTGATGCTAGTACTAGTATCCCAGTTGTGTGATAGTTACGAATGGCGGCTGTAGTCTTGTAGGTGTGGATGTGACATCCCCCCAGCCCTATTGCCAATGGGGGGAGGGTATGTAGCAGGGGCTTTACCCCTACTTCACCTAAAACATTGCGGAAAGGCGCGGCTTCCCACCTGTTTACGCTTGAGGGGTGCGTGCCCTTCAGGCCTCGATGTCCGCAGGGGGAGTTGAGGCTTTATTTCCTTCGCCGCTTTCTCTATCCAACCCTTGACCCCTGGTGGGGGACATTCGCCGACCTGCAGTGTTAGTTTTAGCCCCCCCCCCCCCCGTCACCTCCTAGGTGTCTTATTTGTGCCGTCGTCCACTGAGGCAGAAAATGGAGATGGGATTTATTGCGCCTCTGAACATGGGAATGAACCCCGAAGACCTACCGCTCCACTCGAGGGGGGTGGGTAACTACACATTTTCACTTCCGCCAACTTCACCACTTGCTGATTGATGTTTCTTAGTTTAAAGATGATAATAATTATAATCATCATTAGATGATGATGATGAAAGGTAACCAACTTGCGCGAGTCGCCTTCGTTCGTTCGTCCGTCCGTCCTTCCTTCCAGGCGCTGCTCTTGTCAGTGACGTCACGATGTGAGTCATCCAGATTGCAGTTCCACCGGGAAAGAGCCGAGCGGGGTGGCGTAGGGTAGTGTGTTTGTGTGTGTGTGTGTGTGTGTGAGAGAGAGAGAGAGAGAGAGAGAGAGAGAGAGCGTTAAAGTGCATAATGGATTAAAACGGCTAGTAATCCAAGGGAGAAGAGGCCCCTTGAGTGGAGAAATTAACTCCCACCCCCTCAATATACAGGGTATGTTCCATTGCAGTGGGGAGGGAGAGCTCAATCCCCCATTTATCTCTAGTGTAGCCTCTCCTGAGTGTCGGTGTTTGTTTTCTCTCAGGTGGGTTCCAGGCGTTCGAGGCAGCCTATTCGGAGTTGTGCGAAGATGCCCTGATGCGATCCAAGTCGGGGGCGGAATCCCCGGAGCCCTCCGCGGACTCGTGTTACCCCCCTGGCGGGGACCAGCAAGATGGGGTTGGAGGCCCCGAGACGGCGATCGAGAGTGCTCCCGTGGTCCAGGTCCTTCCTTTCCTTTACCTCGGCAACGCCAAGGACGCCGCCGACGCCCGCGTCCTCGAGGTGAGGGGTTGCCATCATCCTATAGCTGGTTGCCACGTCCTCGGTGGTTGCAATATTCCCATCCTTGTTGCCATATTCCCATCCTTGGTTGCCATATTCCCATCCTTGGTTGTCATATTCCTCTCGCTGGTTGCAATGACCACTTCGTTGTTTGCTGGTTGGACGATTCTTTGGGGTGTAATTGGGCCGCGTATTGACTGTAGTTCGCACTTCGAGTACCTGAATGAACTCTATACGAACCTTTTTCCCTCACATCAAGTCATAATGCCCTGGTTGGCGATGGCGCTTTTTTGATGTAAAATAATCCAATGACTTTACTCCCCAATTTGAGGAAGAGGTTCTTAAGGTGATTCAAGAAAAGAGGGTGGGTGACGATTACCCACACCTCCTCTTAAACACATTCTCGTCTTGTCACCGCTTTACCACAAGGCGCATTCGGCGCACATCATCACTAAATATCCACCTCGGGTTCGATCATGACGCGGGTTCTCCCCTTTTCAGGCGCACGGGATTCGACGCGTCCTTAACGTCACGTCACACACGCCCTCACCGCCCGACGGCCGCTTGCGCAAGAGCCTCCCCGCCCATGACTCCGCCCACCAGAACCTTCGTCAGTATTTTGACGAAGCCATCGATTACATAGGTAAGAAGAATTCGTTTTAAAGGTTTAACGTCCTATTTTTCCCCTACTTTGGGTCTCATCGGGTGGCAAAGGTTGGGCTGGGGTCCCATTGCCTGTTTGGGTTGGCCTTTTTTTTCTTGAGTAGGTTCGGTACAGCCCCCTCCTTCCTGTTGTGTGTTGGTAGGGGGGTGGAGGCTAAGAAGGTTGAAATGAGCGACCTTTATGACGTCATGGAAGAACCTCGTCGTGACTATTTTCGCTTCTCGCTCTCGTATTGGTCGGTGCCCAAATACGTCACGATCGATTGCTGATGTCACCACGGGGAGGGTTAAAGGGGACGTGGTGGGTTATTTGCATGACTCTAGGGGAGGGAGATAGTTTCCCCTTCTGAGAGGGAAGTTGCACATCCCTCGTCCATGGGCGTAGTGGCTGCGCGCAAGATAAATCGGAGATAGGGGTGGGGGCTGGTAGTGCTAATCTCTCCCCTCGGTAATCGTAGTCTTCGGCCCGAGTCCAAGGTGATGGGGTTCGAACCACGCAGAGACGGGCGAATGTGGAGGGATCGCGGCGCTCACTTGCTTTCTGAATCTTTGGTTTTCAGGGGCTTCCGCCCCATCGATCGATTTGAAGAGGGGTGAGGGGGTCGAATTGACACCCTTGAGAAACCGCTATTCATGGAGGGTTTCAAGGCAGAATTGCGTCCGGGGTCGCCCCCTCGAACTGAATGAAAAACCTGCTGTGATCTTTTAAGTAGGGGGCTTAACGCCCTCTTTCGCCTTAGGCCTGTACCAGTCAGGCCATGGACGGCAGAATTCACTCCAAATGGTGAAGCGGCTTTTAGAAACCATTTCGCCCTAAAGAGCACAATGACCCCGAGGTACGAGTTTGTTCGCACACTACGGACCAGGGTTCGAAAGTACCAATTCACTAGGCGTTCATCAAGTAGCCCATCGGGACTTTCGTTAGTGTAACCTTTTGTACAAGCTTGTTCGTAGTTTAAAGTTATTGCGCTCCGTGTACGAATTCGCTATTTCGATTTATCTACCTCGCCCTACATGATATACAACTTAAAAATTTCCTCGTTGGATTACGCAAATGAAGGCAAAAATTCCAAGGGAAAACTGTGTCGAAAAACGATCAAATAGGGTGTGTTTAAGAGGGGTAGAACTCTGACAACGGAGTCGCGGTTTATGGGCGGCAACATAATTCAAGTTTCGACTTTGGAGACTTGCTCGTGGATGCCAAGGATGTGGCTTGGACATCCGGAGTTTTGTGTGCCCTCCTGACCCCAATACGCGCAGTTTACACCCCTGGTCCCAATTGTCTGCAAGACGATCTGCGAAGATATATACAGGGTGGCCAACAAAAAATTGGACCGTATTTGAGAAGCAATATCTCTATAACCATTGCAGCCTGGGACATGAAATACAAACAAATGAAAGATGAATCCTTTGTCTATAAATACTTATTCTTTGTAAAAATTGTCTTAAGTCATTTGATTAGTCAATTAGCTTTTAAAAAAAATAATGTAAAAAAAACACTTTTTTTATTTTCTAAATTGCAACCTTTAAAAAATCTAAAAATTTTAAACTAAATTTAAATTTGGCGCTCTTTTGTTTAGGGGCCACAAAGCAAAAATGGCTGGTGACGTCATCAGCCAGAAAGGTCGACTGGCCACTGTGACTCCATAATAATATTCTGCTTCGATTGGACTTAGTTCAGCAAATTTATAAAGACATAAGAAATTTCTATCCTTTAAAATAATTTTTTGCTGCTACTTTACTTGGGAGGGGGGCACCCTGTAGATAGAGATATAGATAGAGTAAAAAAAAAGCCTACTCAATAATGGGTAAATTAAATGTACAAAGAAACCACTGTTTGGAAGCATAACGTTTATTAAACGGGACTAGTATCGATATGTAGCTTCCCAAATCGTTTTCAGCCGTAAACTAAACGAAATTGACCAAAAACACCCCCTGAAATATACAATAACAGGCAACTGACATTAATCTGAGGACGTTAACTTAAGGTGATTAAACAATAGTCTTTAAAATTAAGACATAGGGACTGTAATCACATTGTAATATATAAAATGATTTCTTGTAACATTTGTCCACTTTGTCTCTGAGGATGATACGTGCCCTATCGAAACGCATCAGTGTCAGAAAATATTGGGGAAAAGTACATTAATTTACTACCCTCTTCCTGAGCTCTTGCTAGACGAGTGGATACGGCGCACGTAGAGATCTGGCTACCCATTGTGGACGCGCTGTGCTCCCCCCTGTATTGGGGTCGGTAGAACTTACACTTCTCATCACACACATAGCCAATTACAACACTGCTTTCTTTCCTCTCCCATCTTCGCAGCACAACACACACTCTGTTCCAAGGAATCCTGACGATGGGTGTCTATATCCACATACCTCTGACGCGGAACAGGTCCCTCTGCCACGGAGCGACGAAGGTTCCACCTGAACGCTGTTTGGGGTCAAAACAGAATACTCCATTGCACCTCTCCCCAAAGAGGACCGGCCCCTGGTGCTGGCGATTGTCATACTGACCTTTATGTTTATTTCATTATGCGGTCAGGGGATCCTCCTGGATAAAGACAGGTTGGCGAACCACTACTACTACATCTACCCCATGCACTCTTCCTAACAATTTCATCCCCCCCCCCCCCCACACACACTTTTTGTCCGTTTTTTATTTCTGGACATACCAAAATATCAGGAAAAGATGGCATTAAACCACTTCGTAACATTGTTCTAAGATTTTCTCTTTCGCACTTTTCGATTCAACCAGGCAGAATTGATGTCTCCATACATCACCCTCCACAAACGGTTTAACCTAACCTAACCTAACATTTGGGACGTCCTGGAGGCAACCAAGTACTGTAGATGACTTGTTCAGACTACAGGACCAGGAGAGATAAAAGTCTTAAATGCCTCCAGTGCGGTCGGTGGCCACACTGCCCATCAACAGGTGACTGCAGCCAACCCAGTTGTGAAGTAAAATAATAATAAATAAATAAATGGCCTAAAGTACCATTTTCTTGCATGAAAATATAGTCCAACCAGGCAATGGCTTCGCCGGAGCTTGTGCTTCGCTACTAGGATTAAAATTTTAAATCTAAAAAAAAGCAGCCATGGTTAATTTTTATAAATTTTCTTAACTTCGCCAATTATAATAATTTTAAAAAGGAACTCTAAACTAAATTTCTCTCCTTTCAAAATATCACGTTGCTAAAATATAGTTATAGAAGAAGATATATAAAAATAAATTTTCTGAACTTCACCATTTGTAATTCTTTGGGGTTAAAAAACTTCACAAAATTTTGATACTTATATTTATTTCTGAACTTCACCATTTTGTTTTTTGATATTATAAAAGAATTATTAGGAAAAACATAAGTCATAACCAAACTAAGGTGAAATTATTATTCAAATACTTAAAAAATCCCCTTCTTAAATTATAGTTAGTGATGATGATGATATGATGAAATAGACTGAACAAAAAAGCGACTCTTTTATTTTTCTGTTATTATAACTGCATTAATTATTAACTATTATTTGTCATAGAAATATTATGCAATTTTTATTATTTGTTGTTTCAACAACAATTAATTTTGTAAATATAATTTATTATATCAAGGCTGAGATAGACCGAGCCCTGGGTACACTTTCTACCTCCTCCTGTAGTTAAGTTTCACCACTATTCCTCTCTTCGCCTGCCTGCCCCCGCCCCCTGTCCCCGGAAACGAGGAGGGGATCCCTTTTTCACCATCTTTCTGTATGAATACAAAAAAATAGCCTTTACACTATATTGTTGTTTTAGTGTGGCTTTTACCCACCATCATATGTTTACCACTAGTAGAAATAATAGTAATAGTACTGTTGTAATGATAATTCTGAATAAGAGTAGAGGGGCATTTTCGGCTTATGGACCTATTGTGTCCAGCGAGGAGGGGGTGGGGGTGCATCCTCATTGGCGATGATGGGCAGGATACCCCCAATTGAACCCGGATGGATATTTCCTCCTGAGCGATCATCTTCCCCCTCCCCCCCACTTTATAGAGAAGCTTCTCTACCAGCCACACGCGCAGACAGACGTACATACACGCGGAGATGGTATATATATATATATATATATATATATATATATATATATATATATATATATATATATATATATATATATATATGTGTGTGTGTGTGTGTGTTTGCTGCAGACATTTTTGTTGTTCACTGCTTGAAAGGAATTGGGGGGAAAAAAATGACAGGTTTGCACACGTTTGGAAGCCTTTTATATCTCAATGTGGGCCTACAGTTTACCGTGGGATCCGAACCACGGGTATTGAGAGCATGTGGCAGTCGATGTGATGATGATCTAATTCGGGCCTCCATCTGGCTACTTAACACAGCCGATGTGGCTTAACTTTACTGTAAACGGAAGCGATATGTCCTAGGTTCTATATTCCAGGATTCATGTATGGCAGGTTTTTTTTAGGGGAGGGGGTCGTTTTGACTGGGTGGTAAGTGGGTGACTTTCGTCCTAAATGACAATAAATGGTAGATGAGAATTGCGTGTCGGGGGCAGGGGTGTGAGCTTTAAGATAAAGCTTGGTAAGAACCTAAGAAGTGTTCAAAATGTCCCTCCGCAGCATGGAAGTTCCTCTGAATTGCGTCGAACAAGTGATTCGCAGACATCGACTAATGTCATCATCACCGTGTAATATACTAATGTGGATGCAGTGATGGCCCCGCACTTATCCCTAATTGTCTCCTTAAAGTGTTCGAGAGTTGGGGGTCTTGTTCCTAAAAACTTCACCCTCCAAGTAGCACCGTAGGACTCTTAACAAAACAAGGACAGGATTAGTGGACGCATTCACTTGCGCGTATTCAGGCCGTCTAGTTAATTCACTTTTAGGGGCAAACAATTGCCTGTAACATCTTTAGCGTTTAAATTACTAATTTAGCTTCCATTCACGTGTTATTTATAACCAATATCGACACTGTATACAAATTTCGTTAAAAAAGATTTGGCTTTTGAAACTTTATTTGAACCTGCGACGCAGTCGTTCTTGACCGATGATTTCGTTCCCCTTTGAGTGGGTGACGTCATCATGGAGGGGAAACGAGCGGGTGACATCATCCAGACAGGATGACGCTGGGCTTTCTTTTGGTTGCATGACGTCATCGCGCGAAACCCGTTGCTTGGGGTGTGATTTGTATGCGAAATCCAAGAATACAATCCCGGAGTTCAGTGCGCGCGTATGTTTGTGCATGCCCACAGGGTTGGGTATTTTTTTTTGGGGGGGGGGGAATAACCTAACCTGTCCCCCCTTTAAGCCAGGTTTTGATTACACCCGCCCCCCCCCCCCCCGCGACCTGTTCCTCCGTAGGAAGATTGACTAGCCCGGTTCAGAAGTAACTCGGGGCTTGCAACTTGTTTGTGCGTTTATGCGCTTTGGATTGAGCATGCGCAACAGGTAAAGAAAAAACATTGTCTCCCCCACCTCCCCCTCCGGAGTATGACTCATTGCCGTTATTGGACAGATTTTCCCCGCTCGTCGTCGCTGGTACGGATTTGCAACTGATCCTGTACAAAAATGATCATGATTAGCTGTAGACTTTCCTGAATACGTACAGGATTTTGTACGCACATAGGGCGTTAAGCCTCATAAACAAATATTTTAAATTGGCATTTAGAGTACTCCTACTCGGCCATGGCCTTCTATGGGGTCACTGGAATTTGGCTGAGGGCTTAAGTTGAGGATTCTCCCCCCCCCCCCCGCCCCAATACGGAGAGACGTTAAGACATCGGATGTGGTTACCTCTTGGAATAAGTCCCAATTAGATGGTACTTTTGCTGCGGCTGCCATATAGCCACCCATGGTCGAACCCCATCTAGATTGCCATCGGACGGTGCGAATCGTGTAAGGATTTCGCTTTTGCTAACTTCACCACTCTGTTAAATGATCCCTCTCCCTTTATTGAGAGGGAGGTGTGTCGGGGGGGGGGCGTCTCCCCTTAATGCTGTGCACCACGAAGCGATAGGCCCTCATAGGAAGGGGAAGGGGGGCGAGCCTTGGACTCACCTTCACGAGCACAAACAAACGCACGCACGCCTGGAATGACTCACGCTTGTTTGGCTTTCAGTTATGAGACGCTGCCGTTTGCACCACTGTGCAGGTGGGGTGTATGCGTGAGTGTAGGGTAGAGGTGGGGCGTACGTAGTATGCGTGAGTGTAAGGTGGAGGGATCGAGGGATGGGGTAAGATTTCTAGCAACTGTTCACTGGAAACTACAGACTCTGAGGAACCCAGGGAGGACGACTTGATACGGGGCGGGGGTACCTAATGTAGTAGTTCAGTGGTTCTCAACTTTGTTTTCCCCATGCACCCCTTTCACCATATTTCAGAATGTCATTCCCCCCTTTTCCATGATTGTCCGCCTCAAAAGGTGCATTCCAAATAATAGGCATCTAATACTGAAAATCTTTTATTTTTTTCCATATTGGTACATAATTAAAAAAAAGCTCACAAAGTGCACGTGAGTCAGTTATGCAGATACACCCACGAAGGAAAAGTGAAAAAGGATTCCGAGCTCTTTCGTCTGTATTCTTAAAGACCTTTTCAAGAAATGAACAGGAAGCTGGACATACATTCCCTTAAATAGGGGAAGGGGGAGGGGATTAGACTACCCACCACTGAACTTTAATTAGGGGGTAAAAAATCCTGAAATAACTTTATTTGAGATTTTATGTATGTAGTGATAATGGGGTCTAGCATCGACAAACCAGGGCTAAGGTTGAAATCTGGGAACGCGTTAATGGAGATACATTCTAATATATTTCTAGAAATATAATTACTGCATTTTATGACTGTTTTGGCACTGTTCCATCCAGTTAATGCTATGGTTAAGATTGTACACGTGTAGAAAAAGCACAGATTGTTCACTGTGGCTTGATGTTGCTTAACCCGGTTTGGAGATACCTTGAAAAGGTCTTTAAGAATAAAGACGAAAGCGCTTGAAATCGCTTTTCACTTGTGGGTGTATCTGCATTAGTACATAATATACATTTACACGGATTATTTTTATAGTGAAGTTTTGCAAATTTAATAGCAATTGAAAATTTCAATATTCCAACAGTTAGTCTGCCAATCTGTCGTCCCAATTACTCCCCTGAAATCCCCCGCCCCTTCCGGTTGAGAACTCCTGTCCTAGTTGGATTACTCGCACTACTAAGTGGGGAGGTCCGTTGAGCTACATTGGGTTTGGGTAGCCGTCGGACGGTTCAAATCGATTATCAGAACCGCATACCAACGGTGCCGGGGCCCCCCTTCCCTTAGGTGTAGATATAATTCAACGAGGTCTCTTTCACTCGGGGCAAATGGAGGCTAAATAGGAGGGGCGGACATACCTGGTTAAGTCTGGACTGGTCCGTCTCGTCGACCCCCAATACTGACCTTGAGGGGGGGGACTAGGGGACGTAGTGCCCTGGATGCCAGCTGCAGCATGTTGAACCTGATTCCCCATTGGAAATAGTGGGTATTATAACCCTCCCTTCTATTTAGGTCCATTCAACTCTAATCGGGGGGTTTGCGCGCGCGATCAGTCCAGAAAGGACTAAGTAGGCTCCTCACCCGGATTTAGTTCGTCCACACATTTTTATACTGTCTGCAAATTCACTCTTCTAGCCCCCCCCCCCACCATTTATGACTTCTGACCGAGATCACATAATTTTAAATAGGTGGAGTTAGTAAGTGTTTCTGGGGAATCGATGCGCACCCACCACACGATGGGAAAGTGGAAGGAACCCAAGGAATCGTCATTGTATTTCTCATTGTGAAGGGGGGGGAGATTTTCACCTTATTTCTAAGAGTGCCATTTTAACTCTTTTTTTCTTAGGAGTGTTATTGCAATGCGTAGTTTTCCTTCAGAATAAGTCACATTTTCCTGTTATTTTTAGTGCCACTTTTAATGCGTTAACCCTTAGGGAGTGTCATTTAACGTATCGTTCTTGCTAGAGAGGAGTGCCATTTTAACGCGTTTTTTTTTCTCTCCTTCAGAGGAAGGGCGTCGCGTCGGGGAGCGTGTGCTGGTGCACTGCCAGGCGGGCGTCTCGCGTTCCCCCACCATCGTCCTCGCCTACCTCATGAAGCACGCCCGCCTCACCATGCTGGAGGCGTACAAGCTGGTGAAGGCGCGCCGCCCCGTCATCTCGCCTAACCTCAACTTCATGGGCCAACTGGTAGAGTGGGAAGCCACCCTCCAAGGGGAGGCGACGGCCGCCGAGTGCCAGCCTTGCCATCAGTGCCAGTGGCAGAAGCAGGAGGCCAACAAGGTTCCGAGTGCCTGCCACGTATGACGACAAGGAGGGGCCGGCGACCCCGGGGCCTCGCCTCAAAGCCGCAAGATCAGGACCGAACGGGAGTCACCCTCCGAGGAAGGCGGCCCTCGGCGGGAAGAGGTAGCGGAATCCCCGAAAGATGCAGAGGCTTCCTCCGGTGACTCCCGTCGTCATGGCGACGAAGAGTCGCCTCGACCCGGGGTCGACGACGAAGCCGCGGGGGCCCCGAAGGGGTCACCCCAGCGTCCCTGTCCCTCAAATGGCCCCTCTGCGTCCAAGGCGCGGAGCGGCGACCCACAACGTCGTAAAAGTACCCTTCTGGATCGCGTCGGAACAGACTCCGAGGGTGGAGGGGCCCCGTCCCGCACTCGACGCCCCACGGGGGGCAGGAAGGCGCGTAGGGCCAAGAAATCTCCCCAGCACCACTCCCGTTTCACCATTGACATCCAGACATACAGCCGCAATCAGCAAATGAAGAAACTCCGCAAGTAGGCAGCCGTCACCTCGTCCACGGTTGAATTACACCAATAATGTCCTATTTGTGCTCCACTTGAAGCAGCACAAGTGCCTCATTTGAACTCAAATGTCACATTTGTCCATTTGTGCTTCACTTCAAAGAGCACGTATCCTTTTTGTGCTTCCCTCCGAAGGAGCACTTTCAATTGAAATTGTGGCAATATTTTTACCAACTGGAGTCTCCGAATAGCCACAAAGGACTCCTTCTGATATCCCTGGAAACCAAACATATCTCCTTCGCCGATTATTACAATTAAATTTAGCCCAAAGAATTAATTTTCCGCAAATCTTAACTACCAGAGTATAAAACGCCTTAAACTTTAGGATATTAGTTTTTCTTCACAAAATTTGGCGTCTTTTAAAGTGACTCGGTGGTAATTATCTATCGGTATAATTTCGAAAAGATGTTTACATTTAATAGTTTGTAGCCTCAAAGTTACCATTTTTAAAATAAGTAAAAAAAAACAAACGTGGAAGGCGACTTCTTTGCTAGAAATGGTATGATTAGTCTCGTTTGAATATTTCCGCTTCATTCTGTACAGTGTCATAATTTTTTAAGATTTATTAATTCCGATGTGAATTACTTGGACTAACCTCGTTAAAAACGCGTCGAAACAAGCTCAGGTCTTACACACCAGTTTCAAACATCCACTTAATTTACGGTAATTAATGTGACTGAATTTACCAATTGCGGTAGCTGTTCCTCCAAGTACAACGTCACGTGGGAGTAAAGGTGTACTAAGATGTACATTTCAGTAGAACTATTTTTAGTAAATTCCTTATTTTTATAGTTAATTTATGATTTATTACGAAAGTACGTAAGATTACTAGACTGCGTACTTCATCCTAGGCACACAGTAACGTGCCTTGGGTTAAGTTACGTTCAACCAGCGATATGAGTGCATCGTTCACCAAACTTATCCATTAACCTTCAAATTTAGACTGCAATGTCTCATTAGGGTCGGATTTCCTTCTAGTCGTTTTTACCATAAGGTGACCTTAAATTTCTTTCTTTTGTGATTTTTCGACTTTATTTAATTTTTATCACGATTTATTAAAAAGGAACGAAGAAATCTTCTTTTTTTCACCCAAGGATAATAATAATAAAAAAAACTAATAAATTTTACGTTATTAAAAATAACATTGACAATTTGCATAGTTTCTTAAATCATCAGCCAATGAGTAAACAAACATCGTGAACGGGGTGGGGGTTACATGGCACATAGGTAGTGTACCTTAGGCTCTGGCACCAAGGAGCTCCCCCTCACTTTGTTTTTGACCATACAAAATACTTCGGCGGATGAGTAGCTTTACTATCAACGGCATCCTTGAAGTGGATTTATTGAATTATAGCCATAGTTGGGTGTTCAACATTCCTGAATTCAGCCACTTTCTTTCTGCTGGGAGACAGAGCCCTGCATCTCTTGCTTTTCCTTACTTTCCTAAACTTTATTCTATCATAATTCATTGTATTGAAATATGACAGTACAACATTTAGCCATGGTCCCCAGCAGGCCTTCAGTGGTCTGGGGTGCTAAGAATCTCTTGGTTGGTTGTTAGTAGTTGTTTAGCTTGTTGTTTCAGAACTCCTTTTGCTAAATTTTAATAAGCCTATGCAATTTTTGAGGAACTCCTTACCTCGAGCGCAAAGCTTGTGTGTATATACTCGAGCGGAATTTAATGAATGTGGATGTCATGAGATCATGATTATTAGAGTATGCAGCCGTTTTAATATTTTTTATATTTTTAGCCTTTATAGAAACCCCGACTTAGAGGGCGGTATTTATGACTGTCTTCTAAACTCGTATATTAATATTCAGGAGGAGAACAAGAAATCTTGCATCATTTTTATTGGTGATCTGAATCTGAATGGTCATCACAGAGACTGGCTGAATTCAGTTTCCCCAACCAATTAACATGGTATTGCTGCTCTTGATTTTTACTCACTGATGTGGGAGGGGTTGTTGAGGTTCAAACCACTACACCAATTGTTTCCTCAGATCATAGAGGTTTGGCTTGCAAAATCCGTTAGATTTCCACATTCCAGACTTTACCAATCAAGGGAGTTATCAAATATGGAATTCACCGTGCGTTTTATTTAATAGTATTCTCTGGAGGGATATCTATAATGCTCCTTTGCCCCATTGCCGCACTAAATTTAAGGTCATTAGAATTGAAAAGTAGGTTTGTACCAATGAAAAATCTTAAAGCTTGATATCATGATAAAGCATGGTTTAATTGACTAGTGTCGCCTGGCCTATCGTGATAAGCATGTGCCAATAATCTCTGTTTTGATAACCGCTCTCGGTTGTGTTTGGAGAACTATGTTGCGATGAGGAACACAGCAATTAATGTTTATAATGAGGCTGAAGCTCAACATAATGCCCATTTGAAGAATGTCCTAACAAGTGCGGCTCAGCCGCATATTTGGTGGTCAGCACTTAAATCTGCTTTGTTTGGTGTTCAGCCTTCTATTCCTCCCTTAATGAAGCCTGACGATAGCGTTACATATCATCATCTTGATAAAGCCAATATTCTTGCCGATAGTTTTAATTCAAGGCAAAGTAAGGAAGAGATTCAGCGACAAAAAGGGCTGTCACCCGCTACCTAGCTTTAATACATTTGCCTCCAGATGCTCTAAAATAAAATTTCTTTTATCTAACTTGGACGAATATGGGGGGAACTGATCCTATTGGTCCGTTTCCATTGATTTTAAAAAGATTTAGCAGTCCACTAGCTCCGAAACTAGCTCTTATATTTCGTATTTTAGTTTGTCGGGGGGGGAGGGTGCATTTCCTGAATGCTGGCGTTCAGGCAACATCACCTCAATTCCCAAAGGATCATCATCATCATCTCAATCTCCCAGTGAATATAGGCCCATTTCCATCACGCCGATTTTGTCTAAGACTTTTAAACGTCTTACTGTATATTTGAGACAGTTTCTTCCAGTGACTCAGTTTGGCTTTAGAAAGGGGCTAGGCACTGCTGATGCACTATTATTACTGGTACATGAAGTGAAGTCTGCTTTAGACAATAATTGTGAGTTTAGGCTCGTCTCTCTCGACTTTAGTGCTGCCTTTGACACTCAACCATAATGGTTTGATTTTTAAATTAATGTGTTGGCATTGTTGGTAGTCTTAAGTATTTTAACAGTTTTTAACTAATAGGCAGCAACGTGTTGTTTTCGATGGGTGTTTTAGTGCTTATTCTAGAGTATATTCTGGAGTCCTCAGGGTAGCGTTCTTAGGCCTTTGCTTTTTATATTATATACTAGTGACATGTGGTTTAATATCACTAATAAAATTCTAGCATATGCTGATGACACATCTCTCTATGCTCATGTTCCATCTCCTGCAATGAGACTGAGTGTTGCAGACAGCCTCACTGAGGATTTAAATAAAATTCATTCCTTGTCTTCAGTGGTATGAAATTGAACCCTAGGAAATGATTGTGAGTCGTTCTAAATCTCTTACCTGAACATCCTAATTTGTTAATAAATGGAACTTTGATTAATAAGGCTGACCAGCTCAAGCTCTTGGGAGTAACTCTAGATTCGAAACATTCTGTTGAAAAGCATCTAAGATACATTTCTCGGATATTTCGCAGAAATTGGGCATTCTTCGTAAATCTTAAAAGAAAATTTATGAGGATGATGATGTTCTTCGCAAGTGTATTTTTTCTTTTATTCTACCTCATTTTGAATATTGCTCTGCTGTATGGATGAGTTCTGTTACAGACTCTCGTCTGAGATTGCTTGATCGTGCATTTAATTCTGTAAAATTTTTACTATCAGATTTACACATTGGGCATCGTAGAGATGTTGGAGCTCTTTGTATTTTATTTAAAGTAGTGATGATGTGAATCATACTCTGCATAATTTTTTGCCGAGATTTTATCAACCAGCCAGAGTTATTAGGTATTCTGAGACTGTGAATTCCATGGCATTCGAAATTCGTCGTCATTCTACATCTCAGTTTTCTAAGTGCTTTTTACCGAGCATATGACGTAGATTGTGGAATACCTTGCCCACAAATATTGTGACTGCTCCTACGCTTGATAAGTTTAAAAGATTGGCTAATGCCTTTTTGTCGCGTAACCGTGGGGCTGTTTAATTATGTTTCCTTCCTTTTTTTACTGTGCTTTGACCTACATTAACACTTCTTGGTGCTAAAATTTCTAAAATTTTCAGTGTGGCTCTTTGCATGGTATCTATAATAATAATAATAATAATAATAACAACAACAAAAAGCAAGAATTAAAATTCAAAAATAAAATTCGGATCGAAAATTCCTCAAATAATAGATTCTAGCTTAAGATTGACTAGTACAGGGTGACCAAAAGAACAGGGCCCCCAATTTTTGATAGTAACAACAAGGAGTAACAACAAGGAAAGAAGGTACCCTAGGAGACCTTACGGTCCATTCAAAGAGGATACCTTTGGACTAGCAATTGAGCGGGCACAAGGCTGCTCAATTGTTTTGCGTCCCTAAACGGCCACTTTTCAAGACTTTGTCTAGTCTTGACTTGAACTGGTCAACAGATTCACTGTTGACAACTTCCACTGGAAGTGCGTTCCACATACCGCAGATACTGTAAGTGAAAAAATTTCCACACAGATTGCGGTTGTAACGCTTCAGTTCAAGTTTGAAGCCGTGATTGCGCGTTCTGTTCTCACTCAGTGTGAACATATCCCGGTAGTCAACATTGTCGAACCCTCGAAGTATTTTGAAAACTTCGATGAGCTGACCACGCAGTCTACGGGTTTCTAGCGAGAACAGATCTAATTCCCTTAGTCTATCCTCATAACTTTTATGTTGGATAGAGGGAATCAGTTTGGTTGCCCTGGCTTGTACGCGTTCCAATCTCGCGATGTCCTTTCGCAATGAAGGACTCCAAAATTGTACGGCATACTCCAGGTGCGGTCGGACAAGTGAGTTGTACAGGCACAGTACAATCTCCTGGTTCCGATAACCAAACTGGCGCTTAATATAGCCTAGCATCCTTTGGGCCTTTTTCTCCGCCTCAATGCACTGTTTCGAGAACTTGAGGTCACTAGTGATTGTCACAACCAAAACCTTCTCAGTGTCACTCGGTTCAAGAGCAGTACCCTTAAGGATATACTGAGATTGGGGGTTTCGGTGGCCGATATGCATCACTTTGCATTTCCCCACGTTAAAAGGCATTTGCCACGTGTCCGACCACTCCCCAATCTTCCCAAGATCTTCCTGCAGGCGGGCAGTATTTCCCTCCTTTGCAACGTTCATAGCAAGCTTGGTATCGTCGGCAAATTTGGAAATCTTGGCAACCATGTCACCGTCCATGTCGTTGACGTAGATGATGAATAGTAATGGTCCCAGGACAGAACCTTGAGGCACCCCGCTAGTAACGGGCACCCACTCAGAAGACTGTCCATTCACCACCACCCGTTGCCGTCTGCCACTTAGCCAGTTCTCGATCCAGCCGGCTACCTTTCCGTCTATGCCTAGCGCTCGCACTTTCCGGAGAAGGCGGCGGTGTGGTACCTTATCAAAGGCTTTCTGAAAGTCTAGGCTTCATTTCTTAATGTTTCGTCGAATTAAGAAATGAATCCGAAAGAAAGTTGAGTCCGATTTTTGGTGGGGGTCACCCTGTATTAGAGAACCATAA